>CM052807.1:92989059-93221158 GCA_028533885.1 Nasua narica | reverse complement strand
TGCACAAGATTTGAGAGCATAGCTGTGGAGCTACCTGTAAGATGCCCTTTTGGCCAGATGATGGCTTTGAACTTATATTTTGCTGGGACTGAACCTAAAGGGCCATTTAGAGGCGAATTTCTCTGGTAATGCTGTCCTGGTTGGGAAACATAGGCATCGTCCCCTGCATAAATCAACATATTGTAAGAAACACTTTTCTCCTTCTGATTCCTTTCTTGTTGGCCTGTTGCCTTTAAATGTGGGGAAAGGTCGTAGAAGTATAGAAAAGCACTTTATGCCTTCCCACTGATGCGGGGTCGTTCAGTGCAATGGTCAAGAAAGAATTCTTGAGACGTCTTTTTGGTGCAAAATGGTGCTTTTGCTATAACAGGGGACAGGACCTGTGGGCAGGAAAACCTGTGCTGTGATTGTGAGGGGTGACTGATTATGTATTTGGGGGAAGTCTCTGAAGGGATTCCTCCATGTTCAGGAAGACTTACTGGGTCCTGGTGGTCTGGCTCTTGTCGCGCTAAGGTTGCTTTTAGTCTCTAGCAAAGCATTAACTTTAAGGCAGCCCTGAGTCCCTTGAGGAATGTCTCATTCGGCAGGTCTCGGGTATTCATTAATGGCCAGCCAGCTGTAAGGAAATTTAATTTTATCTGCATTTCTCTTGCCCTGCTTCTCCTGCTCACCACCACCCTGGCTATGTTATTGAGAGGGAGGAAAAATCACACAAGAGTGAAGCAGTTCATCGCAGGTATGGAAACGCATGGTCGCCGCCAGCCACTCGTCTCTCTCCTCTGTCAGAGAGATCACCTCAGGGGGGAGCACCTCCCACGCGGTGCCTGTCCTCCCTTTTTCAGTCCCTTCCAGGAGAGAAAGGCTGAGCTAGTGCCCTCAGTTTGTTATGTAATCAACCTCCAAGTCGGTAAGAACGGAGGAGTCAGAAAGTAGACTTTGAAAATCTTACCTCATGTAGTCTTTGTAACTATCTCGCTGAGTTAGTTAGGTGTTAACATCCCTGAAGGACTGAGTCTGAGAGCAAAAGCCAATCGGAAAGCAGGATGGGCTTTCCCAGAGTGTTCATATACAAGTTCTACATTACTTGACTTGGAAACGGTGAAGTTTAACTGGATAAGGAAATACCTTTCTCTGCCTTTCTCCCCCTCACCATGCAGGCCTTGGGCCTTGGGCGGGCACCTGGTTTTATTTCATCATCTCCTTCAGGAAGTGTCTGCCTGTTAAAAGATCACCTGGGTTTGGAAAGTCTGGTTGGGGAACTTAAAACAGGCCATTAGTTTAATTTTCGCACTAAATATGACTTGGGCCTTGCTGGTGAGCCATCAGGAACAAAGGTTTCCAAGTACTATGTGGTCATTCCAAAAGCTCTGCTTTCACGGTCCAAATTCCCCACCTGGCTCCAAGCTCCTGGGTTTTTCTTTCTTCTTTCCAGAGGCAGGCTAGCCCCTGGCTGCTTCCTGCAGGTGCTCAGGTGGAAAGCTTCGTCCTCCCTCATTCTAAAGCCATAACCTTGAAATGATAGCTTTGAAACAAGCAAAGCCTGTAAAACTTGTTTGGTGCTTTCTCTCTCTGCTCTCTCCCTCCATTTCTTTCTTCTTTCTTTTTTAATGAGTTTGCCCTGTTGTTGTTATTCTACTTCTCCTCCCTCCTCCACCCTTGACCCCAGGCAGTGGGAAAAGGGGTTAGGATTTAACCATCCGTGAACAAAGGCAATTTTGCAGTCTTGGAATGTGGAGGTCTTTTTACATAGAGGTCAAATAGGAGGCCAGAAGCAATACCTGCAGCTCGTGCCTCACCCTCCCTCTGAGCCGTCCAACCTGCCCGCTGGGAAGCAGAGGGACTCCCCAAAATTCTCAAAGGTTTGTAAGATATTGCCCTGTGTGCCCACGAGGTATTTCTAAATTTTAATAAAATTAAATGGCTCAAGAAATGGTGACCACCCAACATTTGCAGTGTTTGAGGTAGCTAGCAATCACATCAATATAAAGGGGGCTTTTAAGATCCTACTTCGGAAAAACAATGACTTTGTTTCCATAGGATGATGATTAAAACTTCTATTCCATAATTGCTCAGTGAATGTTTTATTATTATCCAATGAAATCGTGATGGAATTATTGGGGCAGAGATTTTGAATATAAAAGGAAAATTATCATCACGAAGGCTAAGAATATGAAATAACGGAAAGCCCGTATTTGATGAGGACCGTGGAACTTCCTGGTAAGTGATCTGGACGGTTCCTCTATGCAAGCAGCCTGTACTTGCTTTGAGTCAAAGACGTACGAGTCTGCCTGGGTCTCGAGTCCCAGCGGAGAACACAGTGCATCTTTCCACAGCCACAGGCTCTTGTTAGTGCTGGTGGACAGAGCGCGCAGGGGCTGGCCAGTGAGCCAGCAGGGTCCCCCACGATGGTGGAACACACTCTTTAGAACGCTCCTTAGTGTTTTAGCAAACGGCAGGGACAACAGTAGACCTGTGGGGAAGAAGGCAAAATAAGTAGAAACTATGGTCCCTAAAGAACTTATAATTCATTCGCACAAAAAGAACCCACATTCGGGGGCGCCTGGGTGGCTCAGTCCTTAAGCATCTGCCTTAGGCTCAGGTCATGACCCCAGGGTCCTGGGATGAAGCCCCACATCGGGCTCCCTGCTCCGCGGGAAGCTTGCCTCTCCCTCTCCCACTCCCCCTGCTTGTGTTCCCCCTCTTGCTGTATCTCTATCAAATAAATAAATAAAATCTTAAAAAGAAAAGAAAAGAAAAGAAAAAGAACCCACATTCAGAGAATTTCTCATCACCAGCAAGTAGATTTCTAATACACCCAAGCACGGGGTGGGGTGGGGGTGGTGAACACGCCTACGGGGTCCCTGAATCTGTCTCTGTCCTGCACCACCTCTCTCATTCACACGGGCGTGCCTCTCCCCACCTCCCTTCACCTGCGTAACTTCCACATATGTCAGCTTTTCAAGGAAACCTTCCGATACCCCAGAAGATGACTGTCTTTGTGCTAATGCCCATCTATCTCCATCCTTGCCCTTAGCACCTTTTATCTGGCTGTCCTTTGTGTGTGGACTGTGGCCTCCATGAGGGCAGCGCCTGGGGACCTACTCATCTTGGAGTCACAGGACTGAGCCTCGTGCTGAGCATAGGAAATACCCAGCAATAATTGGAGCGCAAATCAATGGACAAACAACTGCTAAGGATTTGCAATGACGAGGAAGAATGGCGGAGTAATCAGGGGATGGTTCTCAGAGGAGTTGAGTGTTGAGTAAAATTTTAAGGGTGTGGAACTAATTGGATTGGTCGGAAGAAGACAGAGCAGAGCATTTATGGGAAATGTCAGTAGCAGCTTCGTGTCACTCTCAGGGAACACCGTCCAGGGCATTAAAGAGAAGAGGATCATTCCACGAAAGAGGAGGATAGTAGCTGGAGGACTTGAAAATGCTTTGTATTCTGGATTTGATGGGCAGACCGTGTAATTCCTTCTGCTACTGCAGAGGAGAGGGGGAGCCACTGCCAGCACGCTCTGACCAGATTCTCACCAGAGAGTCTATATTCGGCTTATTTAAATCCCTCTGTGCTTTCAGTTTAATGCAGCATTTCCTTCATTTCCTGCCGGAAATCCTTACGCATATTTCAGCGGTGGCTGTGGCCTGCTTCCCTGCCCTACAGTAAACCTATCCCCATAGAGGTCCAAGCTGATTCAAGTCTTTCCATAAGGCTACACGTTCTTTATCCGCAAGCAACCTTAATCTCACATTTACTATGACTCAAGCATCATTTCTCATGTATTCTCATGTCAGGAAAGCCTTACTTGGGTTCTGCAATCACAAGGGCACCGTCAGGAAGAGGAAATGAGCAGGGTTGTGAACCAGAACGAGCTGTACCTTTTTAAACATTAACCATTGTTCCAGGTCTGCAGACCTGGCTGCTAAAGGAAATGATGGGAATCAGGAATTAAATGCAAAATAAAATCCTACCTATGGAAAATTTTAGAGTTCTCAGACCTGCCTTGATTCTGTAAAATTTTATTTTATATATATTATGTGTAATATATATAACATATATGGCACATGTTATCTGTAATATATAATGTATAATACATATGTTATCTGTAATATATAACACATACAAAATACATATGTCATCTGTAATATATAACACATACATAATACATATGTTATCTGTATTATATAACACATATATAATACATATGTTATCTGTAATATATATGTATAATATATATAATTTACATATTGAAGAAATAAAAGTCTAGCTAAGTTGACCTCTTCTCTGAAAATAGCTCTGTCTGACCCATATCATGTTCGGAAGAGTAAAGTCATTCCATGTGACAGCATTCAAACTTGGATGACATCCTGGCATTAGAACATAACTACGGAAAGAGCTTTTGTTCCATGAGGAACTTTGTTTTAGGAATTAGAAGGAATTTGATAATCTTCACTATTTGCCGGCATAGCCTGGGCATATATGGGTCACCACTGACTTCTCTAATTTAATGAGCACTTTTTGGTGATGTCTTGATTTTATTTATCTTTTCTATAAATGTGCATCATGGAAACCAGTATTTAAGTGATTCTATCAGCCATCTGATGGCTGCAGTCGTCATCATTGTTGTCTGCTCAGTGCTGGGTATCGTGCACGTGATTTTGATGTATTGGTTCAGAGAACTTGGTGCTTACTTCTGTTATTGTACTTCTCAAGGTGAACTAAAATATGTCGTCCCAACATCTCTCTCCACTCTATCCTGCCTCCACTAACAGTCTCCTGAATACAGAGCTTGTATCTTCTTCATTCCAGTATCCCAGCACCGTGCACATCTGGGTCACTCAGTAAATGTCTGTTACATAAAGAGAAACAACTGAGGTAATAAAATCAAAGTGTTTCCAGGATATCTTATTTTTTTATATATATATAGGGTTGTATTACTTTGATATAGTGGTATTTTTAACAATAAAATCTGGAAACAAATTATCTTCAAGCTATAGGGGAATTCTTAAATGCAAGCAATAGTACAACTAACCTGTGACTAGGGTGACTTCAGAAGTAAAAATTTCTGGGGAGAAACCTGGTAACCCTAAAAAACTTGTGGAAACCTCAGGTAAAATATACCCAACTGTACATACAGTTTATATACAGGTGGTATATATGCAACCCTATGAAAGAAGGAGTATTATTTATAGAGATGGGAAGAGTACGTAAAAAAAAAAAAACAACAGAATTCTGATAGCAGTCAAGGTTGAATAATTATGGGTGCTTTTTTCTTCTTTTTCACATTTTTTATTAAACTTTCATATTAGAAATGTAAACACAGGTTTTTCTTTCATTTTTTGTAAACACAGTTTTAAAAGAAAAAGGAGACAGCAACGTTATCATGGGGTAATGAGATAATAGGAGATATTTATTTACTGCCAAAATCTTTCACCATAAATATGTATACCTGTTTGATTAGAATGTTTTCCAGAATAATACAACAAGGACACGTGGCAGTAAAACCATTAAAATCCATGTCTCCCCTGCCCCCCAGGGGTTCAGAAAACCCCTCTGGGTCAAATGAATCAACATCTCTGTAGAATCCCTCAGGATTGAGTTTGGTCTAACTGACGGCTTACGTGACAGCTGTCACGGTCACGTTACAAAGCAGACCATGGAAAATAGCAACACCGAGAGTCTGGTTGTTTAACTTGAAATCTGGTTGGGTTTACAGGAGAGAGGAGATTTCTTCTGTCAGCTGGATGCAAACTGTAGGGGGTAGTCGGCCACGCTGCATAAAAGAGAAGGTCCCGGAGGAGCAGCACCCTGAGACACTCAGTGTAACAGAAGCACATTTAACAAGAAGGCGGCCACTATTCAGAAATATAAATGGCTTGGGTGTTGGGAGAACTTCCCCTTCTGAGCCCCTATCAGGGTTTCAGGTCAGAATTTCTCCAGTCTTTGCCCTTTCAGATGGTCTCTGCATTGAGGGCTCTTTTCTCGTTTACCCCACCTGGCCACTTGCATTTTATTTTATTTTACCTCATTGTATTGTATTGTATTGTATTAATTTATTTTAAATATATATTGCTTTGCTTCTTTCTCCCCACCACTCTCAGGCTTCCTAGGCACCATGCTCCCTGCTAATTTGCTCCCACAGTTCTACAGAAAACAGTGACATCATTCGCAGCAAGGTATCCTGTCAGCAGACAGTCCCTGTCTTGGTTTAAAGAGCCCTTTCTTGTGTGTACTTTGTGTAGCTCCGGGATTCAGTTGACCTTCATTGTCCAACAGGAGAGCTGCCCAGACACTTTTTGGTGGGATAAAACTGGACCTTCCCACTGAGTAACAACACAATAATAATAATAATAATCTTTAATAATATAATATATTATATTATTATATATATAATATATAATAATAAGAATAAATAAACTCACACCCTAAGGAATCATTTGCTTGGTTCGGCACGAATCAGAAGAGATTATTTGCACCCTTAGGATTAATGATCAATGAATTAGCAGAATTCCTGATCCTATTAGAAATGCTAATCTCGTGAGAACAGAGAGCACCATTTGCGGAAGGGGCTGAGCTGTCCGGGCCGTGCCTGTCCCCATTGTCCTGGCTGTGTCAGAAAGGAAGGGAAAGGGGAGGGAAAACAATATTTGTCCAGCACCTACTGTATTCCAAACTTGGGCAAGGGGTTCTCGCACACTCCAAGTGGTTAATCTTCACAGCAATCCTTCAAGGCAGGATTGTTCCTGATGAAAAACCTGAAGGTCAGTGAGATTAAGTAACCTGACTTGGGCCACACAGCCAGGAAGTGGCATACATGGATGTGCAGACTTGAACTCAGGATTTTATGAGTCCAAAGTCTGTCGTATCCTCATGGTAGCAGTTGCAGAAATTGGTTAGATAGCTGGCGGCAACATCTCAAGCTATTGACCAAAAAGCAAGGTACAGGTTGACTCTGCAAGGCTGATGCCAGTCCTCTGATGCCACAGACTCCAGGACATCACTCACTCCCACACCAACTGGATGGCATGTAGCGGGATGAGAAGTCATGCTATCCCTGATAGACTCCAGGAACTCATGACCTTAGGAATCAGGATTTATGGCCCCTGCCCTAATTCCAGCTGACAGACGTTGTGTCATTTGAGTAGTGGCTGGCCAAGGAGTAGATGGCCAATGGAACCATTCTTTATCCTTAACCAAGTGCTTCTTGTTTGGGGAATTATACCATTATAAAATCATATGATAAGGGATGCCTGGGTGGCTCAGTTGGTTAAGCCACTGCCTTCAGCTCAGGTCATGATCCCAGGGTCCTGGGATCGAGTTCCATATATCGGGCTCCTCAGCGGGGAACCTGCTTCTCTCTCTGCCTGCTCGGCCTGCTGCTCCCCCTGGTTGTGTTCTCTCTCTCTCTGACAAAAAAATAAATAAAATATTTAATAAATAAAAAATAAAAATAAAATAAAATCATTGGATGAGGCCCATAATGTCAGGTGCTTGAGTGGAGAGGCAAAGCAAGGAGTTCTAGAAGAAAAATTTCACCTTTACCACATGAACCCTCAGCTTGTATTCAGTCCTATCTCTGTGTGTCAGTTTTCCTCTTGGTCAGATATCAGTAATAATGGGAGACTGGGAATAGGAGTTGAAGCCAACCATAAGTGGAAGCCTGAAATGGACTCAAATGATTGGTTTTGCAAAACTATGAGCCAAACTAACTTTTAACCTTTATTTTTAAATAAACACTTAATTTTAGAATAATTTTGGAATTATAGAAAAATTGTGAAGATGGTACAGTGATTTCCCATATCCCCCATACCTGGTTTCCCCTGCTGTTAACATCTTTTATCAAGCATGGCACATTGGTCACAGCTGTGAAATAAAAAATAATCCACCATTCTGTACTAAAACCCATACTCGATTCAGATGTGCTTAGTCTTTACCTGATGTCCTTCTCGGTTCTGGGATTCCATCCAGGACACCACATTACCTCAATTGTCCTGCGCGTCTTTTGGCTTCTCTACGTCATAGCCGTCTCTCAGGCTCTCTTTGTTTCTGATGACCTTGACAGTTTGAGGATTACTGGTTAGGTATTTACAGGATGCTATTCATGGATTTATCTGATGTCTTCCTCACAGTTTGATGAGGGTTATGGGTTTGAGGGAGACGCCTACGGAGGTAAAGCCGCCATCTCATCATATCGAGGGTCCGTGACATAGTGCTGTTGACTTAGCATTGATGTCTAAAGAAAACAAATCACGTGGTCAGCCAGTTGGAACCGGAACCGGACCTGTACCTTTTCTAAAATGACCAAATGGGTGCAAAACGGCAACGAATTGATGTTCTATTCGGTCCAAGCCCCCCGGTGAGACGGTTTATACAAGCTCCAGACAACATTTGGAGTGGCTAAGGAAAAACGGCTGTCTTAAATATAGAACGTGACTAGGAAGCCACGTAGGAAGAATTGTGCTGAACTGAGAGCAGAGTGAACACATGGACAGAACACATGCTGTGGACCCCGCTGTTTAACCTCCAGGTCTCCAGTCCCTCGAATACATTAGCAACGAACCCGGCTTCCACATTTCCTTCTTCCTCTTACTTGGAAACATTTCCAAGCAGCAGGGCTGCTCCCAGGAGCCCGTGCCATTACCTTATAGGGAAGGCGCTGGCAGATTCACTTTTCGTTTGTGTTGCATAAGGACATGAGCATCATTTCAGTGATTTAACCCTGATTAAATTTAGCTGTCAGCCTTTAAAGTTCTCTGAGAAGCTTTCAGACTCAGGAAGGGAAGGGGCAAGCCAGCAGGTTCTCTGCAATCGCTTCCCTCTTACCTTCCTGCAAACTCCTTTCCAAGCATCTGGGCGAGCCTGGTGTCCTTCAGAAAGCAATTGTGCTCCTGGCAGGAACAGATTCTCCCACCCAGCGGCCCTGTGAGAGAAGAGAGCCCTGCGCGGCCTGCCACTTTTCCATTGTTCTACATTTTTTTTTTAAGGATTTTATTTATTTGAAAGTGAGAGAGAGCACACACAAGCAGGGGGAGCTGCAGAGGGAGAGGGAGAAGCAGGCTCCCCGCTGAGCAGGGAACCTGATGTGGGACTCAATCCCGGGACCCCAGGATCATGACCTGAGCCGAAGGCAGACGCTTAACCGACTGAGCCACCCGGGTGCCCCATGCATTGTTCTACTTTAAATTGCTTCCTTTGCTTTCTTGCTTCTCAGGTAAATACCTCCTCTGGGTTTTGTATTGATGTGATGTGTATTTTCATTGATTTATTTTTCTGCTTTTTTCTGTTTTTCCTTTCTGGGCCAAGCCATCTTGTGTTTTTCCTCCTTCTATGTACACCACACCCCCCCCCCGCCCCCCCGCCAGCCTCATGCTTTCACTGAACACACAAGGACTCTTTCCCTCTCCACCCTCCCCCAGTGCCTTTCCGGTGCAGTTAGGGAGGGTGAGGAGTGAAGAGTGAGGAGGTGGGACAGGAGTGGGGATGAGATAGCTCAGCCTACCTCCCAGGAGAGGGCCAGGCAGGCCCATCTAGGGGTGATACACACAGTGCCACAGGCCTCCTCCCACACCCCTTTTTATGTGTGTGTGTGTGTGTGTGTGTGTGTGTGTTTTAATAATTATAAGGGGCCCAATGCTGCAAATTGCATGTCAGTGTTTGCATCTCATGCTTTCTGTGTGTGCTCACCATGTGGAAAACTAAGCGGAGTGACAGAATGACCTGAAAAGAGATGCTAGGACTCTTTGGAGGGGACTGTAGCCCTTACGGCTAGCCCTGCCATCCAGTTATCAGCATCCTAAAAGGATGTGTAAGAAGGCATTCATCATCAGGCCCATGGACTCCAGACTTGACTGATGATTAGGACAGTCTTAGATGTTACACAATTGCCAACCACTTTGATTTCCCTCCTAGTCGGAAAGTGTAGCTTCCTGGACAAATGGTTAAAATTGATAATGTCCTACATTTTTTTAAGAAGTGCAGTTGTTTCAGATCAATGGGGCTAATCTTGTGGAAACAACTAATACTAAGTCTTTTTATAAGACAAAGAGCTTTTGTGTTTACAGGTTCAGATTTGGGAGGTAAAATGAGTTTTCTGGGAACTAAAAATGTTCCTTTTAGAGCTAATGGATTGTTAACATCCAGTGTGGTTATTGAGCTCTTAAAAAAAAAAAAGGAAGAAAAGGAAAACAGCCCAAAAAACAAAAATAATAAAATCTGCATTATCACCATCATCTTACTACAAGTTAACTTTCTGCTTATGAGTTCTTCAAAGATGACTCCCCTGACAGCTTGAGAAAAAAAAAAAAAAAAACACTCTTATGAAACAGATAATCCTTCTCCAGGCTCGCTCTTCTCAGAACGCATCCAAGTGGGATCGGGGTTCCTGCTGGAAAACAGCTCTTTTACGATTGTTTAGAAGTGTTTCTTGTAACTGAATAACTGCCCTCATCATTAGATTCTTGAGTGGACAGCATGGAACTCAACTCATATTCTCCAAAGATAGTCCTCTGTAAAGTTGGAGGCAAATACTGAAGACTCATGCTAGCTTTTCTTTCGTTGGAAGAGGTTACATGGAAGCAAATTCTCACTCGGTGGGTGGAAACCTATTGTGTGACTTGGAGCAGACCTTTCCTCCACCAGGACCTCTGTTGCCTTGTGCCTAAAATAGGGAGTTGGGTGAAGGTCTGACGCAAATAGTATGTGCCCGTAATTAGAACGATGATCAGGAAAGAGGGTCCTGCTGTCAGATAGCCATGGGGTCAAATCTTGGCTTTACCCTACGTAGATTTGTATAGGTGAGCACATAGTTCACCTTTGGAGCCCCGATTTTCTTCTCTGTAAAACTGTTGTAATAATAGTTCCTCCCTGAACAGGTTGGGATAAAGATTAAATGAGAGAATTACATAAAACACTTAGCATAAGACCGGGCTTACAATAGGGGTTAGATAAACGTCACCTTTCATTAGGAGAGACCATATTATCCTTATATGTGCTGCTGGAGGGAGTACGTTAGAGGCAGTGTTATCACAACAAAGGTTTATCTGTGTGTGGTTTCTATCCTACTTTCATTAAATTAATCAATTTTTATGGGGGTGGATGAATCAGGCCAATGGGTCATGGAAGGCCAAGACTCTTACTGTTATAAATTCGGAGGAAAGGTTGCTGGGATTAATACGACAGCCCCTTGTGTTTGATGCAGAATAGTAATTGAGTGTCGTCTCTGGATTGCTCTGTATGACCATCCCTGCTGGGAAGGTCAGTGACCCCCAGGCAATATGGTTCTTTTCCTCAGTCATCTCTGAGCCAGGCAGAGAAAGGTTTCAAAGTAAAAATTTTTGACCAATGATGACAGCAGATTACAGGAGTATGTACTTCTGGGAGCGTGTGCACGTCGGGGGACACATTCTGTGTCCCAAATCAAAATGTTGTGGCCAGTCCCGATCAAACCCACAGTAGCAGAGGACTTTGCACCAGATGAGAAAGATGGCGACGAGACAGGCGGAAGAGAAGTGAGGATGGTGGCGTGGGCTGGGAAGGGGGACAGCCCAGCTGCAGGCACCCTGAAGCTAGCTGGGAACGCTGGGAAAGCCACGTGAGTCTCTGTTTTATCTGTGAAATCAGGGTAACATGGTGCCACTCTTCTCAGGACCAAATGGAAGGGCTCTGCACAAATCCCAGAGCATTCAACAAGGGCAAGGGACTTGCTAGAGTCCAAACGGGCAAAGAAAGAAAAAGACTGTAATATGTCAGTGGAAGGGAGACCTTCCCTGAAAGATTTTTTCTTTGAACTTACTTGCAGTCAACAGTTTCCTGGGTTGATCTTTTCTGGCCTAAAGTGTTTGTCCTAATTGCTCCTTCACACAAACAATTATTTCTACCTGGGAAGTCAGGACTTCCCTGGAACCCGTTGGTTAGACCCGGGGGCTGGCCTGGGCACTGAGCAGGTCTGAAATGGTGTTTGTTTCCATCTCCCTCCATCGGATTAGAAGCTCCCCAGGGGTAAGCTCCCTTGCCTACCTCGTTTACCACTGCCTGGTACAGATTATAGTGCTTGGCACTTAATAAGTACTCAACAGATGTTGGCTAAAAGAATATACAGAGACGAGGGACACTGGAGTGGCACCTGCAGTGAAAATAAAGAAATTTTAAAAAGAAGAAATTTCAACTGATTGAGGAGGGAGAGCTCCGGTAAGTGTTTCAGGAGCCTCCTCTCCTACGCAGCCCTGCCCCCTCCTTCCCTCCCTAAACTCCGTGAGGAGAAGGCTGGTTACTCCTAATTTAGGATACTTCGCAAACCAAAACTGAAAATAACTCCGAAAGCATGCGACATCTTAAGGATACAAAATGCCAGTGCCAAGAGATGTTGCTCATAGGAAAGTAAAATAAGGTCTCTTTTCCAGTCGCTGTTGTGCAGAAACGGTGGTTCTAGCTGACTGAAATTGCTGCTTAAATGAACGAGGATCTTCTGGGAAATGTGGGCTCCTAATGGAGGGTTGTGGCTTGAAAAGGTTCCCACGCAGTGATTTTTTAAATGCCTATTGACCTAACTGCAGTGGCTGCTTTCCCATCATATGTTATATAATTACCATGCAACTTTGGCTTTGCCTCTTACAAGACCGATTTAAACTTACCCACCTAGAGCAGCACCACTGACCTTTTGCTAGAATCCGTGGGGCTTATTGGAATTACACTGGCAGAAGTACAGGATCTGGTGATTTCAACCAGATTAATCCTGGGAAAATGGGGCTCCTTTGCCTTTCCAGGCTTGTGAGGATTGTCATAAAGCCAACATATGGGATTTGAATGGCTTGAGAAAAATTGAACTCAGTGCCTTAGTAAATGTTTGACCCCAAATAACTCCTTCCACCTCCCAAATTTTGACCTTCAGCATTGCATATTGGAGCCTGTAGCATTTGAGAAGCTATTTTAGTCCGAATTCTGTGATGGAAATAACAGAAGCTAAGTCTGGATATCTTTAATAAACAAATTAATTTATTAGAATGATCTAGAGTAGCTCACAGAATAGGAGAAGCTGAGGATATGCTTCATGAAAGTTCAGGAGAAGGTTTAGGCATTCCAGTGTTAGGAGTAATGCAGTTTTCCTTGGGAGTTGCTACCAGAGTAAATGATCTGGGACCATTCTGAGTTTTGTTTTGAAGATTTTATTTATTTGTTTGTTTATTTGACAGAGAGAGAGAAAGAGAGAGAGAGAGAGTGTGAGCGGCCAAGCAGGAGTAGCAGTAGAGGGAGAGGGAGAGGCAGGATCCCTGTAGAGCAGAGGAGCCCAATGTGGGACTCGATCCCAGGACCCTGGGATTACGATCTGAGCTGAAGACAGACGCTTAAGCAACTGAGCCACCCAGGTGCCCCTATTCTGAGTTTTTGTGTCTCTTCTCTTGACATCAGAATTCCAGGTCAAGAGCATCTGATAGACCTACTTTCAATCACGTATGCATCCTCCACTTGGCCGGGTTAAGGGGAGACACCATGATTGATAGGCAATTCTCCTATCAGGGAAGAGTCATTCTCCAAAGAAAAATCAAGCCTCTCTGTCCTCAGGCTACTATGGCACTGTGGCTCCCCTTTGGCAGGAGAAGTGGTGTAGTTCTGCAGGGAGAGGTGTGGAGGTGGCTCATACTATTTGTAGCTCACTGTCTTCCAGTTCTACTTCATACCTTCTCTCTCCTCCAAACCATGAGTTAGCACACTTGGCATTCCCACACCAGGAGAACACACGCTCCTCCCCAGGAACAATCGGCCATGTGTGAGGAGCTTAGAATTGGGGAGAACAAGAAAAATGGGCAAGAGGAGTGATATTAGAGACAAACGTGAGGATCATGCCCTCCTTTTGAGCTGTCAGGTTGATATCATATTTCCTCAGGTCAACACACTTTTTAAAATTATTATTATTATTTAATTTGAGAAAAACTCAAATTATCTTTCTACTGCAGTACCTTGAGTTTTTTGTGATTTCCTAAATGAGAAAACGTAGCTATGTTGACTATGACATAGTCATAGTCAATGTTTCTTTAATTCTTTTTCTAGAACAGACCTCACTATAATTTTTATTACATCACATAATTAATTATACCGTACTCAATTTAACATGTTCTTTTATTGATGAGTTAAACCAAAAAAGTGAGTATTCCAGAGAAGAGGAAAAAAGTTATTGAGCAGAGCCCCTCCCCCACCTTGACCTCCCCAGGCAATGTGCTCATTTGAATGCTTGCTGATTTTCCAATCCTAGATCTATTCTGTCTTGGGGTTTCCATACGAGTGACCTCTCTGCTGGTAGTAGCTAGCAACTTATAATACACTTGGAACTTCATCTCAGTGTATCCTGGAGTGAAACAAAACAATGTCACACACTAGAGAAGAAATCTCTTCCAACATTATACCTGTGCAAGTTCTAGTTTGGAGAATATCCAATTTTGTAGCTTTAGAAATATATATATGGGCTTGTTTCTCTCTCAAACCCCCTTAAAACTTTTTAAAAAGATTTTATTTATTTATTTGAGAGAGAGATTGGGAGGGTGAGGGAGAGAGAATCTGAAGGAGACTCCATGCTGGGTGCAGAGCCCGAGGCAAGGCTCGATCCCACAACCCATGAGATCATGACCTGAGCCAAAACCAAGGGTCTGACGCTCAACCAGCTGAACCACCCAGACACTCTTACCACTTTTTTTTTTTTTTTTTTTTAGAGAGATTGACTGAGAATGAGAGGAGAGAAGGTCAGAGGGAGAAGCAGACTTCCCGCAGAGCCGGGAGTCCGACATGGGACTCGATCCCGGGACTCCGGGATCATGACCTGAGACGAAGGCAGTCGCCCAACCAACTGAGCCACCCAGGCGCCCCCACTCTTACCATTTTTTAAACTTTGGTATGTTGTGTGTAGTTCAGAGAAAAGTTAATAATTGAGTTTGATTCATGTTAGAGAAAATCATTGTGTTCATTCTGCTTTTCTCTCTTTTTCCTTTCAGTTGAAATTACCTACTCTAGCACTGCAAATTTCTCTCGTGACTGTCGCTGTAAGCCACCAAAGCAGAATGGAGCTGATGTTCACTGAACACCTGTCACATGACAAGCATTTTGACAAGTGTTTTTGCATATATTATTTCATTTACCCTGGTAGTATCTTCAGTGAACATATATGAAAGCCAAGATCCAGAGCAGTTAAAAAAAGTCTTCAGGGTCACAAAGCTAGTAATTGGTAGGTTCATATTGGAACCTACATCTGTTTGATTTCAAAACACATTCTTTCCATTCACTGTATTATGTCAAGGAAGATAGTGAGATATCAGCTTATCAAGAATTACTAAGCATCCCAGGAGCAAATGCCATGTTAAGAGTTCCTGAAGATCAAATGGTGACAGAAAAGATTGCAGAATGGGAGCAGACAGAATCTTGTATTTGACATATAGTCTCTTGGTTCTTTCTCTGTCCCTTTGGGAGCACTGAGAGGGTGAGTGGACTGAGTACTACTGAGCTCAGTGTTGAGCAGGTTGGGTCAAAAAGAAGGATCACCAAAGGCTGGGGGACCATGAAGTAATTCCAGAAGCTGATAGACTAGACAGAACAAAGCTTTCATTTAAACGGACATTGATTCATTCTTTTGTACAATGTACAATGAATATTTACTGTGTGTATTTGTGAGAGGCCAGGCATACAAAGATGAGTAAGACATGGTTCTTCCTTCAATGACTTCAGCGTCTATTGGGGAAGAGACGTAAGTTAACAAGCTTACATCTCGTTAATTTATAAGTTAACAAAGGGATAATAGATATATTTCCATTGCACTTGGGTGCCCCTTCTATAATCAACATATAGTAGGCACATGCTGATTTTTGAACATTCATTATCTACTCCATTTAAAAAAAATTTTAAACAATTTTTATTTATTTATTTGAGAGAGCATGAACAAGGGGAGAGGGAGAAGCAGACTCCATAATGAGCAGGGAGCCTGACATGGGACTCCATCCCAGGACCCTGGGATCATGACCTGAGCCAAAGGCAGATACTTAACCAACTGAGCCCCCCAGGTGCCCCTATCTTCTCTATTTTGATTTCCTTTTAAAGGATTACATCTCCTCCACTGGAAAGTGTGATGAGACTGTTAAATCTAGGTGCCCTGAGTCCTCTACTCACCCACAAATAGCCACTGACCAACTTGGAACAGATGTTCATCCTTTAGAATCAAAATATTGAAAAGAGGATAGAAAGCTAGGAAACAATTCCCCAACAATGACGGAGGATCATTCATTTTGGGGCAGGGCACTGACAACACCGTTGAATAACTCCTGCATCTATCCTATCCCACCCCACACCACTTTCTATCAAATTCTGAGTCTTCTGGTCTATCCTAGGGTTGATAGGAATGCTCCCAATAAATTTCCATTATTAAACAATAGAAGATCCCCTTAAGGAGATATGGGTTGTTGGGGAAGGATGGAAAGCAGGAAGACTAATTAGGAGACTACCAAAATAATTCGGGTGAAAGATGGCAACAGATTGAACTCAGTGGCTGGAGAAATGGAGAAGGGGAAGATGGATTCCAGACTCAGAGGAGATAGAGCGAGTTGGACTTGGTGACTACCAGATGTGGGAAGCCAGGAATATGAAGAGTAGGATGAGGAGTTTTTCAGTGAAACAGAGTAGGACAGCTCCCCTCACCTCTTTTCTGTTGGTCTAGAGGGTATATTCTGAGTCAGCCTTGATTTTGGCAGCATTTTCTTACTCGCTAAGGCTGTCTTCTACTCCACCCTCTCAACCCTGGGATGAATATCATTTCCTCCCTAAAAGAGTCCTCCCCATTATCTAGAAATCTTGGCAGGGACAGCAAATTCCTCTTTTCATCTTATCTCCTCAGCCCCGGGGGTACATATTCAGTAGATTCTTAGAAACAGTCCTGGACTGCACGTAGTAGTCCAACATCAACAAGCAAACTCTAATGATGACTATATGTCACAAGCATACCTACTACATTTGTGATCCCATTTACATTCTCATCTCTGTAACCACAGCCCACGCAATTCACACAGCCTCGCCTATGGGAATTCCCAGAGTGCTCTGCGCTTACAGGCTTTGCTACAGCGGAAGGATATTCAAGTGCTTGTGGTCATGTGGAAAGAATCCAACAGCATTCAGGTGTGCAGAGTTGGGCTTGATGGACTGTCCTGTCCCTTCCAAAGGAACAGGCAGATGGCAACCTTGTGAGTCAGTGCCCTCTCTGCTTTCCTGTCCTTTGTACCAGTCTTTTGGACCAATAAATACAATGACACCCATAACTACAACCTCTTATCTGCAGGAAAATAAGCCAGTAAGGCAGTTGTGTGAGACACACAACATCTACAAGAAGTAAGGACTTATGCACTCCCTAGAAAGCCCCTAAGCCCTGGATTGGGGAGGCCCACGTTTGAGATGGAAAAGATGAATCAGTAATAGCTCTAGTTGGATCTTTCTCTAGTTTCTCTTATTGGAAGATACTTTGGAACTTGAGTATCTTCAAATAAACAAAAAAAGGAAATTAGTATTTTCACAAACATATTAGTGGTACTTGGAATATCCCGTTATTTCCTGGGCAATCTTCTGAAAAATAGAAGCAAAGTATTGGTGTGTTCTAGCAGCTTTTGGATGCCCAGTATTTTCAGAACTGTATTATTGAATAGCTCACATATTTAATGGTATCTAAGTAAACAATATGCTGCAGACACTCTTGATTATAAAGGAAATCTTGATGGATGGGAGAAGGAAAAGAACGTCTCATATACAATTTATGCTCTAAGGCAATTTCTGCTGGATGATTAGATTATTGTATTTGTTACAGCTTGATCACCTGTATTTCATTTCAAACAAATTTTCTTTGGTCTCTTTGCCGACAAAGCACATTTGAGAGAAATGCCTCAAAATCAACTTATGCCACTTCACCAGTTTTATGCATTTTAAATTTAAGGAAACAACAATTAGGATATTTGCAATGGTGAAAAGAACTCCATTAAGCTGCCACAAATGTCAAAAGTTCCTGGCTATGCTAACACTTATGTAATTGTTCTGGAAACTCCACGCACCGGAATAGACCTACAACACTAGGCATGACTCACCGAATATTTCTATGCACATAGAAATTTAGAGCATCTCTCTAAAATGCTCTCCAGTTGGGATTTATTTTTTCAAAGGAAAAAAAAAAAGACAAAATATGGTACATCAAATCCCAAAGTTCTCTCTGTAATTTTTTTGGAAAGTACTGCCTCAGACGAGAGCATTAGAAGATGTTGCTATTGTCACTAATAAAGCAGCCAGATGGGCTAACATTAGAACGGGTTGAAACTTTGCATTCTTTCCTGAAAAAAAAATAAATAAATACAACAAAACATAAAAACTCTCAGAGAACATGTGGGTTCTCCAATTTCCAAATGGTCCTCATTTCCTCTTGTGACTTTATTCCCAAGCTTGTTTTTTGAAAAGTTGTGGTTGCCAGCATATGACTGGTGTCCTAACCCCCTGAGCGATGTCAAGGAAAATGATCCGTCCACACCAGGAAGAGCTTAGCAGCACAGACAGGCCTGTGCCTACAAAGCCAAGGCTCACTGGTAGCATATATACTGATAGTTTCTATTGGACACCTTGTGCAAGTCCAAATTCTCATGGGGATTTACAAAAGCTTATGGCATACCTGTGTCCCCAAAAGCCGACGGTTGCTGGTACTTTGAATATCGAGGTATGCACTCATCATTGGCAATAGTCTCGGAACTGGGAATTCACTCAGTGATGAGGCAAACCAGTTTTGTGGATGTGAAGGTTCCAGGGGCACTTCCTCCAGGCCAGTGGGACAGGTTGTACACGGAAGTTTTTGTTTAGGCTGGTTGGCCATTTTGGAAGCCATTGGCAGGCCACCCCAAGGAGGGTGAAGAGGAGGAGGAACCTGGGAGGCAATCACTATGGATGGACCAAACAGCCCTGCGTGAAGCCCACGGCCAAGGACAGGGCTTGGGAGGAGAACCCAATTGCTGTTTTGGGAGGGCTGAAAAGAAAGGGCAGAATTCCAGTTTTAGAGAAACTTAGGGGCGAAATGTGGGAGAAAGAACGAGGCAAACTCAATTCCCAGGACTGGCACAGCAGGCAGAGGCTGTAACGGGAATAACACGGACATCTCCCCCCGCCGGTGAAGCAGGCGCTCAAGAACAAACTCCAAAGGCCAGAGAACCAGATGAGCGAGGTGAACTACTTGTGTTTCCTCCGCCCAAGAGCAGACTTGGGTCCAGTACCTGGGCTAGGGCAGCAGGGCAGGGAGGGCTGTGCAGCCCCAGCCCAAGGTGGAGCCTGAATCAGGGCGGGGCACCAGGCAGGTGTGGGGCACCGCCCACACCAAAGTCCCTGCAGCCCCCTTTTGTTTTCACAACTTCAATCTCGTCTCTCTTTTTTCTTTCTTTTTCTTCTTTCTTAATTTCTTTTTTTTTTTTTTATCTTTTAAGATATACTCTCTCAGCAGCTTTCTTTTTTTAAAAAAGACTTTATTTATTTGACAGAGAGCACAAGCACAGGGAGCAGCAGGCAGAGGAAGATGTAGGCTTCCCATGGAGCAGGGAGCCTGACATGGGACTAGATCCCAGGACCCCAGGATCATGACCTGAGCTGAAGGCAGATGCTTAACCGACTAAGCCACCCAGGTGTCCCTCTCTCAACAACTTTCAAATATACAATACAGTATTGTTACCTGTGGTCATCATGCTGTACATGATCCCCCCATGATTTACTTATTTTATAACTGGAAGTTTGTGTCCTTTTGGCAAGCTGTTTTGCTACCTGAAATTCACAGCCCAAACTCCTCAGATTGCTCATCTTTCAAGATCCAGTTCATTTTTTTTAATTAATTTTATTTTATTTTTTCAGTGTTCCAAGATTCATTGTTCATGCACCACACCCAGTGCTCCATGCAATATGTGCCCTCCTCAATACCCACCACCATCAGAATCCAGTTCAAAGAGCATCTTCTACACACAAATAAATGGCTAAAAGGCACAGGAAATGATGGTTATCATCATTAGCCATCAGGGCAATACAAACCAAAACCACAATGAGATACCACCTTACATCAGTTAGAATGGCAAAAATTGACAAGGCAAAAAACAACAAATGTTGGAGATGATGTGGCAAAAAGGGACCCCTCTTAGGCTCTTGGTGGGAATGCAAGCTAGGACAGCCACTTTGGAAAACAGTGTGGAGGTTCCTCAAAAAATTAAAAATAAAGCTATCCCATGACCCAGCTATTGCATTACTGGGCATTTACCCTAAAGCTACAGATGTAGTGGAAAGAAGGGCCATATGCATCCCAATGTACATAGCAGCAATGCCCACGATAACCAAGCCTTGCAAAGAGCTGAGATGCCCTTCAACAGATAAATTGATAAAGAAGATGTGGTCCATATATACAATGGAATATTACTCAGCCATCAGAAAGGATGAATACCCAACTTTTGCACCAACATGGATGGGCCTGCAGGAGATAATGCTGAGTGAAATAAATCAAGCAGAGAAAGTCAATTATCATATGGTTTCACTTGTGGAACATAAGGAATAACATGGAGAACATTGGGAGAAGGAAGGAAAAAATGAAGGGGGTAGCCGGAGGGGGAGACGAACCATAAGGAACTATGGACTCTGAGAAACAAACTCTGAGAAACAAACAGACAAAATAGAGGGAAGGGGGGGTGGGGGGATGGGTCAGCCCAGATGTGGGTATTAAGGAGGCACGGATTTCATGGAGCACTGGGTATTACAGGCAAACAATGAATCATGGAACACTGCATCAAAAACTAATGATGTACTGTATGGTGACTAACGTAACATAATAAAACAAAACAAAGAGCATCTTCTGTGCGAAGCTCTTCCTGGTTCCTCTGGGTTCCAGGAGCACTTTATACAACTCTCTGTTGTGACACTTAACACGCTTTGTCTTGTCCTGTTTTCCCTTACCCATCTCTCTCCGAACTAGCCTTCCAATTACTTGCCAAAGGAATCTTGGCACCTCTTGAGCCCAGCGAGTGCTCAATAAATATTTGATGATAAATAAATAGAGTGAACAAGTGTTTATTAAATTCAAATCGATCAACTGATAAATAAGGTAATGAATGAAGTAATTTTAAGTACTTCTATATATTGACAAAAAATACAAAATATTAACCGTAGCTAACACTTGTGTGCTGCTTGCTGAGTGTCCTGGGCTTCAGTGCTTGATCCTTCACGTAGATTATCTCATTTCATCTTCACAACCACCCAAGATGTACGCGCTATTATAACACCCATTATACAGATAAGAAAATGGGGGTATTATGCTAACATCCTTCGGATCTGGGATCTGTATATTCTACTTAGCAATAGAATTCCTCATTCCTTGGGCCTTCCACTTGCCACAGGGGATGTGGGGTCTTTTGGGGGTTGGGAGGAGGGTGTGATCAGGCTCTGCTTGTTTCTCTGCTTCCCTCCTTCTTCCCCATGTCTTCCATTTACAAGCAGATGATGTCCCACGAAGTCCTACTGGCAAGGAATTGGCCAGTTCCCTACTTTTCCTTTGATTTCTTTCCCTTGTTAGCTGTAAGGTGTATAATGCAGCTGGAATTGAAGTGAAAGGATAAGTTTTCCTCTGCATCTGATATTTACATATGTACCCTGTTGTGAGGACCACATAGGACTTTACATACCTTACTCTTTTTTGTCCTTACCCTACCCTAGGAAGCAGGTGTCTTCATCCCTCAATGTACATGTGAGCCACCTGAGATTCCCAGAGCTTTAGCAACTTGCCTAATGTCCCAGAAGCTAGAAGCAGAGCCAGGATTTGAACCTCCAATTTCATGCAATGCGGCAAATAGCTATAGATCACCTCTTTTTGGATGCTCTCATCCCCTTCCTGCACAGCATGTGGCCACTGATACCCTTTAGTGTTGAGGACATGGCCATAATCACTGTCTCTGGCTATGGGTCAAGGTCTCCTTTAAAACATGCCGTCAAGGCAGTTTTTTAATCGACCTATTTAAAAAGTCACAGCGCTAAAAAATAAAAAAAAAAGTCCCAGTGCTCGTGGAAGCAGCCCATACACTGAAATTGGAGCCGTGCAGGGAAGATTAGCATGCCCCTGGGAGAGGAGGGCACAGAAACTCATTAAACGTCCATGTTTTTCCAAGAAGGGCACTTGCTGTGATCAGCACCGGGTCTTGCAGGGAAGGGCTGAATCACGATACCCTAGCCCTGAAACTAACATTACACTGTATGTTAACTAACTGGAATTTAAATACAAACTTCAAACAAAGTCACGAAGATGCAATGCATTGCTGTAAAATTAGCGACAATTCGAGACCGGAGCCTCGGATGACGGTGGGTGAGAAGAGCAGCGTCTCCAGTTAGAGAAATCCCCCATCTCTCTCCTGACTTCTGCCCTTTCCTTCTGCTCCCTGGCAGCTCCTGTGCCCCCAGTTCACACACAGCCATTTCTGTTGACCTGTTCTCGATGGGTGGCGATAAGCTCTTACGAAACGATGCCCCAGTGGGAGAGAGGAGCCCCAGAGTCCACGCCCGCACTGGTTGCTTTGTGAGATTCCAGACTGTTTAATCGGCTCTACCTCATCCTAAGAACTCCGGATTCCACTTTTCTTAATGACTTTCCCCTCCTTAAATGCCTACACAGTTATCTTTGACGAAGGAGAGAAAGAATAGATGAATCACTTGCAGGAAACGGGGGGCAGAGACATGTGGTTGGAACGGCAGATGGCTGTGCGTGTGGGCACATAGCTGTCTCTGTTGTTCCTTCCACCGCCCTCTGGAAATGAAGCCTTTGGAAGAGCCCATTCATTCCAGGGTGGGGTCTGCGCCTGCTTGCAGGTGCTGACATGCAAACCCACATCCACACGGATTCTTCCCAGACATCGGAACTCGAGGGAGAGTAGAAAACTCAGGCTCTGGCCCAGGCTGGACAATTTAGGCTCTCCTCCAAGTTTTGACGTTAAACCTTCTAAAGATAAAGTAATAAATCACATACAATTAGGGGCAACGAGTTTCTCATGCTGTCTTCTTTGTCCTGTGGTATGTGACGTAAGTACATAAATATTCTCCCTATGTCACAGCGAGCTCCCGAGCCCAGAAGGCATTGGCAAATGCCTAGAGGGCAGCTAGAGGGAGATTTGCATTCGGATAAAATAGGCATTAAGTAGGAAAACACGAACTGTGTTTGGTGGACTTCTGGTGGTGGGGGCATGAAAAGGACATAAAGATAGGACGATCTCAGGGACAAGGGTCCATGTGTTGCTCCCTTAACAGGTTAGTTTCTTGCCATATGTATCGAGATGTCACCAACTGTGGTTGTTTCACTTGGAAAACTGAAATAAGTTTCTAGAATCCCAAGGATTCAAGAGAACACGCAGTTTGATAAACTTTCCTTCAGAAGGCTTCATGGAGGCCCCCTGTTACTTCTACATAAATACTCAAGGGTCATCTGCATGTATATGCTGGGGTAAGTAGTTGTTCTTTTATTTTCAGATGTGGGAAGCTCATATCCCTGGCAGACTCAAGAGAGTCTTTAGTCACGGCCATCTGCCCTCCCTACCCTCGGCCCCCGCTACAGGACCTTGTTGGGAGCACACAATTGTGCAAAAAGGTAAGAGCTTGTCACCTTTTTCCTTGGTGCATTAGGAGTTTTGGTAAAATATGCATCTAGAAGTTGAAATAGGCTCCTGAGTACAAATGACATACTATTTGGAACAAAGCACTGTGGTTAAGAGCAGTTTTAAAATTAATGAACACTCCTTTAAAAAATGTTATAATAAAAAAATCATCTGGTTAAGAATGAGTAAACTCGGTCCAGAAACCAATCTGAATAGCCATAAAAAATATTTCATCAATCGTAAATCCCATTAATAATAGAATTTCTACCCCTATATTCATTATGATTTGATGACTCATTTATCCGCAAGTCATTCATTTTAACCTTCACCAAGTCACTAATTCTTGAATCCTAAAATGCTTTGAAATTATCTTCCGTAATTTTAAAACAGGATCATACTGGACTAATTTTTGTGCCTCTCAACATTCCCCAGCCCCACCCGATCCCTGGGCTTCTGTCTCCTTCTGAATGGACAGACTCCGGAGGGTATGGCTTCGGAGAGACCACATCTCATCTGCTACACCAGTGGCCAGGGCCTCCAGGGCCCAGGTCTGAGCTGACGAGGTTCCTGAACCCTATGGATGGCCAGTCCCCTCCCACATCTTCCAGGCAGCTCAGCCTAACTCTCACCTAACTTTCCTGCTTCTCCTTCTGCCACTCCCTTGCTTGTCCCCGATGAACTGCTTCAAGGTGACCTGTAGGACAAGCGAGGAAATTCGCAAGTTTCCTTGTGAAGTTATTACCAGTTCCTTCCCATGCCACTTGGTATCCGCATTCTTTTCTTCCTGGCTTTCTCTCTCTTTCTCTCGCTTTTGGAAGCCTTGGGATGGCACCTTCTAACACAGTCTTAGCAAGAGATCTTTCCTGCAGGTTTTATTTTCTAGACGATTTGACTAAGACAATGATTTTTTTTTTTTTAAATCACATGTTGTATCTTCAATCTGGCCTCCTGCCTACAGTCTGTTTTCTTCCCAGTTGGAAAGATGAATGGAGCTCTGTAATCCCTTTTAAGGTTAACCAGAGCTGCTCCAGTGAAGTGTCTCTGGGTTGAGACTATGTTTCCTAAATCTCACCGAACTTTGCTCTAAGTGAGTTTTGTTCTCGCCCCAATCCAATTGGATATAGTAGCTCTTTTCTCAGATTGACTGCTTCTGCCCAGATTGGTGTAGAGAATCAGGACTGAACAGAGTGGCTTTTCCTCTGTCCCCCCTGCTATTTACAAACCTACTTCCCGATCTCCATTTTATTATCTCAGACGCTATCTTCTCCGTTCCTGGGGTCCTTACCTCCCATTTCACTTACAGCGAATTCCTGTTACATACTTGTGATAAAGCCATTTCAAATATTCAAAACCCTCTTGACTCGGGATTTTCTGTTCTGTGTAAAATATGTATCTTTGAATCAGCAGCTAAAGAGTATCAGCTGCCAAGAGCAAGGTGATGTGTGGGGATTGTAAACAAGACACTTTGGTGTCACAAGCCTTGCCCAGACTGCGAAAGAGAAGTCAAGGGACTTTTTCACATCTCTGTTTAATGGGCCAGATCATCTCTCATGGAGAGGACGGGGGTAGGGGTGGGGGTTTGGAGGAGAAACGCTTTTAGATATTTGGTCGTATCATTCTTTCCTTTCTGCTGAGCAGGAGCCAGGTACTGTGAATGCTTGGAGAATATATTAATGCTGTTATTTTAATGAGTTAAAATTCCTTAGAAGGTCTGCATAGATAATAATGGTGAGGCAGAACTTAAGACAAATAACCCTTCTGGGATTAAAACAAAACAAAAAAATCCAGGGCTCCTTAACCCTGCCCAATTCTAAGGAGTGAGAGCAGTTTTAATTACAGCATGAAATTTAGAATGAGTTGAGAAGGAAGAAGTCAGGCATCAGTGAGTTTTGTATCAAAATGTGCTTTGGGATTATCAAGTGCCTCTAGATGTTTTCTGTTAGAAACTAATGATTGAGGGCGCCTGGGTGGCTCAGTCAGTTGAGCGTCTGCCTTCGGCTCAGGTCATGATCCCAGGGTCTGGGGATGGAGCCCCGCATCGGGCTCCCTGATGAGCGGGGAGTTTGCTTCTCCTGCTTCTCCTTCTGCCGCTCCCTTGCTCGTTCTCTCTCTCTCTCTGACAAATAAATAAATAAAATCTTAAAAAAAATTTATCCTACAAATATACTCACGTGTAAAGGGAATAAATGTGTAAAAGACTGTATTCATTGCAGTCACTGCTTGCAATAGCAAAAAAGATTCTGCACAACCTCAATATCCATTGATACTAAGATTGGGTAAACAAATGATGCGTGCCCACACAATGGAATACTATGGAGCCATTAACATGAATGAAGAAGCTCTACATTTTCTGATATGAACCCATCTCCAAAATGTATTCAGTGAAAAAATCAAACTGCACCCCTGTGTGTTTAGTCTGCCACAATTTTGTAATAAGAGCATCAATAATACTAAATGTATCACTTACATACGTGTAGATTCTCTCTGGGCAGATCCACAAAAACTAGTTAACAGTGGTTGCCTCTAGGGAGAACAGGTAGCTAGGAGAGCCTACCTTTACCATATATCACTTCTTTCCTTTTGAATTTTATTCCATGCACAAGTTATCATCTGTCCATATGTAACTCAATAATGCTTTATTCTTTGAGAAGAAAAAACTCTGTTAACACGTGTAGACATTTGAAAATGGGCTCTCATCTAATGCATGGGAAAACTACATTCTGTAATTTCAAGTCTACTGACAGTAGCATGTACGTCATTTTTTTTTTTCAACAAACTTTATTTCTTAGAGCAGCTTTTGGTGTATAGTGAAACTGACCAGGAAGCACAGCCATTTTATTTAATCTATCCCTTCCCCACACATGCACAGCCTCCCCCATTATCCACATCCAGCCCCAGCATGGTACATTTATCCTAACTAATGAGCTTACATTGACACATCATTATCACCCAAAGCCCACAGTCTTTGGATTTTGACAAATGTATAATGGCATGTCTTCACCATTACAGAATCATACACAATAGTTTCACGGCAAAAAAAACCCGTGTTCTTCCAGTTCATCCCTCCCTCCCACTAACCTTGGGCAGTCACTTGATTTTTTTATTATCTCCATAGTCTTGCCTTTTCAAGGGTGTCCTATGGTTGGAATCACAGACTACATAGCCTTTTCTGATTGGCTTCTTTCACTTGGCAACATGCTAAGTTTCTTCTATGTCCTTTCATAGCTTGATAGCTCATTTCTTTTTAGTGCCGAATAATAGTCCATTGGATGAATCACAGTTTGTTCAGCATTCACCGACTCAAGGACATCTTGGTTACTTCCAAAGTTTTGGCAATTCCGAACAAAGCCACTGTAAACATCATTGTGCAGGGTTTTGTATGAACATGTTTTTAACTTTTTGGGTAAATACCAAGGAGCATGATTGCCGGATCATATGACAAGAGTATGTTTAATTTTGTTAAGAAGCTGCCAAACGGTCTTCCAGAGTGATTGCACCATTTTGCATTCCTACTAGCAAGACAAGAGAATTCCTGTTGCTCTACATCTTCACCAGCTCTTGGTGTTGTCAGTGTTCTGGATCTGGGCCATTCTAATAGGTTGGTAGTGGTATCTCACTGTTAATTCAATTCACGTTTCCCTGATGACATTGGATGTGAAGAATCTTTTCATATGCCATCTGTAGATCTTCTTTGGTAGGTGTCCATTAAGATCTTTGGCCCATTTTTTAATCAGGTCGGTTCATTTTCTTACCACTGAGTTTCAATAGTTCAGTAACAGTCCTTTATCCGATGTGTCTTTTGCAAATATTTTCTCCCAGTCTGTGGCTCCCACATTTTTTTTTTAAATAACTGAATGTTACCTTTGAAGACTGAAACAGAAATTAAATTTCAAATGGCTACGTAAGTAACAAATGGATAAATCTTTATTATTTTCCCTTTATAACTGATTCTTTGTTGTCAGCACAGCCATGTTTCTAGATGTTTCCTGGAGCCTTTATAACAAAGGAATCTAACAAGGAATGGACGAGCAGGTGTACATGCAGACTGTGATACTGTGGTATTTTAATTGCCCTTAAAATATGATCTAATTTGCGTAAGGATTAAAAATTCTTCTTCTGTAATTTGTAATCTTTCAATTTCTTCATGACAAATTTTACCAGTTTCCCAAGAGGTTCATGTTAAGAGAGAATAAATGAATTACAATAATTTGCTGTACCAGAGCAAGTATTTCATTAGAGAGAACTTTTTATTTATTACTTAAGCGAAGGTACCTCAGGAAGTAGCATATATATCTTCTCTTCATGTGTTCCTGGCATGTCTCCTCATTCTCTCTGTAATCACTCAAGTGTCATAGATAAAGTGAAGGACTCCAGATGGATAGACTATCATGTTAGTCATCTAACATGACCATCCTTTGGATCTAGAACTTTGAACTGTCTTCATAGCATGCCGGATGCTGCCTTGGTAATACTATCTCTTATGTCACCATCCCACCTGTTAGCTTTTGGAGGGGAGTGTCCCCATGTAGTTTATCAATTTATCCCCTAGAATATCTTGCATCAACTCAGCAGGTATATCGAGCATGGGTTTTTTAAAAGGTAGAAGACAAAGTGATTTTGGCAAAATTTAAAGCATTTTCAGTCTGTGGTGCCTTCTGGGATAGACACCCCGTGTTATTTTTCCAAAGAGAGAGTTCCAGTATGGTCCGGGGTGGTGAATTGGAGATTTAGCTCTGAGAAAGGGCCAGGTGGCAGATGGAAAAGGCATGGCCAGGTGCCCTTTACTCTGAGGACAGACTCCAAGACCCAGAAGGTGAGCACAATTGGAAAGCCTTATCCCAACTCTTAAGTGACCCTCTGTAACTAACTCTATCTCTGAACATCGGATGCTCCCCATGCCCCAATAGGAACCATAGGAGCTACACTCCTTACATTCTTGTGTGTATGAAAAACAATGAGGTGACAGGCTTTCTTTAAAAATGTCACTTTTGCAGCCCAACATGTTGCTGTGGCATTTTCATCCTAAAGGTGATGGGCCCTTTTATCAGAAATACCACTTCCTGGGTGGTGAGCACCTGCCACGTCCGCCACCTCCTCCCTCTGTGCAGTGTTTCTGATGCTTTCACTCGGCTTTCTGCTTCTCTGTGGAGCTGCAATTTTTTTTTTTTTTTTAAGTAGGCTCCACTACAGGGCTTGAACTCCCAGCTCTGAGATCAAGACCTGAGCTGAGATTGACAGTCAGACACGCAATCAGCTGAGCCACCCAGGCGCCTGGGAGGCTGGAATTTTTATAACAAAAAGTAAGAGGCAAAAGGCAGTTTCTCTCCTGGAGTGGAATTATACCACTGGCATTTAGAATAACATTGCCCCCTCTTTCCTGGCTACAATTATAAGCATTTCACATACCTCCCTATGTGAGGTAAGGTAAGTATTTTGTCATCTTCTATTAATAGGGAAGGATTCTGAGTCACAGAAGGGCTAAGTGATTTTTCTAGCCCCAGAAATAAGAGGAATAAAACGAAGCAGGATGATGAGCACGTTATTTTAGGAACGTGCTGGTATAGCATCATTTTCCCAGACAATGGCATCTGCTTCTTAATTGGCTTTCCCGCCCCTGGTTCTTCTCTCCCCTGAAGTCTACTCAACTCTTTGTTATCAGAATCTTGTCACACCCTTGTATAAATACCTTGACGACTTCTCACTGCCTAATGAAAAATTCCAAACTCCTTAGCATAGCATCCAAAGTCCATTTTCACGTGGCTTTAACTACCGTTCTTACATTCTTTGCCGTGCTGTGCCCTCCATATGGTGGTCAGGCCCGTGCATGTCTCCAAACCTTTGCTTCATGCCACCTGTCTCTCTAGCCTAGAGTGCCTTTCTTTTCCTGCCTCTCTGGGATGAGGGAGAGGGGAAATA
Organism: Nasua narica; assembly: GCA_028533885.1. NCBI lineage: Eukaryota > Metazoa > Chordata > Mammalia > Carnivora > Procyonidae > Nasua > Nasua narica. The sequence continues at coordinate 93,191,594 of CM052807.1, read as the reverse complement.
GGCTTATCCATGGGGATCTAACTCAGATACCGCCCTCGCTGGGAAACTTCGCAACATCCAAGGCCCACGAACCATTTCCTCCTTTTGCTCCCTCCCATAGCACTTCCTTTCTGTTGCAATGATCATATTTATTGTTACATTCTAGCTACGGACATGAGTCTAACCTACTCAGTCGGACCTCCTTTTTGTGACAGCAGGGTCTGACCCTGACTGATTTCCACACGTCCTAGTAATCATTTCAGTTCCAGACACACACATTGACGGGTGCTCAAGAACTTGATGCTCTTTTCAAGAGAAACATTTTAGGGAAATCCACAGGCAGCTTTGGGTACAGTTTCAGTCTTCGTGAAAATAAGTCAGGGTGTGTGCTGATTCAAGCATCGAGCGTTTGAGGACAAGCAGGTTAGTGATGCGTAACGCTGCATTCTTCTGTTACGAAGTTCTGATATCTGTAAGGAGAGTACGCTATTTGATTCTGGGGAGCCATCCAAAACATTTCTGCACTTCCTGACCAGAGCTGATTGGCGAGCAACCTGGCCGTCTGGGATATCATTCAAAGCTTTCCGAAGTCTGGCCCACCTGCACGAGCCACTCCCAGCTGCTGGATTACAAGACAGTTTGCCTGGGCCCCTCTCTAGACATTCTCAGAGTCCTTGAGTTAGAGACCTTCGAGGCTTCTGGACTGAGAGCAAGTACCTCCAAGGTGCTTCTAAACACTTGAGAGCCCTGGTCTGCCCGGAAACCTCCCCCTAAGCAAGGGGACTGATGGGGGATGGGTATTGTGGAACCGAGTAAGCCAGCTCAGGTTGCACATGAGAATTCCCTGGGGGGATTTTTGAGACCCACCAACACCTGGGACCACCCCCCACCCCGCCCTGCTTTTACATCATTTAAATCAGAACTACTGAAGATGGGATTTAGGCATCGATGTTTTTTGAAACCTTGCATCTGAACCAGATTGGTGGCAGAATAAATATCAGGCTCCTTTGACAAAAACTCAAGGTCTCTAGTGGTTAGAGATCCTATTGACGTTGCACTTAACCTCACTCTCACTATAGAAGTAAGTCTCATACCAAGACTTTTGGAAGATTTTATTTGAGAGAGAGAGAGAGAGGGGGGGGGAAAGTGAGAGAGAAAGAGAGTGAGCACCAGCAGAGGGGAAGGGTGGAGGGAGAGGAATGTGGGATTCGATCCCAGGACCCTGAATTGAAGGCAGGTGCTTAACCAACTGAGCCACCCAGGTGCCTGTCAAATTTAACAAGTAAAAGATATATATGTTTTAGCAGCTCAGTACAGTTTTGGAAACTGTGTGGGGCTTGGAAAGGTCTTTCTTTCTACCCTCAGTGCATCGATTCACAGCACCATTGCACGAAAGGGGCCATCCTAAAAGAAAGGCAGCAATGTTCCAAAATAAAAACGAGCGGTTTTGTAATCTCATGGGGGCAAGATCCTCGGTGAAATGGGCCCGGAGGCTACATGGTTACACACCTAGGTGGGCTGCAAGATCGAGGGTCCTCTCACACTTCCCCCAATAATCAGCAATTTCAGCCATAGAAAAAAAAATTTTTTTAGAAATAATTTTTAAACATCTCTCACACTAAATAGAAACAACAACAATAACAAAAGCAAACTCCTCTCATCACTAACCAGAAGGTGTTGATACATATTAAAGAATGTCCCAGCACATATCCATTCCTAAAGTCTTAAAGCACCGCAGTTGTTACCCATGGAGTTACTCTGAAGTAGATTACCATAAGGGCAATAGAACAGAAGTCAGAGCAATCCCATCATAAAGGCTTTTCCCCTGGGAACCGGTTAGGCAAAACATAGGAGAGAGGAAAGAGGGAAATGGGGGGCACGACTTAGTAAGCATTTAGACTTCTGGGGTTTGGGTCAGGAATCTAAAAGTCCTGGTAGGTCCGGAAAAACCTGATGGAAATACACCAAAAGATGCACACTCGTCAGATGGTTAACAAAAATAACCTTGGAATCATACCTGTGCAAAAATCACGGCAGAAACTGTGCCGAGCAGCTTGTCTGTTTACTTCGGGCCAGGGGTGTTTCCCTGATGTGTCCTCTAGCAGAGCACGTGTCCCCCACGGATGGAAGATTCCTTTCACTTCACAGGACAGTGGCTCTCATACCAGGCTCTGACCCACCCCCTTTTCCTCCAGCATCTGAAAAGCTCCTGCTGGGCAGGAGATCAGAGGAAGGAAGGAACTTCCCAGAAGATGAGGTTTCTTTCTTTCTTTTTTAAAAATTTTAAAGATTTTATTTATTTATTTGAGAGAGTGAGCGAGCATGCAGGAGCAGGGTGGGGGGATGGAGGGAAGAGGGAGATGGAAAAGCAGGCTCCCTGCTGAGTGTGGAGCACGGTGCGGGGCTCCACCCCAGACCCCCGAGATCACGACCTAAATCCAAGTCAGAGGCTTAACAGACTGAACCGCCCAGGAGCCCCACTGAGGCTTCTTAGATGCAAGGCAGTCTTAAAATCTTAGGGACCCAGTATATACACAGGGCTCCCATCAGAGACAGAGAACGCAGATCACTGAGAGATGGTGCTTACATCATTTGGGCTGGTAAACTCCCAAGTCCCCTCTTGTAGAACATAAAGTTAACTGGACTGGCTTGAGGGGCACCAGCGTGGCTCAGTCCGGTTTAGAATCGGATTCTTGATTTTGGTCATGATCTCAGGGTCCTGGGAGGGAGCCCCGCGCTGGGCTCTGCGCTCAGTGACAATTCTGCTTGTCTCTCTCCCTCTGCTCCTTCTACAGTGCATTTATTTATCTCTAAAATAAATAAAATCCTAAACAAACAAACAAGACTGACCTGAGCAGACAGTGATGGGGGGGCAGGTTGGGGGGCATGTTGTCCCTTCAGCAGGTGAGTCCTAGACTTCAGGGAAATCCCTCCGAAGCAAGCAGCAATCTGTGTCACCAATTTATCCAGGTCTCGAGACATTGAGAAACTAATTTCCAGGCTACTTACTTCACCAGCTAAGGGATGGTAAAGCAATTGACTCTATTCTAAAATTTTATTTTTCAAAATCTTGTATGGATAGTGTTTCTTTTCCTGAGAACAAACTGATGACTGTAGTAGTTTTCCACTATATAATCTCCTTTCAGCAGGGTCAAAAAATTTTATTAAGAACTGTGTGTGTATGGGGGCACCTGGGTGGCTCAGAGGGTTAAAGCCTCTGCCTTCGGCTCAGGTCATGATCTCGGGGTCCTGGGATCGAGCCCCGCATCGGGCTCTCTGCTCAGCAGGAAGCCTGCTTCCCCCTCTCTCTCTGCCTGCCTCTCTGCCTACTTGTGATTTCTCTCTGTCAAATAAATAAATAAAATCTTAAAAAAAAAACTGTGTGTGTATGTTAATAATAAAAACAGGTAACTGTAAATGGATTATTATTGACTCAGGACCATTCCTGCTCCTTTACAAACAGAAGTCATCTATTACAGTAGCCCTATAATAGAGTATCCCCATTTTACAGATGAGGGCACTGAGGCATGGGGAGGTTATGTGATCTCCCCCAGAGGGACATAATTAGAAAACTGCTGAGTCAGGATTAGAATCCAGGTTGGTCTGACTCTGAATCTCCCAGTCTTGAGCAGTGAAATAAAATTTAACAAGTTAGGGAGAAGGTGCCATTTTATAACTGGTTGAATTCGTAATAGGCTGCACGGGGTACATGCTTGAGGGCTGTTCCTACCCATTAGGGAGCAAAACATACTTACTCAAGAGGCTTTCAAGAAGATGTAAGTGTAGATTCCTGACGCCTGAGCCCAGCCTTCCCCACTATAAAACTACGATAATGGTCTATCTGCTCAGCAGAGTTATCATGGTAGTAGTTAGATATGATATATACAAAGCTTGATGCAGAATAGATTGTAGCCATTATGTCTGTTTGTTTGACGGTAGAGCCAAATACATCCTTTGTAATTAACCCACCAACTGTCCTATAGCAGTTCTGCTTAGACTGGAGTTTTGGAGGCCCCTGGGGCTCCCTCAATGTATTTTGGAGGATCTGTGAGTTCTTAAATTTGATAAATTAAGCTAAAGCATGCCTTATATTGTGGACACACACAATCATTTTCACTGATCATTGAGGCAAAAAGGGCTGACAGGGAAGAGTACCTACTTAGACAAATAATTCGTTCTCTTATACAACAGCTATTTGTATTCTCACATCTGGGTAAATAAAGGAACATAAGATGAGGAGAAAAGGCACCAGAGGGATGGTGGCCCACACAAGGAGGCAGATCTTCTGTGTGGAGAGGCAGAATGGTGAATGCCCAGGGAGCATCCATGATGCTTCATGATGCTTCATCATGTGACCGGGGAGATTCCAGAAAGATGACTACATATAGTTTCCTTGACTCCCTGGAAGGCAATGTGAGCCTAATCTCCCGCTGAAGATACTGCTGGGCTTTGGGAATAATACAGGGAACCAAGGTGTTATTGTTCCTTTTTCAAACAACGACAGTAACAAAAAAATAGTAAGTGAGCTTAGCTGTACTCCGAGATGCCAGCTTCCTAAACACTTCTTACATATACATTTACATATGCTTTTAGATTTCTTATTTTTTGAAAATAAAAGATACGAGGGAAGAACCGATGAATGTTTTCCCACTGGAAGGAAAGCAACAAAAGCATCTGAAAAAAAAAAAAAAAGAAGAAATCAACGTCAGTATCTTCAAATGAATTTCTTTGCTGGACCAACTAACTTCAAAAGAAAATTCTAGGGCACTTGGGTGGTTCAGTCGGTTAAGCATCTGTCTTCAGCTCAGGTCATGATCCCAGGGTCCTAGGATTGAGCCCCACATTGATCCCAGGCTCCTGGGATTGAGGCCCACATCGATCCCCGTAAGAAGTCTTAGCTTCTCCCTCTCCCTCTGCTGCTTCCCCTGCTTGTGCTCTCTCTCAGTCACTCTCTTTCTTTAATAAATAAAATCTTAAAAGAAAGGAAAAGAAAAGAAAATTCTATATGACGTCTCTATGGGTTCCTGAATGTACACTAATGGGCATTCCATTGCACGATGGGAAACAAAAATACCAGGAAGTTGATAAAGACCATAATTTTTTTATATATAAAGAGCATAATTTTTAAAAGCTCAGCCTGATTGGGGCCAAGGTCTGAATTTCAGAATAGTTTCTATTTTTCTTCAGGTCCTACCATTCTGGCAAGGTGAGAGGGGGCCATCTTGTTTATAGGAAAGCTCATTCTGGCTCTGCTTCTGTCTAGGTCCCTGTTAGCTGCTGTCTAACCTCCTGTCTCGCCCCCAGCCCCCACATTGTTTGGGAAAATCATTAGCCTGCACTTAATAAATTAGACCTGTAGCTCTTCACTAAGGGGCAAGCTGTTCGACTGCAAATCAGGGACTCACATTTGAAACTCCCTTTGGAGTTCCCTCTGCAGAGCCTGAAATGTGCAGCACGTGTTTCCTACTGGCCGTCCTTTGGGCCCCTTGGGTTCCACAGTTCCTGCCGTTCAGATGTAACTTGCTGTCTTTTTGAGGCACCTGTCGGGAGAGCTCCGCTTAAGTTTTGTGAACCCCATGTGCCTTTAAGTCAGCCTATGTCAAACACGTTTCTCAACTGCACTGAAATTCTGTTCTGAGATTTAGCTGCTCAGAAAGCCCCTGGCTGTCACTTTGAGGGCTCCCCAGGACTTCTGAAAGGGAATCCTGAATAAGTCACAAGACTCCATTTTAAGTCAGACCTTCCAAAACACTTTCTCCTTATTAACGGAAAACCGTTGAACTATTTTCACATGATGTGTTAATAAATGTTATTGGATTCCCAGAGATTACTCCAAGAGGATTAAAGGTCATGCTAACCCTTTTGGGTCCTAGTAAATCGCAAGTGTCCTCAAACACAGGAAAATTCTGTGGCGATGAAATGCTTGTCCAATAGGCAAACAAACATTCATAAACAAAAGACTTTTAAGGAGCTTTCCATGGGAAACACCTAACGAAAGAAGGAAGAATTGAAACCTGGGTGCTACGTGTAGGCACAGAAACACATACATACAGAGAACTCAGCATGTTTAACGTTGCTTCTGTGTACTTAGGAGGAGTAAGAGATGACTTGCTTCACTCTCCAGTCTGGAAACACATGTCTCTGGATAGGAATGCTACCCTCAGCAGGAAACTGGGGCCTCCAGAAATAAGGAGGTCCCTGGTCCTTCCTGATGCTAGCTAGAACTCTTCTGAGGTCCCCCCTCTCCCTCCCCAGAGCCTGGGCAGCAGGGCCAGGATGATGAGGTTCAAGGCAAGATCACCAGCAACCAGGAGTGAGCTTTCTGCAGGATAGAGCAGTGAGTTTTAAAAACATCATCTTTTGAATACTCACTTTGTGCCCTACACTTTTTGTGTCTCTAATCCTCTTTCTTCTGCAATGAAGGTGTAACTATTCCTAATTTTACATACTGCCTAATTCCCTTCTTTGCTTTTTCTCCACAGCACTTTTGCTTCCTAATACGCTCTATAATTATTTTGTTTATTGTCTGTCTTCACGAGAATGTAAGTTTTGGCGGTGGGAGGGGGCTAGGCAATGGGGCTAGGCATTCTTGTCCATCTTATTCCCTGCTGATTTCCTGAGACCCAGAATAAATAAGTGAATGAATGAATGAATGACTGAATGGAGGCCCAGAAAAGCTAAGTGATCTTCCCCTATCCAACTACTAGTGGGCGGCAGGCCCATGTGCTGTGGGGAAGCATGAGATTATAATGGCAGTTGTAGGATTAGAATCTAAGACAAACTCTCAGGAGGCAAAGTATGAAGCATTTAGTGAATGGTTGACTAATAAAGATGTGTGTTCAGAGAAAATCACCAGATTTAAAGAAGCGGGGAAGTAAGTCTAACTTGTGATCTTTGACCTTTATGGGGAGGGTGCAACAGAATATGTGAAGCTGGAAAAGCCTGGTGGTTAAAATTCAAAATGTAGAACTGAATCCTTCAAGGTTTTGGCAGGAAACCGTGCAGTGCATGGTCTCCATGACACCTTAGAAAATGTGTGTGTGGTATTACCTAATGGTCTGTACAGAGTCTGGCCTCAAATCCTGACCCCACGGCTTGTTCATGCAAATTCCTTAACCTGTGAATGCAGATGATTTACATGGGTTTTCTGAAGACTGACCAAAAGTATGCATGTAAACACAGAAATCCAGAGGAAGCCTTCCATGTAGTAAATGCCCAATTTATGTATTATTTCTACTCCGGCAATCCGGTGTGAGTGGAGAACAGGGTGCTGAAAGGGGACCAGTTGGGGAGAAGTCAAAGGGCAGCTGGGTACACACTGTGCTAACCACATTGAAGGAGTTTGACCTTGGCCTGTAACAGCACCTACTTTGACAGCTGACTTGGGATGGCTTAAACTGCCTAGGGCAGTTCCTCGGAGGGCCTCTCTACAGGCTGGGGAGTTCTAGGCGGGCTGTTAGGCCTCAAAGGGCATCTAGATAAGGACTCAGAACAGTGTGCAGTTTGGGAATTCTGAACCATAAAAACATCAGCAGCTAATAGCACATCAACATCATTCTAGAGCACTTCACCCATTAAACCATCACAGAGCTCCTACAAAGAGAGTGTTTTCATTATCTTCATTAGGCCACGTGGAAGACGCAGTTCACAACGGATTTAACCAAGGCCACACGCCTAGTTAGGAAGGGATAGGGGCACAATTTCAACCCTGGCCACTCCATTCCAGGGACCCTTTAGGCTTCACTTCTTAGAACCGAGTGGTCAGAATGCCATTTGATAAAATGTTCTGAGAAGGACGGACATTCCGTTGCTGCAAGGTTCGGAAGCGTGGGTCAAACTAAGTGTCTCTGTCTTCAGGTTTGCAAGTATTGCGAACATCCTTCCAAAACTATGCCCAGGCTCAGGTAAGTGCACTTTCAAAACAGCGAAGTAACAACCGATTTCTCTCCCTGGCTCTTCTGTTGGAGATCCTGGGCTGAAGGGTCTTGCTCTTCCCAGCTCCCCGGCAGGGCGCCCTGCTTCGCCCCCAGGTCCCAGTGACTGAAACGTCTTGGGGTGGGAACGCCTGTAACAGGTGGGGGCGGATCGGAGGCGTCAACTCCAGGGAGGCCTCCTCCAGTTGGAACTAGGTGATATCCAATGAAATATGGGAATTTTGTTCCAAGCGATGCCCAAAAAAGGCGCGGGGAGAGCGCGCGGCAACCCCCACCTTCGTCAAACAAGCTCCTCCAGGGGCGGCCTGCTTGCAGCCGAGCTCCAAAATTGGCAACCTGGGCCTCGCTGCCGCCTTTTTTTAGCCTACATTCCCCAAACCAGGGAAGAGGCGGGTGACTAAAAATGCAAATTGGAGCCAGGGCGTCAGCAGGCAGGCCCGTGGGTGCGGGGCGTCTGGCTGGGGAAGACCCCGCGACCTCAGGTGCCCTCTGCTCTACTGGCGGTGGGCGCCGGGAGGAGCGCCGGGGAAGACGCTCCCCGCCGAACCGCTGCCCCCGCTTCCGCTTCCCCGGCGGCGGCAGGACAATGCGCGGCCTCTTTTCCGCCGGGGGTTAGGGAGGGGAGGCCGGATTAGGGCCCGCGCTTTCCGGCCGCAGGCCCCCCCCCCCCCCCCCAGCCCCAGCGCCGAGCCGGCTGCACACAGGTGGTTTTCCGCTCGGGAGGGGTAGGCCCCGGCACTTTTATATAACAATAGAGCTCTGCGCGCCGGGAATGCGCCTCTTTGCCGCCGCGGCCCCCGCCCGGCCACGCCTCCATCCGGTTCCCGGCCCGCCCGCCCCGCGGCGCCTCTGCGAAACGGGGCGCGCTGGCCTGGACCGCACTTCCCCAGTTACCTGCTGGCCCTGCTGAGAGGCGGAGACTTTCGCTGCGCCTACCAGCCCTCCTTGCCAGCTTGGGGGTCTCGGCAGGCACTTTTCCTCGCCTCTCACCCACCCCAGGCCGTCACGGATCCCCAGAGTCGCGCGTTTGGCTCCGCACCCCTCAGCAGGGTAGCCCAACGCCCCGCAGCAGCTGAGCCAGGAGGCTGGGGCGGCGGGGTGCTAGGCAAGGAGCGCATCGCGCATGCGCCGCTGGTTGGTGCTCCGCAAGTGCCCGACTACCCGCACGGGAGGGGGTTGCCGGGGTGGGACAGAAGGCTCCCCTCTGTCGGGTCTCTCTATGCAACGCGACCAATCGCTGAGCCTGCCCGAGCCCCCGCAATCGTTGCGGGAGGACTTCCCTACGCATCGCCGCCGGTGGGGACAGCCCGCCAGGCTCCCGCGCGCCCTAAATGCACCTAGCCCAGGCAGCCCCGCCAGACCGGCTCCTCTGTCGGAAGCCGAGCTTGCTGCACAGAAATGATTAACGAGCGCAACCCCCCAGCTAGCGGTGGGTGACCGCAGAAAGCCGGGGGGGGGGGGCCGGAGGGGGGAGGACTGGATCCCCGGAACAATGGCTCATAACGACCGAGGCCGCTGGAGAGGAATAAAAGCATCAGACTGTCTAACCAGTTTGTTTCTGCAGCCTCCACTGGTTAAAAACAAAATAATTTAAATGCTATTTAAAAAAACCTCTTTTCCTATTATCTGGACAACTAGGCATTTGTTTGTTTGCTTGCTTTAAAATGTTTCAACAAAATCCTAGTTTGTTTCGAAAGATGTTGGATTAGCATTTAACACCTCATCGGTCACTAAAGCCCAGGCAGTTCACCAGCCCCAACACAGCCAGCTAAAAGAACATCAGAGCAAACAGAGCTGGGCTTTTTAAACGGGCAAACAAATGCCACACACCGCCTAAAGGAGGGCGGAGGAGGGGGGTTAAGGCGAACTCCGGTCCAAATGAGTTTAATGGGAATAAGAAGGGGAAAAAGGCACAAGTTTTCTTAAAGCTAGCTTGCGAGCGCAGGCGTCACGAACAAGGGCTTTTGTGCCTGCTAATTGCACCATTTGTGCGCAAAAGTTCCGACGCGAAGTGTGAACTCTCAACAGAAGGAAACACGAGACAACTGAAGTGCCCTGGTTTATGTGCCCTGCTCCTCCTCCGCCGCCGCCTCCTCTTCTTTCTCCTTCCTCCCGCCGAGCCCGCTGTTGCAGCTTGTTTGCACTGGGGCTTATCCGGAGCGGAAATTCCTTTCCGTTTTTGTGAATGACAAACTCATTAACAATTCATCAACACAACCTGTTCCAGCCGGCCCGTCCCCACGGCAACAGCCCCTTCCGCAGCGCGCTCATTGGCTGGCCGGGAGAATGTATCCATTGAGACGCTCGCTGTTTGTATCCATTGAGGAGCAGCCTCGCGCAGGGGGTGTGCGAGGGTTGAGTCCGAGGGAGAGTGAGCAAATCGAGGTTTGAATAATTCGAGGAGAAAGACACCGGGCGGACTTGAGGTGCAGCCTTGAAGGGAGGGATTAGGAGCCGCTAGACTTTTTTTTTATCCCCTCCTTTTCTTCCCTCCCCTCTTGGTAGCAGGGAGTCCGAATTAATTGGATTTCATTCACTGGGGAGGAACAAAACTGTCTGGGCAGCTTCATTCAAAGAGATTCATTGACACCGAGAGCGAGCGGCTGCAGCCGGGAGCAGAGGGAACCGCCGGCTTCACTTCTGTCTCGCTTTCCCCAACCGCTAACCCGGTCTGGGAAGAGCAAGGTGGAATTAAACCTCCGCTCGGAGAGCGGCAGCTTCGCGCGGCGCGCTTGGCCTATGCTTGCCCCGAGGGGCGTCTGGTAGGCACCCGCCCTCTCCGGTAGCTCGACCCCCATGATAGATACGCTCAGACCCGTGCCCTTCGCGTCGGAAATGGCGATCAGCAAGACCGTGGCGTGGCTCAACGAGCAGTTGGAGCTGGGCAACGAGCGGCTGCTGCTGATGGACTGCCGGCCGCAGGAGCTGTATGAGTCGTCGCACATCGAGTCGGCCATCAACGTGGCCATCCCGGGCATCATGCTGCGGCGCCTGCAAAAGGGCAACCTGCCCGTGCGCGCGCTCTTCACGCGTGGCGAGGACCGCGACCGCTTCACCCGGCGCTGCGGCACCGACACGGTGGTACTCTACGACGAGAGTAGCAGCGACTGGAACGAGAACACTGGCGGCGAGTCGGTGCTTGGATTGCTGCTCAAAAAGCTCAAGGACGAGGGCTGCCGGGCGTTCTACCTGGAAGGTACGTGCCAGGGGGAGCCCCGCGCGCGGGGCCGGGCGCGGGTGGCGGGGCTGTGGGGTGCGGGCGAGGCACGCGGACTGCAGGTGCCCCTACTGCTGCCGAGTTGCGCTGCCGGGGTGGGGGCCCTCCGCCGGCTCCCGGCTGCAAACCCGCGGCGTCCCGCACCCGCGAGCAGGCTGGCGCGGAATCCTCCAGCTTCCGGCCACAGGCTCGGGTTGTTTCTTTCTAACGAGTTCTCCTCGTGCTTATCTGTAATATCCTCTGCCTGTCCCTGCTTTCTATCGTTCGGTTTTGAATTACGATTTGCAGGACAGTAGAGGTCATTGGGGGTGCAGATGGCATCTCCTAGCCCCTCAAAATACTTAGAAAAGTTGTCATTTTGTGCATTTCCGGATTTAAAAGAATAAGGGTTTCCAGGGAAGGCGGGCCTGTTCGTTCCACTCCCAAGGGTACCCATTTAAGTGTCTTTTCTCTTATAATTGGCTGTGTGTGTAGGGGGTTTCGTAGGGTGCTGTGGTGTTTCCTGCGCCCGGCTGCGGCTCTCACAAGCTGTGAAAACTACTACGGGATCTCGGGTTACACGATTGCTTTTCTCGTCCTGGCAGGTGGCTTCAGTAAGTTCCAAGCCGAGTTCGCCCTGCACTGCGAGACCAATCTAGACGGGTCGTGTAGCAGCAGCTCGCCACCGTTGCCAGTGCTGGGGCTCGGGGGCCTGCGGATCAGCTCCGACTCCTCCTCGGATATTGAGTCTGACCTTGACCGAGACCCCAATAGTGCAACGGACTCGGATGGCAGCCCGCTCTCCAACAGCCAGCCTTCCTTCCCCGTGGAGATCTTGCCCTTCCTCTATTTGGGCTGTGCCAAGGATTCCACCAACCTGGACGTGTTGGAGGAGTTCGGCATCAAGTACATCTTGAACGTCACCCCCAATTTGCCGAATCTCTTTGAGAACGCAGGAGAGTTTAAATACAAGCAGATCCCCATCTCGGATCACTGGAGTCAAAACCTGTCCCAGTTTTTCCCTGAGGCCATTTCTTTCATAGGTGAGACTAAAGAACAGCCCTTTCTCAGACTTTTAAATGCAAAATTCCTAGCCATTCATAGAATTTAAGCTGTTAATCTCTCTTGTTGCTGGCTAACCTGCCTGAGTGCAGGTCTCTAATAGTTACAAGGGGGGTTTTAATTCTGGTTTATCTTCTCGCTAGGAAAAGAAAAAGTGCCTTTTGACATGGCTCCAGACCACAGGTGTATTTGAAATGGGGTTTCTTGAGTCTTTGAATTCAGTCATTTGAAAGCAGGCAGTAAATGATCAGATAACAGAATTTTCTCCCAGTCTTTGGACTTGGGAACGGCTAGCTGAAGGTACTCACTACTGACAGGAATTTTAGCATCGTTTTATAATTTTAAAAGATCTGGGAGTTTTTGCAGGACATGGGGTTAGTTGTTGGAAAACGCTCTGAATGCTAGATGTTGTAATCCAGTTGAATGTTACTGTGATACCGGTTAACAGTGAGACAGTGAGGGTAACCTGAGCCCAGCAGGAAGGACTGTGGGCTGGAAGCCTGGAGAAGCGAATCTCCAGGCATTGTAATGCATTTCCTATTACAAAGGAACTCATTTTCAGGCCATGTCGACATCCTGTTCCTCCTAATGGGCTGTCCCCTGTGACTTCCCTCTCTCTTTTAAAATGCCTGAATACCTCTATTGTTAGCTGCACAACAGTTGGAGAATAATTTAATAGACCCTTGCAGTCTGCTTGTCTGTATAAAAGGCATTCAGGACCATATTGCAGGGTTTCTGGTATTCACATGCTGAGGCAAAGAATGCACACATTAAGGATTTTTTGTTGTTGTTGTTGGCAGAAACTTAATACAAAAACTCCCTTTGCAGAAAATATCTGAAATATGTAATTGTGCCCAGTGTCCATGTTTTATCGCAATGATACATTTGCTGCTGCCTGTGGGGGCTCAACTGCCACACACGATTCTTTTTCCTTTCTTTCCATCATCTTCCCCCCCCCCCTCCAAATTCATTTTTTAGACTGATCATTCACAAAGAGTGCGCTTTGGTCTACTGAAATCTTGCTTTTCTTTTTTGTGTTTCCAGATGAAGCCCGGGGCAAAAACTGTGGTGTCTTGGTGCATTGCTTGGCTGGCATTAGCCGCTCGGTCACCGTCACTGTGGCTTATCTCATGCAGAAGCTCAATCTGTCAATGAACGATGCTTATGACATTGTGAAGATGAAGAAATCCAACATCTCCCCCAACTTCAACTTCATGGGCCAGCTGCTGGACTTTGAGAGGACGCTTGGACTCAGCAGCCCTTGTGACAATCGGGTCCCTGCACAGCAGCTCTATTTCACCACTCCCTCCAACCAGAATGTCTACCAGGTGGACTCCCTGCAGTCCACGTGAGCGGCCCCACGCCCCTTGGTGGGATGTGTGTGTTCCTTCAGCCGTTTCTCTTGGCAGCATCGGCCGGGCTGCTTTCTTTGTATGTGGCCCCAGGGGTCAAAACGACTCCAGTTGTCTGTGTTAGACAAGGTTCCCACATGTGGAATTGGCTATTACAGTGGGAGAGATTTGCTCCCCTCTTGTTGGAAGAACAGAACATACCGTGTAGATCCAGGCCGTAGGCCGTAGGTTTGCTCCATCCCTTCGTGTACAGCCTACCCATGCAGGGACTGGAATTTGAGGCTTTCCAGGTCGATAGGGTAGGACCAAATGGTAGGGGTAGGAGCGTGTGTTCTTTAGGGCCCTGTGTGACTGTTTCCTTTTGCATCTGGAACTGACTCTATATTGTCTTCAGTGAAGACTGATTCAACTTTGCATATAGAGGAGCCAAAGAGAGGTTTCAGCTCTGTATTTGTAGTATCAGTTTGCAAAAAATACAAAAATACAAAACAAAAATAAATAATAATACGTAAAGTAAATCTGATACTCCATTTGATTATTGTAAATATTTGATCTTCAATAACTTGACAGTGTATGTTTGAACTGTGTGTGTTTTTTCTTTGATGGGTTTAAAAGAAATCATCCAAAGGGAGAAAGAGCAGTATGCCACTTCTTAAAACAAACAAACAAAAAAAATAGAAACGTTTGCTCTTTTCTAATCCAAAGGATATATTTGCAGCATGCTCGACTTCACCAACTCTTAATGACATTTTCATGGACACTGTTATCACTGAAACCTTGGTATGGTGCAGCCTTTAATCTCTTTCATATATCTTCTTCGTGATTTTTTTTTTTCCTCTTAATGTAGTTTGACTATGCCTTACCTTTGTAAATATTTTGGCTTGTGTTGTTGTCTCAAAGGGGTATCTTGGAAAGACACCAAAATCATGGGCTCACTTTTTTTTTCTTAAACTTCAGCTGTGCTAAACAGTATATTACCTCTGTACAAAATTCTTCAGGGAGTGTCACCTCAAATGCAATACTTTGGGTTGGTTTCTTTCCTTTTTAAAAAAAAAATTTGTATAAAACTGGAAGTGTGTGTGAGAGCATGGGTCCCCGTCTGATGGGTGAAGTAAGTGCATATGATTGTGAAAAGGGAGAGGTCGATTGCTCCATATGTTCATGGTGTAAAGTTTTGAGCTGAAATTTATTATAAGAATGTAAAACGTTAAATTATTAATAAAGAACTATTTTGGCTATTGAATGTGTATTTTTTTTTAAGTCTCTCCTTCATTGTACCTACATGTGAAATGATACTTCTAAGGAATCTTCGAGTGGGGGAGCACCAGTGGCTTGTAAAGTCCTGTAGGAACAGTGGGCAGAGTTCCCATGGTTTTAGCAACCCCAGGAATGTTTTTCAGGTATAGTTTATGAAATTGATCTTTGGCTTCAAATAAAGATGACATCATAGAATGAACTACCTGTATCTTGTGTCCCAGCAATCCTTTATGAATGCAGTTCTGGCTTCTCGAAGAAGCTAGAAATGCTCTTGAAGAAAAATGAAGCCGTGGAGCACATCTTGCTCAGGTATAAGGTTTGGCTCTTCATGATTGGTCATAAACGGGGGTACTGGAATAAGAAGGCACTCACAGTGTTAACCTGTCTCCTTCCTTGCCAAGGTCTCCTATTCGGTACTATGCATGCCAGGGAGGACACAGGGATACTTGGCTTCCCAGTCTGTTCCATGGCAATGCCACCTGCAAAATATCCTGGTGTCAGAATGCCAAATGAATCAGAAGGGGTGACTCCCCCTTGCCTTTCTTGTATACGTGGCGTGGCAAGGCCAAGCCAAACTTCTCACTGAGCCTGGGTGTGGGTTTTAAAATCTCACATTGGCACTCGAGGTCACACTTTGCCAGTCCTGTTCTGATGTGCTTTGTGCTTCACTGGGTTAGAATGTGGGCTAGAAACCACTCTCGAACCTTAATGTCAAGGTTATTTCGAACAGTTCCTTTCAAGGCAAAGGCTTAATACCCTGTCATTTTCCTTGGGACATCCCCTCTCCTTGCCCCAAGTTTAAAAATACACAAACCAGAAAAAAAGGCAGGTGTATGAAATCAAAAGAATTAGAACATACCTACATTCCAGGCTCTTTTCAAATGGCCGGAGTCCCTTTACCTGCCTGGTGGAGAAAGAGGAACTTTTCAGCCACGAGGCTCAAGTTGAGATGCCAGTGGGATGGTGTTTGGTGATCTGCGTACGTTCAAACCGTCCAGAGTGGCTCTGAGCAACTAAACATGCATAAAAAGCAGAGACAGTGCAGAAAAATATCAACTCAGTTATTCCTGTTTGGGTACCCAAAGTCAGCCAGAGCTTAGAAAGGAGAAGTGGGTTGCCTTTCAACTTGGCTCGTGTTAATCCAGTTCTGAACGGTTTCCGCTCCTGGCATTCCCTAAACTGCCTGTTCAAAGTAGGGATTTGCAAGCAGCGTTTGCAATTTCCTGTCCAGCTGCAGCTCAAGTAGCTGCTCGCTTTCCTCCCGCCCCCCCCCCGCCCCTTTCTTTTCTCTGATTCCTTTTCTCTTTCCTTTTTTCTTTCTTTTTTGCTTTACTCTGGTCGGTGGATAATTTTAGTGCATTTCCTCTTTGTGGATTATCATCTCCTTTCCTCCTGAACCTGCATACATTGGTTTCCTTACTGCTGGGCTCCAGCCGACAGCTGGCCTCCCCAGCACTTCCTCTCGTTTCACTGTGGGTTTGTTGTTTGTCAGTCCACTTCTGAAATTAATAATGTTTTCTGGCCAAGTGCCACAAGCCATTACCACAAAGGGGAAGTAACACATATGAATAGCAGGAAGTCATGCAGGGTCACAGTGTGAGAGGAAACCTGTTGGGGGGAGCATAATTGAGCCCGGCCCATTCAGCAAGTGTCTGACAGCAATTTGGGGAGAAGGAGCGCCCCGCATTGAAGCGGCTCAAGCTGTGAAAAAAAAAAAAAAGTTCCCAATAAATTGGTGGCAAATGGTCTTTGTCATCAGTGTGAATGAAGGAGGGGGAGCAAGAAGAGTTTAGGGCCCCCATAAAGTTGCTGTGTTTGGGATTTCTTTCCCCCTCCCTTTCAGGCATATTGTTTCATAAGGCTGGTAACAGAGGGGTGCCTGCTTCCCTCTATGGCCACAAAAGGACTCATATTAAATGGGTGGTTTTTACGGTTCACTCGGGCCAGAAGAATCAAAGAGCTATTCTCTTGCTTGCTTTTTCTTCCCTGGAAGGTGGAAGGTTGTAACGGACAGCGTGGGCCCCCACCTCGCCCTGTGCCTGCCTTTCTCCTGGCCTTACCTCCAGCCCTTTGGCTCCTTTGTGCTCACAGGGGGCTGGGGAAAGCGATCATTTTGCATCTTGGAGTTGGGCTCGGTTCCTGAATGGAGCCCGCCTGGTTACCAGGGCAACCTTCGCAGCAGCTGCAGCTCCCCGGCTGGCCCAGCTCCTCACCTGCTGTCCCCTGCTGTCCCCGTTAGTGGCTTCCTCAGGTCTCTTCCTCAAGATAAAGCCTTACTGCTCCTGGCCTTCTGCAGGGGCTGCGAGGGGGGGGGGGGGGGAGGGGGTTGCCTTTCCAGAGAGGAGATTTTCTTCAAGGTTCCCTGGGGGCTCTAGGACACTCAGGGAATGCGCCGGCTCGTTCACTGGCTCAACTAGTCTTGAGGTTAAAATCAGAACGAGGAAGGGTTATCTGGGGATAGAAAGATCAGCACAGCCTCCAAAGGAGTGAACTTTGGAGACTGGCCCCCGACCCAACAATCAGGAGACTTGCACTCTGACTCTTGCTTTCTCTCCCGCGCACCGGATAGTCCTGGGCCCGTCTCCCGGCCTCACTGGTTTCTTCTTTCTTGTCTGTAAAATGAGAGCCTCCCCTCTCCTTTCATTCTAGGATTTTTATATAATTCTAGTCTTCTGGTCATGGATTGGCGACACTGGTTTGATGATAAAATGAGTTACAGAGCAGGAGGAACAAGTGACATCGATGGACGGTATCAGATACTGAGCTTGGTGGACAATGTCAGCTCATTTCATCCTCCGAAGAGCCCTGTGGCTCTTCCTTCACCTGCAGTGAGGAAACTGAGACAGAGAGAGACCAACAGCGCCTGAAGTCATCTAATGGGAAGTGGTAGAACCGAGCTTGGGAGCTGCTTCTCCTCTTGTTACAAACAGCAGTCTTTGCTCGTCATTACAAGGTCTCCTGATGTCGACTAGGAAGGGGTGGCCCCGTTTTATAGCTGAGGAAGTGGAGGAAGCAGAGATTAAGTGACCTGTCAAATCAAACCCAAATTCAACAGTCAAATCATGAGGGAGCCACAGGGCCCCCGCGGCTGTATCACCGGAGAGATGCTGCGTCCGCCTGGGGGCTTCCATCTTCTCTCTCTGTGGAGGACTTGCCCCGTCTTGGGGCCCATGAGCACGTAAATTACAAAACTGATTTTCCTAAGGATCTCTAGCGTGGCTAGCCTGCTGTCCAGATGGCCTGGACCCCTGGCCTACCTACCCTTTCAGGATTACACAGTGAACTGACACCCAAGAAATTCACTTCCTCACTCTGACCCCTCCCGGAGGAAAGCTGGTTTGGGGGTGGGGGGAGAGAGAGAGAGAGACACACACACACACACACACACACACACACACACACACGATGGAGAGGGAGAAAGAGAGAGAGAGGGTGGGAGAGAGAGGAGGAGTCAGAGAGAGGGAGAGAGAGAGAGGAGGAGAAAGAGGAGAGAGACAGGGAGAAGGGGAAGGAGGCAGAAGAGATGGGGAAGGAGGTAGCGAGAGAGGGAGAGAACATATGGCAAGGACTGCAGATGACGAGAGGCAAATTAGAAACCAGTGGAGATGTGAAACACAGCAAGGGCACATTATTTGGTAGCTGGCTATTAAGTATTCTCGAAAATCCATCTTTAAAAGTCATTCTTTGGATTAAACTGCTTCAAAAGAATTACTTTGGGTATAGATTTGTTGGCAGGTGCTCACACAGTAATAATCATTTCCCCAAAGATCCTGCAGACTTTCAAATAACCTTACTCCTCTTGTGTTCTTACCGCAATTGGCCCTGAAACGGCTAGTTCTGGTGTTGGGATCTTCAAACTCCTTTAAAGTCCAAAACTGATTTCCTAAGAGTATTTAGGGGCACAGAACAAAGTTCAAACAATTCACAAATATTTATCCAGGCCTTGATCTGTGTTGTACTGATTCGATGAAACAAAGTTAAAATAAAAGGAAATGGAAGACTTAACAAGCCCTTGAAGGCTGAAGGCAATCTCATTTTCTTTCTTTCTTTTTTTTTTTGCAGGGGGAGGGGTAGAGGAGAGGAAGAGAGAGAATGGCAAGCATTCTCACCACCGTGGGATCGTGACCTGAGCCAAAATCAAGAGTTGGATGTTTAACCGACTGAGCTCCCCCAGGTACCCGGGCAATGTCATACTTCTAAGCTTGATCGCTTAATGTCTCTGCTAGTGCCCCAAATCAAAGCAGAACCCCCAAGGAACTATGGCGCAGGTCCTTGTCTGTCCCCACATGCTGCAATAGTCAAAATAACATTTGAGACACGGTGTTTTAGAGGAGAGGATTAATAGGCCACATGAATGCAATTTGGCCCACCCACTTCTCTGTTTTGTCACGGCAAATACCTTTCGAGAATGTATGTATCACCAAAGCTTCCTAGTGAGGACAAGTTCTGGATAAGCTACCTCCTTCCCCATCTCTTCTGCCTTCTTCAACCGTAGCTTCAATAATGAACGCTCGGACACACGAAGGAAGAAAGAGAAAATATCCTTCACGATTTGATACCATCCTAAAAAGCATCAAGCGAGTCTGAGAAGAGTTGCTTCTCCTAAGCTAGAATTCCGTCTTTCCTCTTTTGGAGACAACCTGAGTATTTATTAGATTAAGCATTTTTCATTAGGTCCAGTGTAATTCCTACTGCAAATATTAACAGGAGAAGGAAGGAAGAAAGAGGAGAGTGAAAAGAGGGGGATTTGGGGGAGCACATAGCTCCCAGGACAATTATAGCTAACCGACTGAGCCATCCAGGTGCCCCTCAGCAGGAATGCCCCTTGACCTTATGTTCTGGTTATTATTGCTATGTAACAATATTGCTATGTAACCTCAAAACTTAGTAGCTTCAAACCATGACAATCATTTATTTTGTTCCTAAGTCTGCCTTTGAGCAGACGTCTGCAGGGAAGGCTGATCTCTGTTCAGTCTTATTATCTAGAGCAGCTCCACTGTGGGCCAGAGGCTCCATTTCCAAGATGGTTCTTTTCCATGGCTGGCAAGTTGATGCTGGCCGTCAGCTGGGAGCTCAGCCAGGGGTTAAGGGGCAGGGACTCTGGTTCTTCTCCATGTGGCCTAAATTTTCTCACAGTACGGTGTCCGAGTTCTGTAGGTGAAACTCTGAGAGTGAGTGAGAGCCAGGCGGAAACCGTATTGACTTTTAGAACATAGGCTCAAAAGTTACTTCGGCTGTGTGCCAAGATCTACCATCATTCAACGAGAGGAGATGGGGGAGGGGCAAGATTCTGGAAGAGTGTGCGGGATGGGAAATATTGTTGCAGCCATTTGGGGAAAACACAGTCTGTCACATCTTACATGGAAACTATTTGATGTAAGGCCATAAGAAGCAATAGTGAGGCCCCAAGTTAGTCTCAGGACCCCATCTTGGAAACATTTTAGTTGTCAACAACTGCTGAAATTATTTTTCCTATCCAGTCCTTCTTCATCTGCCTCTAACATTCGCAGCAGAGCAATGCCATCCATAAAACAGAATATAAAATAGTTTTCAAAAAGAATATTAATGTTTTCATTTCGGCAGAGAAAATGTTATGCTCGAGAGAGATGCACCAAAGTTATCGAGTGCTGTGATAGCTCATTGTTTTCAAACAAAATAGTTCTCGACTGTATTTTATAGTATTCCATTGCAGTAGACCATCCTACTTTGATAGGCATTTGGGTTTTTTCCATTTTTAACTATTATGAGCAATACCGCTAAGAAGACCTCAGCGTGCATATCCCAATGCACTATACCCATGTTTCCTGAGGTATAAAGAAGTAAAATAGGTATAGACGGTGTAGATCCCCAACTTCAGATAATAACAAATGGTTTTCAGGGTGGTTGTGCCAATTCACGTCACCAGCAACAGTATTTGAATTTCCATACCGTTCCATATTTTTGTCAACACTTGACACTGTCAGACTTTTTAGCTTTTGCTTATTTGGTGGATGTGAAGTGATTATTTACTGTGATTTTAATTTTCATCATCTGATTCCTCAAGAGGGTGAGTCCTTGTCTTGAGTGGGTCGGCCAAAGGATATTTTATTTTGCGTAGTCCCTATTCAAATCTTTTGCCAGGTTTTCTGTTGAGTTACTTATGGGTTCTTTTGTATTGATATAAGGAGTGCTTTGATATTCTAAAGACAGGTCTTTTATTGATTATATGCACTGAAAATATCAGTGCAATTCTTTTCAAACTTTGTTCCTCCGTTTCTTCTCAGGGAAGGGTGCAGCTGCATTCTGGGGCAGGTTGTACCCTCTGTAATTCTATTTTATTTTTTAAGATTTTATTTATTTATTTGTCAGTAAGATAGAGAGCACAAGTAGGCAGAGAGGCAGGCAGAGGGAGAGGGAAAAGCAGGCTCTCCGCTGAGCAGGAAGCCCGATGTGGGGCTTGATCCTAGGACCCTGGGATCATGACCTGAGCCAAAGGCAGACGCTTTAACCAACTGAGCCTCCCAGGCGTCTCTGCCTCTACAATTCTAAAAGATGCCAATCAGAAAGACAATGACGAAAACTCACGGCCAATGTGCAAAATCTTACATGGATATCTTAGTTTTTGTATCAAGGGACTAGTGGCTAAAAATGTGTGAAAACTACCGATTGAAACTATTTAATCCACATGGAAACAGCGTCAGAAAGATTGAGTTGGAAGGATAGCTACATTTGATGATTTAGACTAACGTGGAGCTGGTGTAGAAATGTTTTGAGGTGGACTAAATCTTGAAAAGTTTGGAAGGCAGGGTGGTTTTTCACAGAGGAACGAAAAGGATGCCAGAGTTGTAGGTGATGAATTGTGCCTAGCTTTGGAAGAGGAAAAGATAAATTCCTCAGAAGGCCTGGCAAACGTGTTTCTCGAGGTATAGAACAGAGAGCAAAAAATCAGAATGCTCAGAGGGCCACATGTCACAGGGGATGATATTTAAAGAGACTTTGCAGAGTGTAGAAATACTTGGGGTTTTGGTCAGCCTCGCCTCTCAGTTACATCCAGGACTGGAAACACTCCAGTTCTTCCTTCCCGTGAGTCTTTCTTCTATGTGTCTCCTGGACTACTCACATAGAACACTTCTCTTCAGACACTTCTGGTCACTAAATGTGTGGAGGTTTTCCCACATAAAATAATTCTCTGTGATGCCAGCTGGGCATCCTACAATTTAATTCAATTCTAACACCATCTACCTGGAGATGGTGTCTGAGCCTACAGGTTAAGCACCCCAAGACTGCTGCCACCCACTTCAGATGTCCACAGCAATTAGTCGGTCCCCAGGTGACACACAACTTCTGTCCAATGTGGCTACAAATCAGGGGTGCCCATAGCCCTCTCCTCAGGTTTCATTAATTTGCTAGATAAGCTCACAGAACTCAAGGAAACACTAACATTTATCAGTTATGAAAGGGTCTGTTAAAGGATACAGACAAATGAAGAACTACACAGCCAAATGAAGAAGTAGACAAGGCAGATCTGGAAGGGTCCCAAGGCCAGGAGCTTCTGTGACCACAGAGCTGGGATTTGTCATACTCCCAGCAGGGATGTGTTCACCTACCTGGAAGCTCTCTGAACCTGAAACTATTGGTATTTTTTATAGAGGCTTCATCACACAGGCATGTTGGATCATTAACTCCATTATTTATTTATTTATTTATTTATTTATTTATTTATTTATTTTAGTCCTTCTATCTTGTCATGGGAATCAGAGGTAGAACTAAAAATTCTAGGCTTCTAATCATGACTTGTTCCTTTCAGGGAGCGGCCCTCACCCAGCAGCCATCCAGGAGCCCACCCAGAGTCACCTCATTAGAGTGAAAGGCACTTCAATTACCCAGAAAATTACAAGGATTTCAGGACTTCTGTGTCAGGAACTGGGACAGAGACCAATATTTCTTATTAATCGCAGTATCACACTTCTGGTCACAGAATCCTACAGTTTCAGGGAGAATTAGGTTCAGAAGCCTAAAATAGGGAACAAAGACTGAAAAAATCATCAAAACTAATGAGGGTTTATTGTCTTCTGTAAAATTCAGGAGGTGGGAAATCCTGGCCTGGTGGGACAACTGCATGGGATCATTTGAAACTCAAGCTTATTCTAGCTTTGATTCCCACAGTCACAAGATGGTGGCTCCATGCTAGTCATCATATTCACATTCCAGTCAGGGGGAAGGAGGAAAGAGGAGAGAACTTCTCTGCAGAGTCAGTTCTCTTAAAGAAACTTCCTGGAAATCCTATCCCAGACTCTTATCCTATGTACTCAGTGGCCGGAATCAGCCACATGGCCGTAATTACAAGGGTTGAGAAATATATTTAGGCATCTACTTCCCCTAATATAATTAATATAGTTAGGCATCTACTTCCCCTAATATAATTGAGGGTCTGTTACTTGGGGAGAAGGGGAGACTGAGTGTTCCCTACCCACTTTTTTTCCTGAGGAGAACCCAACTCCCACCATACTGGAGGATATAGGACTGCCAGGGCAAGAAGAAGGTCTCATTTTCCCTTCTCTGTGATTGGTTCAGGGATGAGAGTGGTTCAAATCCAGCCAATCAGATTACACTCTGAATTTTTTCTTTTCTTTCTTTTTTTTTTTTTAAAGATTTTATTTTATTTATTTTAACAGAGAGAGAACACAAGCAGGCAGAGAGGCAGGCAGAGGCAGAGAGAGGAGCAGGCTCCCTGCCGAGCAAGGAGCCGGATGTGGGACTCGATCCCAGGACGCCGGGATCATGACCTGAGCTGAAGGCAGCTGCCTAACCAACTGAGCCACCCAGGCATCCCACACTCTGAATTTTTTCATGGAAAATATTTTTCCCTTAGAGTTGCCAAGTCCCAGATCTACTGAATTAGACCTGGAAATCTGGTTTTTGTTTTGTTTTGGTTTGGCTTGGTTTTTGTTTTCCAAGATCCACCTGAGATTGTTTTGACTCACCAGTTTGGGAATTACCAGATATGCCAGGAGTTAAATTTATTTAGCATCTCCTCTCTTGGGTCTACAAAGAACAGCGTGGAAGGTAGCTTGCTGGATGTCTTTCATAACATGGACATCAAAAGGCTGAGCATATAGTTTAGCTATAACTGCATCAGAAGTTATTACACACTCACTATTATAGACCCTCTTAGAGCTACGGGTTTTTTCCTAGTTTATTACCTGCTCTATAAAGTAGCATTTGAAAATACAAATTGCCCTAAAAAATACTTTATTTTAATTTCACCAGTGA
Organism: Nasua narica; assembly: GCA_028533885.1. Lineage (NCBI taxonomy): Eukaryota > Metazoa > Chordata > Mammalia > Carnivora > Procyonidae > Nasua > Nasua narica. Next base: position 93,167,562 of record CM052807.1, on the reverse strand, counting down.
TTCTAAGTCTGCTTTGCTGGGATGCAGTGTCCCAATCTGTGTTCACTCCATTGTAGACTCTGGCCCAACTCTCATTTTTTGTCTTTTCAGGTTGAAGTATTTTAAAGTTTCTCTGGTTCCTTTACAAACTTTAAAACTTTTGAGTGACCTTCTTTGGATATGTTCCAGTTTCGTTATGACATTTTTTGAGGTCGAATGACTGGAACTCTACCCAGTGCTTCTGGAGCAGATGAATTCTGGTGTCTCCGTTTGCCCCTGTGCGTGCGTGTGTGCGAGCACTCGTAACACTGTGCTTTCTATTTTGTTTTTAACATCCTTCCTGATGATGCTTGCTTTTGTAACTGCCACAATACTTTGGACCGACTTCTTCAGGGAATGGTTTGCAATGATGCCATCATCCTCTTCCTGGATCACGTCTGCACTCAGAAACCTTGGTCTCCCGAGAACAAGGTGGGTTCTCTTTTCCTGTTGGCATTGTGTGAACCGCCTCCACTGAGCGTACATGTTCCCTGCCCACTCACACAGCTCTGGGAGATCTTCTTGATGCTTATTCTTGTCAGGGTGGTTTTGCCGTTGCCAGAAAATCTTGGTGTCTTTTATAAATTTGAGACTTCACTTTATTGATGTTTAAATCACTTTTAAAAGTGGTAAGCCAGACTGGTCCACATACTGATTCATGGAATACACATTTAAAAATACATCCTCAAACAGAAGAGCAATTATCCCTTTAATGTGCAATCCATTGGCAACCTGCAATAACCCTAGAACCTGATTAAAAAATAATGAACCTCCCATGAAAATATAACTTTATGCTAATTAAAAAAAATCCTTGCCCTTCCTTTCCCATCCACCTCAATTGCAATGAAATTGTTATTCCCGAACCCTTCCTATAAGGAAATTTAGGAATTCCCACTAATCTCTACTCCAGGTTTCACATTTTTAAGTCTCTTCTATCTCCTTGGCAAAAGCAATTAAGAGTTTAAATGAAAAAAAAAAAAAGAGTTTAAATGAGTTAAAAATCTTTATTTATTTGTTTGTTTGTTTATTTATTTATTTATTTAAAGTCGGCTCATGATCCGAGCTGCTGAAACTAAGAGTTGGGTGCTTAGTTGACTGAACCACCCAGGAAATCCGATCAAGTTCTTGACCTCATTAAATTTTTCCTCTTCTCATCTGTTAAAAAATGGAGACAATAATAGTACTAACCTTATAGTGTTATCGGGATTAAATTAAAAAAATGCACGTAAAGTGCTGACAAGGTCTTTGGCACATAGAAAGCCATGTCCCCTGTTTCCCCGGAAGAGATGGAGAAGTACGGCAGGAATTCAGAGGAGCTGGGAAATGTTTTTTCTGCATGGGGGAGGAAAGGATCATGGAAGTCTTCCTGCTGGTGGCTGACAAATCAGAGAGCCAATTTATAAATTTACCAGAGAATATGCATTGAGCTATTACCATGAGGCTGGCCCAACTATCCTAGGGGAAAGATTTTACACAGAAATTCAGAGTTTAAATGAAATAACTCGCCAAAGTTTCCCCAGGTAAGTTGTGGAGAAGCTTGTTCATAGGTCTGTTTACTTCAAAAGTCCAGGTTCTTAACATCTGCTTTCCATTCCTCTACAGTGATGTGGATATTGCTCATCTCATGGGTCACTCCCTTCCCAGGATGAGGGCACGAGGAGAGCTGAATTCATCATTGCAAGATGGCTGACAAGCATGGAATCCGAATCTAGGGAGTTTGTGGCATACTTCTTCCAGGTTATATTAAGGTCGAGACGAATATTCCTGTTCTGTGGTAAAACAAGAAAACAAAACAAAACCCACACCTTTTTAGTCACTAGAATGTTGGGGTCCATTGAGTGGTACTGGATAAGCCTGACAAATTTTTATCTCCTGTCCTTGTCCTCCTTCAGGAACTTCCGACCCTCCACACTGCTTGTTAGGCTATAGCCAACTGAAACACAAAATAGTTAATATTGTTTGTAGACTCGATTCCTTGTTCTGTCCTAATGCCTTAGTGAGAGAGAGAAAGTGGTCTAGGTTCATCAATAGCACATGGACACATCACATTTTTCGCATAGTAACAATGATATCTATTTTTTTTTAGCTCTTCCTTGTGTGGGGCTCAATGTTACACGCATCTTCTCCTGTAATCTTTGGTACCCTCTTGGGAGGTAGAGATGACTCTCACATAGTGCTTTTGTGCACTCTGGGGCTAGACTGCTAACTTCAGATCCTGACTCCACCATTTACTAGCTGTGTGACTTGAGGTAAGTTGGTTAACCTCCTTATGCCTTAGTTTCCACATTTCTAAAACGGACATAATATAAGAATGTGGTGGGAAAAAAATGAATTAATGTACTAACTGCTCTTAAAACAGTGACTTCCTTATTATAAGTAACTCTGTTGGGGAAGAAAAACGTTTTCTCTGATCTCTTAGGTTTAATAATCAGACACCTGAATTGTGTAAGGCCGATGAATCACAGACCTGTAACAAATAATACTTTATATCTTAATAAAAAAATAGAAATAAAAACAATTTTATTTGAAACAAATAATACTGAAACAAATAATACTTTATATGTTAATAAAAAAATAGAAATAAAAAAATTTTAAAAAGAGGCAAAAAAAAAAAAATCAGAGATCTGCAAGTTAAATTGACCAGAAACGGACTGGCAAGAGAAAAGACAAACTCCTAGTTGTAGGATTTTTTTTTCTTTTTAAAGATTTTGAGAGAGAGAGAATAAGAGTGGGGGCAGGGAGGGGCAGAAGGAGAGGGAGAAGCAGGATCCCTGACATGGAGGGGGGACTCGATCCCAGGACCCCGGGATCATGACCTGAGCCCAAGGCAGACACTTAACCAACTGAGCCATGCAGTCTCGCCAGAAAAGACAAACTCTTAATCACTTATGTTTGCTGGAATTCACAGAAAAGTATGTCTCAAGAAGGTGGTTAGAATTTAGGGTTTATATACCATCTTAATAGGGGAAGGGGAGAGGAAGAGGTTATTTACAGGAAAGCAAATGACTTTCAGGAAAATAAATGGGCCCTTAGAATAGATGGGAGGTAGGATAATTTTGTGACAATGTCTGTTTAGGTGATTCCTTATCCTGTTGCTAACTTCTCTCCAGTGACAGGAATCAATCTTTGCTGGTTGTGAAACCTCCAGCAAGGACATTTATGACCATTGAATTCTTATGGGAGGCTCTGTTTTTAGGCAAATAAGAAGAGTTAAAAAAAAAAGACAATCCACAAAACTCTTCACAGTGGTGCATTCTAGATCTCTCCAACTCGTATCATCTCCATTTTGTAGATGGGAAGATGGAGGCTTAGACAAATTAATTTACCTAGGATCACTAAGGCAATAAACGGTAAATTCAGGATTTGAACCCAGACCGATCTGGCCTCAGAGCCTTTGATCTTCTAACTATGAGAGATCAGTAAAGGAAAAACTCTAATCTTATCTCAAAATTTCTCAGGGAATATAAATTCTTTGCAAGAAATTTAACCTATCTGGGCCTCAGCTTTATCAGTTGCAAAATGAACTGTTGAACAACGTGACTTTTAAGGGCCTTTCTGCTCCATCCTCCCCTCCGATTGTTATTTATTTTAGGTATTTTAGCATAAGCCGTCATCGGAGAAGAAATTATGGGCATGTTTCTAAGACCATATCAGAGGAGACATTGCAATGTGTATTTGCACGTGTGCACACACCTGTGTGCTTGCACACGCGTATTCACGCGCGCGTACCTGCGCGTGGGTGGGTTTCAGTTGCTCTTAAAAGAATGATTGTCTCTGGAAGGAAAAGGGAAGATCCCAAGATGTCCATAGCTTTCATTGTTTATTTCTGCCAAACAATCCATTGAACTAGGATTCTGCACGTCCTCAGGGAGTGTCTCTCCCAGGCTTTTTCCAAAAGGTAATTGGCAAGGGAAGTCCTTCTAAAAGAGATAAGTGGCTTCTTAAAGTAAACTCAGAAAAAATGGAGTGCAAATGCTGTTTACTAAGTATTTCCTGGTTGACGGGATACTAACGTGCAACCTCGAATGGCATGTTTGAGGAATGGGAGCGATGAGGCTGAATTCACTTTCTCTATCACTCGGGAAGGTCATTATAAGCTGCCCCAGATAGAAGACGGCATCATTTCAGAGCAGAAACTCAAATCTATAGGAATAGATGCTACTTTTTAAAAAACCAACCGGAAAACAATTAAATTTTTTTTTTTTTTTTTTTTTTAAAGAGAGAGAAATGGAGGTCACTGTGAGGGACGTTTGATTACTTTAGAGACCACGGAGAGATGACAGGCTTCGGAAAGCTCATTATAAAATTTGTTACATGTACTCTTTGTAGTTTACTAAATTTGTGGATTTTTTTACACAACAACAAAACTTCCTGTGCGGTGTATTTCTTCTATGCCAGATACACTTGGCGTTTCGCATGGTTCTATCTCAGAATCACAGAGTTTTGCTGCTGGTGTTTCTTCTGCTCACCAAAGGCCTTTTCCTGACCCCTGTGAGGGTGGATAGGAAGGCCTCATGCTTGTGTCAGCTGAGTCAAACATTTCCCAATGCTCTTTTTCCTCTTCTTTCTCTCTTTTCAAGAAAGATACATAGTTTTAAAGATCTTATTTTTTTTAAAATTTTTTTATTAACATATAATGTATTATTTACCCCAGGGTACAGGTCTGTGAATCATCAATAGCATCTTATTTTTTAAAGTAATCTCTACACGCAGTGTGGGACTCGAATTTACAACCCTAAAATCAAGAGTCACACACTCTACTGACTGGGCCAGCCAGGTGCCCCCCACCCCAAATATTTTCTTTTTAAAATATCTTCTCTTCAGATGTTGGGCCCTAGTTATGTTAATATAATAACACGATGCCTGTATGGGTTCTGGCTTTTCAAGAGGATTTCTTCAGCCTAAGCATGGTCCAATTTAATCCCTGATTGTCCGGTATAGGGAGGCCTATAATTAAACTAAAAAACAAAGGCTCAAATAGGAAGAGATGTCAAAGGATTACTAGCTGACACCCAAAGTCGTAAGATAGTGAAAGGAAAACACAGTTTGGCTTTTTACCCCACAGGGGAAGGAAAAACAAAACAAAACAACCAAAACAACCAAACAAAACATAAGGAGAACTGTAAATCAATCACATGGGCCTTCAAGGAGCCTGCCTGCTCTCAAGAGAGGTGGGTTATAACCTCCAAAGGCCAAAGAAACAAGAAAGGAAGTGGGTGGGATTGCTAAATGAGTATGGTTCTGAGGAACCATTAAAGGAAAAGGAAAAATAAACCCCACTGATGTGTAGATTTGAGGCCTGGAGAGGCCCTTACCAAAGTGGGTGGAACTCCCAGGTCATCAGAAGGTCACAAAAAAATGGAGGAAGCTCAGGCAGCTTTAAGTCCCCCCTTCTAAAGGAAACTAGAATTGGGTCAGTCCTGACTTAGCTTAAGGAGGGTGAGTAAATCAACTTGTAGGGGAGTTGCTGGGGAGAAGGGAGATTTAACCAAAAAGTTTTTTTTCGGTTTTACTTTTGTTTCTGTTTTTTAACATTTTGGAGTCTACTCCCTAACTTGAAGTGATGATCAGCATTTTCTCAGACTTTATGATTTTATTTCAGGCACACCTATGATTTATTTTGGTGGGAAGAACAAGGTTCTTGACATCTACCTAAATAAAAAGTTTCTCCCTTTCTTTCCTAAAGTCACTCTTCTCCTTAGAACCCAGGATTTGGGACTCATAATTCAGAAAACTTTTCCAGAACCTACTGTTGATCTTGGGGGTCAGGCTGAGCTGGGAGTATAGCCCAGCTTCACCACTAAGAAACAGGATGTTGCCAAACTCAAGCAAGACCCAGCGGCAGCAGTGTTATCAGTGGGGAGGGAGTTGGTGGGGAGGGTTTCTGAACCACACGGTTGTCGTCGTAAGACCAATGGCTGTGAGGTGCTCGGCCCAGAAGCTGGTATGTATACAGTGACTGTCTGAGCCTAAGCAAGTCATTTCATTGATCTTGACCTCAGTCTTCTTATCCACGAAAGAGCCATAATGGCCACCCTCCAGGGTTATTGTGTAGCTGAAATGCGTTGATGTGTTTGCCAGCTTTCTTGGCAAACTTTTCCTCTTCCTTCAAGTCTCAGCTCAAATGCCACTTCCTCTGGGAAGCTTTCTGAATTCCTTCTGTAGATTTTAACACGCTCCCATGGCAATTTGTACAGTACCTCATACTCCATTATACATGTTGGTTCAACTGTGTCACTGCATCTTTGTAGTATAGTTGAAAACTAGGCTTTGAGATGCATTGAGAATCTTTGTTCAACCAATACTCTCTGATAATGAGCTACTGACTTCACTTTTCTGAAACTCCATTTCCGTCACTGTGGAGGAAATGGAGTTAGCTACTAGCTTACAAGTACTCTTGTTAGGCCATCACCTAGAATAGTGCCTGGTGCAGATGCTCAGTAAATGTTTTAGAATGCATGAACAAATAGGACTATCATGCATATTAATTAATGCAATGCATATGGAAAACACAGTGCCATGCACTTTGTAGATCCTTAATAAATATTTATAATGTACATGTTTGTAAAGGGTCTGGGTGCCTACATTTCATTAAATATATATATATGTATACATATATATATATTTGCTTATGTTCTAGGGGGTACAAACAGTATATGAGTCTTACATAGGTTTTGCCAAGGACAAACATGCAAACCAATGAATGTTTGCGAAATAGAATGTTGAGTCACCCAAACAGAGATAGGAAGAAAGTCTTTGGTAATCTGATATTCTAAAGACACATAGAATCACATAACTTTTTGGAAAAAAAGGATCTTCTATTTTATTAATTTTTTCTTTTGTCTGTTTTGCATTTCTTTGATTTCTGCTTTTATTTGTTTATTTATTTATAGAAGATTTTAATTATTTATTTGACAGAGAGAAAGAGATCAGAAGTAGTCAGAGAGGCTGGCAGAGAGAGAGGGGGAAGCAGCCTCCCTGATGAGCATAGAGCCCAATGTGAGGTTCGATCCCAGGACCCTGAGATCATGACCTGAGCTGAAGGCAGAGGCTTAACACACTGAGCCACCCAGGTGCCACAAAATATTTTAAAATTTCCCTTGTAAATTCTTCTCAGGCCTGTGGATTACTTAGAAGTGTGTTACTTGATTTCCAAATATTTGGGATTTTCCTAGATGGTTTGTTACTGATTTCTAGTTTACCTCCACTGTGGTCAGAGAATATACTTCATATAATTTCAAACTTTAAAAAAAAACTAGACTCATTTTATGGCCTACCATATGGTTTATCTTGGCGAACATACTGTATACACTTGAAGAGAATATATATTCTGCAATTTTTGGGTATAGTGTCCTGAAAATATCAACTAGTTCAAAATAGTTCATGGTGTTCAGATCTTCTATACCTTACTGAGATTTTTGTTTAGTTGGTCTATTAATGACTGAAAGAGTTATGTTCAGATTTGCTACTTGATTGTTGAATTGTCTATCTCTCCCTTGAATTCTGTCAATTTCTTTTTTAAAGAGGTTTAAAGGACTCTTGTGATTTTTATTTTTTATTTTTTAAAAGATTTTATTTATTTGACAGAGAGAGAGATCACAAGTAGGCAGAGAGGCAGGCAGAGAGAGAGGAGAGGGGGAAGCAGCCTCCCTGATGAGCGGAGAGCCCAATGCAGGGCTCGATCCCAGAACCCTGAAATCTTGACCTGAGCTGAAGGCAGAGGCTTTAACCCACTGAGCCACCCAGGTGCCCCTTGAATTCTGTCAATTTTTGCCGAGAAAATAATTTTTCTCAAATCTTTTATTTTCCAGATGAGAAAGGTTAAACTTTATTTTCCAGATGAGAAAGGTTAAACTTTGTAATACCCTGAAAAAAATGAAACATTTACAAATTTTGTTTGGATGATTATAAATGTGTAGGGGCTCTACAAAATTCATACCATGCCTAGGTTTATAAAATATTTTTAAAAGTACTCTTATAATCCTCCCACCAGAGATAACCACTCAAAAATTTGAAAAAGCATAATTTAAGTTTTACAAATGCTTATATAAATATACATAAGAGCTTTTTGTATTTTTACATAAACAGGATTATATTCACATATTTTTCTGCAACCAGGTTTTTTCAACTTCAACAATTTATAGAGGATTTCTTTCATTTCACTAAGCACAGCTTTATTTCATTTTTTAGAAAAAATTATTACATTGTATTCAATTGTATGAATGTACAACAGTTTATATGATTAACCTCCTATTAAGGAACATTAACTTGTTTACAATTTTTCACTATGATCGGCAATACTATAATGCAAACCATTGGTTTATGCTTGCTTAATTATTTCCTTTGGATAAATTCCTGGAAGTGGAATGACTGGCTCAATGATCTCACACATTTTATATCTGATTCATATTGCCTGCTGCCCTCTTTCAGACTTGCCATTCTGATCTCATTGGACATTGTTACTCCTTTTATTCTCTCTCTAATCATAGGATAGCACCCAGTTTAGAAGTTGGGGTTCTCTCCATCACATTAGAAGATCATGCAGTGCTGGTCAAAGTTGATGGCAAAAATAGTGAAGATATATAAAGTAGAGAAGAGGAGGACATAATGTGGTTTTCTACCTCTACCTTTCACTTCTCCTTCATCTCGCGAGATAGAAATAGAAGAAACGATTAACGCAGAGGGGAACACACAAATTTTATTAGAGATCTCTGGGATGCCTAAATCTGGATTAGAGTATTTTAACCACAGAGCTCTGTTCTCTTCAGCCCATTGCTCTTCAGAAAACAACAGCCCCAATTTTGTGCCCTAAGTTTAGAAGAAACATTGCAGAAGACAATATTCCAGTATAGTAATGTAGAGGACAGGGGGGTAGCGGGAGGTAAGATGGGTATCTCTCGAATTCCTGCTTGCTCTATTTGAGGTGCTTTACATATATTGTCTCATTTAATCCAACACAACAACCCTATGGGTTAGATGGTGGCGTTGCCATCATTATCCTGTACTTACAGAGGAGGAACCCTAAGTTCTTACACACTATTAGAAGAAGTAGAATCTGGATTAAGTACCCGTCTATCTGCATTAAGGAATATGCTTTTCTATCTCGAGGCGTTTGCCCCAGGGAGTGAGGGAGTGGGTGTGGGGCAGGGTGGAGCAGGGGGAGGAGGGTGAGGCAGATAACTGTCCTTGGGGGACAAATGCCTTTGTGAGCCGCAGGGAATCTGCTGGCTGTGCCTCCATGTTCATAGATCAAGACTTTGAATTGTCCTAAACTGCCCCTTGCTTTTGGCAACAGTAGAGCCTATGTTTGATTCCAGAAATCACAGTCGTGATCACAATGAGGCTGTGTTCATATGTAATCGGGTTTGACAGAAATTAATTTTTAATAAGAGATTCCATTCAGTCAAACAACTGCCCTTCGGGGGCCCATGTCAGGGTCGGTCACCCAGGGCCAAGCAATGTCACAGTGTGTGCTCTTGGCTGTGGCCTGTGTGGAGTGTGTGTGTGTGTGTGTGTGTGTGTGTGTGTGTGTGTTTGAATGTGGGCTTTGGGGGCATTTATTTGATGGTCGAGAAGAATTTGTGTGGTATCTCCCAGAACCCACCCACCTCCTTTTTGGAAGTATTTATTCATTTAAATAATCTCTACACCCAACGTGGGGTGTGAACTCACAACCTTGAGAACAAGAGTGGCATACTCTTCCAACTGAGGGAGCCTGGTGCCCCTAGAAAACCACTTCTGTTCCTCACTGCAATTGCCCCTTTGGGACGAATTTAACTTGGCAGATGCTTAGGGAGTGCCCGTCACTGTGGTTCTCATTAAATATGGCAACTCTGTCAGGTACGATGTCATCAATCCCATTTCATAGATAAGGAAAACCAAGGCTCAGAGAGGTTGATTAACTAAAAGTACACACTCAGTTAGAAAATTGGCGGGTGGGATTCCATAACCTCTCTGCTAAAACACTTTGCACCCTCGCTGTGGAGATGAATTTCCACCCTCACCATTTCTCTGAGGACCAGATATTGGAGTATTAGAGGCACTACTGTTCAAATTTTGTCCTTTTTGCTCCATCTTTCTCACTGAAATTATGTTCAAGGACCACATTTATATATAACACTATCAACTTTTCTCCACGTCACTCAAAAGTCTGGGGCCCTCACATCTCTTGCTTGTTACCAACACTAACAAGGTGATGTTCATACCCACTTTCCAAGATCTGGGAGTTTCTGTGTTTTTTCCTCTCTCTCTTTCTCTCTCTCTCTCTTTAAGATTTTGTTTATTTGAGAGACAGAGTGAAAGAGAGAGAGAGAGAGAGAGAGAGAGAGAGAATGAATGGGGGAAGTGCAGAGGCAGAGGGAGAAACATTGGGACCTGATCCCAGTATACTCTGGGATCATGACCTGAACGGAAGGCAGACGCTTAACCAACTGAGCCACCCAGGTGCCCCTGTGTTTTCTCTTCTTAGGGGCTGCTTCCATTTTACTCAGGAAATGCATACTTTTGGTTTTCTTTCTTTTCTTTCTTTCTTTCTTTCTTTCTTTCTTTCTTTCTTTCTTTCTGCTGCGAAAAGGCAGAATCTCGAGGCTGGTACTTCTCAGTGTGGGCGGCACTGCCATTTCCAGTACTGCAAACTTATCTTCTTAGCCGCCCCCAAAAGCTTTATTAGGAGATGTGGTAACTTCTCTCCAAAATTACATAGGTTGGGTTAAAAATAGAGTGCAGGGTTTCCCTGTCAGGAGCGCTGTCAGACTGCCCACTTTTGACAGCCACTTCCGCCTCCCTTCTTTGTTACATGTCCCAGCATTTTTATTTTTATTTAAACACTGTTCAGCTCAAGTTTGCTGGAGCCCTTGACCAAAAAGTTTCATTTAAAGCATCGAAAGGTGCCTTAAAAAATGCTTCTGTTTCCTGACGAAGAATCACGCGCAATTTGATTTGTTAAGCTTCACCATCTTTGCAGGGGCGCTGTTAGTATGAAAATGAATTTTAAAAATATATTCTAGCGGAGGCGAGTGCCCTGACGTGACGAATTCTGCTCCATATCGAAGCAGACTAAGTTGGGGGACGTAGAGTGGCTTTGGTGCCAGGAATTCATCAGCTCACTTAGTGAGGGCAGCAAACGGAAAGGAAAAATTAAACAAATAAATAAAAACAAAGCAAATAAACGAAACAAGTAAAAATAAGGCCTGGAAGTAAAAACTAATTGAATCGGAACAGAACAAAACGAAACAACCGCCCCCCCCCCCCAACAAAATTACTGGGAAAGAGAATGGCCAGCAACTTGGGTAAATAGTCTCTAGTTAGTTAAATCTTTTCCAGAATTATAGGATTTGTTGAAACATCTTGTCCTTTGTGTGGCGGAATGCAAAAGTCTCTTCATTCTTTTCCCGTAACCTTTGCCTCTCCTTTCCCCTCCTCTTACCCGCACTCCCTGTTCCTCCCTTATATGACTGTTCTCGGAAGTCCAGGAATTTGAATGTTATGTGAAAGGCTAATTCTAATTGGGCTCAGTGACATTCATGTCAAACCGGAGACGTATGGGGGTCGCCCTGTGAAAGGTCAACAAGGACCTGGCATCTGCTATTCTGCATTGTTTCTTTCATGCGGGTCTCTAAATACCAGTCTCGGCTCAATGGCCCAACAGTCCTGGTTTCCCCTCGGCAAACCCCCCTCCCCTCGTCCCACGTCTCATTTACTTAGCTGGGCAAATTCAAGGCCCTAGCATTTCTTAACATTTCAGTTTTGCAAAACCATGTTTACATTTATTGTCTCATTCATCACAGGCAAAAACCTGTAAGATAAAGAAGGCAGGTATTATTAAATCAAGTGCATTTTATAGCTGAGGGACTTGAGGCTTCAGTAGGTTCTTGTTATTGCTTATGATGGCACAGCTCGTTAAAGGCCGGGTCCGTTACCCAGCCCCAGGCTCCCTGGCGCCTTAGCTGGGTGGTTTTCTTTTCCCTAAGGAGAATGCCTCCTGACTTTGGACATCAGACACCATTTGTGGATCTGTGTTAGGGATTATTTTGTAATATGAAAGCTCATCTAGTTTTATGTCTCCATATTTAAATAAGTTTTCTTATCTCAATCTAAATGACTTTGGATTTTAGGAAGTGTATTAGCCTTATTCATCCAACAAATATTTCTTTTTTTTTTGCAATATGCCTACATATATTTCTTTTTTTAAAAATTTTTTTATTAACATATAATGTATTATTTACCCCAGGGTACAGGTCTGTGAATCATCAGGCTTACACATTTCACAGCATTTGCCATAGCACATACCCTCCCCAATGTCCATATCCTTATCACCCCCCAACCTCCCAGCAACCCTTAGTTTGTTTCGTGAGTTTAGGAGTCTCTTATGGTTTGTCTCCTTCCCCATCCCATCTTGTTTCATTTCTCTTCCCCACCCCCCCCAAACTCCCTGACCTGCCTCTCAAATTTTTCATATCAGAGCAATCATGTGATCATTGTCTTTCTCTGACTGACTTATTTCGCTTAGCATAATACGCTCTAGTTCCATCCACGTCGTTGCAAATGGCAAGATTTCGTTTCTCTTGATGGCTGCATAGTATTCCATTGAATATATATACCACATCTTCTTGATCCATTCATCTGTTGATGGACATCTAGGTTCTTTCCATGGTTTGGCTATTGTGGACATTGCTGCTATAAACATTCGGGTGCATGTGACCCTTCGGATCCCTACATTTGTATCTTGAGGGTAAATACCCAGTAGTGCGATTGCTGGGTCGTAGGGTAGCTCTATTTTCAACATTTTGAGGAACCTCCATACAGTATTTCTACTGTTCTAGTTTGAGTGTATAGCAGTGAATAAAACTGGCAAGTCTCTACACTCCTGGAGCTTACATTCCAGTGGAAGAGACCGAGAATTTAATTAAATAATTAATTAATATACTCTCTACACCCAACATGGGGATTGAACTCACAAGCTTGACATCAAAAGTCTCGTGCCCTACCAACTGAGCCAGCCAGGAGCCTTGAGACCAAGAATTTAAATAAAGAAATAAATACGTTATGTGAGAGGCCCAGTGGGGAGGTACTAAAGAGGACAATAAAGCAAGGTAAACAAAGTATTATTTGTCTATACGAGGTGGTCAGGGAAGGCTTCTAGTGACATTTGATAAGATGCCTGAATGTGAGGAGGTGGATGTGGATGTTCCAGATATCTGGGGGGCAAAACATTCTAAGGGAGGAGATGGTATATGCAAAGGCCCTGGGGCAGGGGAATGCCCGGCAGGTGGGAGAATGCAAGTAAGATAGCCTGGCTGGAGCTGTGAGAGCTGGTAAGGGGTGGGAGATGTGGTCAGAGAGGTGGGCAGGGAAGGCGTTGGAGGTATAGAGCCATAGTGAGAAGGTTGGCTTTCACTCTGAATGAGCTCGAACACTACTGGAGGAGTTGTAGTCTGGGGTCTGGTGTCAGAAAGCACATTTAGACAATTGTCTACATACTGCTGGCCTGTGGCCTGGCTCTGACACCTTCTAGCTCAGGCTCTGTCCCACTCAGTCTCTTTTCACTGTTCACTGGGGATGGCTATGTAACTTGCATGGCCCAGTCTAGAAAGAAAATGTAGGGTCTTTTGCTCGAATAGCAAGGAAAAATATACTGCTAAAGATACTAAAATATAATTTTTCCCCTTTCTTCTGCAGCTTCACTCTTAATTTACCATAGTGTTTTAAATTTACCATTTCTTACAATTCTAAGGAGACATTAACATTTAAAATTATTAGCATTAATTTTACCATTCATTTCTATATTGTGCAATGCCAGTTTTAAATGCAAATATAAGATCTTTTTACTTGTATACCAGAATCGCAAAATGACATTTCAATGTTTTGTAGTTCATACATGCATATGGATTTTGTTCCTACTAGAACAGTGGCAATGCTGCACAAAATGAACCCAACTGTTTCTGTTTCTTGATATGCAACATGTACCAACACCCTACCTTTTGCTTATTGATGAGTAAGAAGGGATGACAAGGAAAGGAGCTATTCGTTGCCTTTTCTTTCCCTTTTTTCGATGCCATCCTTCTCAGGGTAAGTGGTAGGTTCATATACGGAAGTACCAGGAGTAACACAAGATATGATAGTTTGTGGTCATTTGGGTCTTTTCCTTGCCTTCCATTGCCTTCCTTCATTTGTAGCTCATTCCGGGTGGAATAGAGAGCATGGTCCCCAGGTGTGGTCCGCACTCCCACTTAATGTGGCCACAGAAGGAACGCGCTTACCTTGTCCCTGCTCCCAGTCCTGCGGGATTCCCAAACACGATGGAGCCACAGGGATGCTGGGCTCCTGGGGCTCGGCAAACTGTGACTCGGGGGTGCATTGAGGGCGGACAGGCAAGGGGCTGTCTGCTCACACGAGCAATGCCCGGCAGTGCCTTTGGACATCACTTATATGAAAATCTCAAAGATAAGATTACCCAGAGTTTTAGGATGGTGACAGCTGAGCCTTAAACCTAGCACATGGCCCAGAAAGCACGGGCTGCACGTTCACGAAAGTGGCCAGGTTTTTCATTCCACTCTTTCTAGAACTGGCCTGGCATTCGTGTGGGAGATATTCAAGGGCTGATGGAAAGAGAATAAGCCTGCTGCCTGAGCGCCTTCCCTGTGCCTTGGCCTGGTGACAATTCACACTGGGATCTTAATGGGTCCTGGCTGAGAAGATGGTACTTAGAACAGAGAGAGTTCTGCCGGAACGCATGGAGGGGCAAGAGAGACACAGTCAAAGGAGAGGCCACATAACACGAGGGAGCGAAAGGGGGCCGAGCCGGCAGGGAGTGGCTGAGGGAGAGGAAAAGACTGATGGCAAAGGCAGCTGCCTGAGGAGTCTGTGATGGCCTTTGTGCAGAGGGCTGGGGAGCATCCACCGGGCTCCGAGGAAGGCTTGCCAGAACCAGAACTTCGGTGGTTCGGGCTCAACTGATTTTAGTCTTAGGGCTATTGGGTGGGATAACCTTACAGAAAGGGGGATGCTAATAAAATCGGGAAATAATCAGGGCCCAGAAATAAAGAGGCAAAGCTGGAGATTGGTCATTATTAATTGTAAAGAAGGAACCAGGCATTGGTCTTCATATTTCTTATTTCCTGCTTTCATGGGAAACGAGGGAGGCGTAAGGACTTTAAGACGGTCGTGGCACCTGGGTGAGGTGTGTGTCTCGTGATGTAGAGAACGAAGGAGCAGAATACCCGAGAGCGGGGTAAAATGTGAAGGAAAGACGAGCTTTCTGAATTTGGAGAAGATGAGAAGGTCGGGTTTCAGTTTTAGACCGAAGAATAATGTCAAAAGGGTGACGTTAGGAAGAAGCCTGTTGCTTGACATTTGTTTCTGATTTATGGCAGAGGCTGGGGGAGCGGAGGTGTTACCTAAAAGAAGTTGAGGTGCAGGAACTTCCACAGAGGCTGTATGTCCGTGGAAGAAGGTGTGGGGGACTCTCCCTGGTGGAACAACCCCTGGGGCTACGGTCTGAGGAGATTCTGAGAAGGCTGTGGTCTCCTCAGTTTTGCTCCCTGGACAAGGCGAGAGGTGTCTCTGGCCCGAGCTCCGCACTCAGCGGGTCCCCTCTGGCTTCCCTGGGATAGACTGAGCAAGGCGTCTGAGAGGTCGAGGGATACACACCTGTCTAGAGTTTACAGTCTTGGGCGCCCGGGTGACTCAGTCAGTACAGCGTCTGCCTTCAGCGCAGGTCACGATCTCAGGGTCCTGGGATCGAGCCCCGTCAGGCTCCCCGCTCAGAAGGGAGCCTGCTTCTCCCTCTGCCCCTCTCCTCACTTGTGCTCTCTGTCTTTTTCAAATAAAAATAAATGAAGTTTATGTTCTTTTTTAGAGACCCTGTCCCAGATGCCCTCAGGGCTCTTGACCTCCCCAGGCCTGACCCCAGTGTCTGTGTGGTCATCTGCCCTGGGTTTGTCCTCCCGGCCACAGACCGTTGTGTACTTTTAGGCCTCTGTGGTTGCCAAAGGCCAGCTGGCAGAGGGAAGCTGAACGACTTGGATATATGGGCTAGTGACCCCCAGCTGTGCCGCGGGCTGCTCACGGTGCTACAGAGAGCCAGGAGATGGAGAGGGGGTGGGCCGGGGTCAGTAGACGGTTCTCCCCGGGTCACCTCGTGTCGGTGTGGAACTCCAAATTGCAACCCGGTCGTCTTTGTTAGTAAGGGTCTCGCTGTCAAAGCAGGAAAATAGAATTTATTTTATTTACCTATTTCTTCAGCTGTTTTTATAGCTTTTAATTATTTATTCATGGGGTATGTGGGCATCTTTCATTTTCCTGCCTTGGCCCTGCTTCCGTATAAATTCTTTCTGGGGTCTACTGGCTTAGATGGAGGTAGAGGCGATGAGATTGCCCCAGGGCCCCACATTGCTATTGTTTTGTTATTATCCTTCGTAATTCCAGCAGACACCCCTCCAGATTGAATAACAGCCTTCCTGCCTAAGTCTACTCTTGATTATTTCTCATTTTGTGCATAATATAGTTGTTTTTAGCTGAGGAATACAAATATTTTGATGTTTTAAGCATTATTTGTTCCTTTGATGCCTTGTACACAAGGGGAAAAATTGGAGAGACCAGAATTACTGGTTCCACTGAGTATCCTATTTCAAGCAGATGCCTGGAAGTTAAAGATACTCTGGGAACTGGGGCTAAGAGAGCCTCCACAAATCAGGGCAGAAGTCAAAGTTGTCTGCACGACCTGCTTTTTGTTTCTTTAAACTCAGATCCTGAATCTCTTTTTCTTTCTTAGGCTTGATATTAGTTTTTAAAAAGGGAAGTGAAACAGCTCAGGCAGGGAGATCAGTAGTTCCAGAATGTTCTGTTGATTTTGGATAGTCAGCTTCTGCTTTGTCCCCAGGACACGCAAGCAGAGCTGAGTTTCAGGCAACTGTGAGGAGGTAGCTTTAGGATTCCTTTGTGGAGCATGTGACCTGATCACTGTCTTTTGTGACAGCCCGGACCGGATTCACAGACATGGCGTCGGTTCTTGTCAACAACACCAAGAACACTTCCTAAAGTGCCAGACATCGGCTGACTGTGTGATAAGCAGTATTTCATAATTAGCAGATTCTCATACAATTCTGGTTCTCATTTTACAGATGAGGAAACTGAGAATTCAAGACACTTACTCAGGATTCTACAGCTTGTCAGCTGCTGAGCTGAACCTGAAACTGGTTCTTTTTGATAACAGAGTTCATGTTTTTGACCACAAAGCTCTACTGCCCAGCTTTCCAATACGAGCATTTAATTTCTAGAAGAGCAACTTGTAGGCACGTCCCCTAGTCTAACCCTGTCAAGTCATAGCTGTGAAAGCACAGACCCAGAGGGGTCAAATGACTTCGCTGAGGTTCAACAGCTGCTTAGGGGCAAAATGAAAACCTGGGTGTCCTAATTCTCCTTGGCATTTCTTCTCTTACATTCTGATAGAGGCCCAGTTTGGAAACACAGTTTGAGTAATGGTGGGTGGGGAAAGTGGGAATGTTTCCTTTTAAAATTTAAACTTACAGCCGAGTTGCGAGCCTCTCTTATTTGCCTGCTTTTTCTTTGCTGTGCAATCTGTTCTATGAATTCTGAGAGTTTTCATAAGGAAATACATCGCCTATGGTTTGGCCTTAATATGTCACACTGAGGAGGAAGGCACATGGTGTTTTCTCCTACGTCGTTTCTTAGTCAACTGTGTGTTTTGCTTTTGTGGTGGTTCCATCAAACCCTCTCTCTTCAGACTTTTCTCTTCATTGGCACATTGGGTGCAGAAGGGGCAGGAAGAAGCTTGCCCTTCCATGAGGGCATGGAATTTATTCTTGACTTCCATGAGTGAACAACCCTCTGTTTTCCAACCTGCCTAGGAGAAATTGCAGGGGGAAGTCTGTGTTGTCTCTAAAAGCCTTTAAAATACTTCCACATAAAAATGTAAGAGGAGTTTTAAAAAGGAAGCTAAAAAGTATTTTGGAACTTTTACCTATCTTGTGGATTCAGAAGTTGTTTCATTCAGCTTTTGCAGTCGAACCATGTTCCCCAGATTCCGCATTCTAAATGGCAATCCTGTATTTGCTCACAGTTGTGTGGGTCAGCAATTTGTGCCGGGCTCAGCTGGGTCTACTCCTCTCAGCTTTCACTGGGGCCGGTGAGGGAGCAAAATGGATGGTTTGCAAATGGCCATGAATATCGCTTCCCTCCCTTCGCACCTGCCCCTGTGTAATGTGACTTTGCCACTCTCATCAAATGGGGGAGTGTGTTCCTCACCTCTTCGTATTTGAATTTAACCTTGCGACTTATTTTGCCCAGTGGAACATTAGCACACGCGACACAGCGGATATCTGAAAAGTACTTGTGCACTGGGGCTTGTTGACTTGCTGCTGGGAACGGAGAGACCACCTTCTGAGGAAGCCTAAACTAACTTCCTGGAGAAGGAGAAAGCACCTGGAGAGAGGCCAGCCATCTCAGCTTTTCTGGCTGAGACCTCAGACTTATGAGGCTGTTGGCTTAGACCTTTCAGTCTGTGACAGGTTGACCCCCATCAGAAGAGCTGAGAGAAGTAATAAATTATTGGCCCTTTATGCCGCTCAATATTCACTTTTTAGTTAGTTTGTTTAGAATGTCACTTTTACCACCCAGATCAAAAGGCTTATATTCCACAGTGATTTAAAAAGGAAAATCTGTTTTTGTGTGCTTCAACAGTCTGAACGATTAGCTAGCAATATAAGGCAATTTTAATAAATTTTTGTTTCACAGAATGGTGCTATTGATATTGTTGCTTGATATAAAGCCTGAGAAACTGGTAAGACAAAGAGGTCCCACTGGCGAAGAAATTTAATCAATGAAAAGGAAGTTGAGAGTGATCCGCCGGAACCAGGGGTTACGGACGGACTCTAGGAAGGCTGTTTCATCTCCTCCTCCCAGCAGAGGGGCTCAGAAGCTAAACATACCTTCAAAAAAATCAGGTGGTACCTGCAACACCTTTCTAAACGGGTAAAGGTCAAGTTTGTAAACTAGATTAATAGTGTTCATGCGTGAAAGAATTAGAAATCAAGATGCAATTTGGTGAGTGTTTTCGTTAGGCCTGATCACATCAATGTCTTGGGAAAAACAGTATCTTTTACTTTGGACAGATGTTGGTGCCATAAAAATCCACCAAAAAATACTCTCTGCTGCATGCCCTTGACTGTGGGCAGAGATCTAACGGAAAAGTGTTTGTTTTGCCTAAGGTTTTCCAGTTCCTCACTTTTGCTCCCACGTCCGTTGGGCCAGAGGGGTCCATGGTGGTGCGTAGCTTCGGGAATCAAAGGCATGCCCCCCACTGAGATCTGAGGCAGCTCCCGGGACGCAGAAGGACCCGGTTTAGGAGACAGGGACAGGGGCCACAAGGATTAGAAGGACTACAGGGATAGCCCTGGAACTGGTGGGTCAGAAGTCTCCTGGGTCCCAAAAAGCTTAGGCCATTCAGTTTTGGAGTGGTTTGTTTTGCAATAAAAACTAACCATATAGAAGTAGAGCAGCTTTACAAGACAGTGTGGGACAGTATAACAAAACATTTACTAAGTTATGATTGAGGTAATTATGAAAACAGTGCCTACCAGATAAAAATAGCATAAAAATGATCATTTTTATTATTTTTATTGAGATTAATTGACATATAATATTGTATTAGTCTTTGGTATGCAACATAATGATTCGATACATGTATATATTGTGAAATGATCACCACAATAAGTTCAGTTACCATCCATTACCACACATTGCTGCATTTTTTTTTTTCTTAAGGTGTGTGGAGAGGGGTGAGGGCAACAAAGGTAAATTCTTTGGCTGGCCTTCATTTCTGAAATCATGGAGAAAAACTTCCTTTCCCTCTTCCTCTCTACTCCTCAAAGCCTATCAGGTTGGAGTTCTTAGTGCAGTTTGGGTACATTATGACATATGATCGTATTTTCCCTCATGTGTTCATTGTAACATTAGTTCCTCAGGATGTGCAGGATGAGCGAGACAAGGAGTTAAATACTTTTGACACATAAACTAGATTAGATCTCATTTTTGTCATAATGAGCATTAGCGTAGTATATTGAGGACTTTAATAAATACTGTAGCAAAGAAATTATTCCCTTTTTAAAAACCCAGTGCTTGTCAATCCTATTTAAAGGTAGAATTATTTCCCTCCATAAAATGTTTTGGCATCCCACATAAGTGGCATTCACTTGAGAAATACTGAATGAGTTGGCTCAATTCAACACACAGTTATGTTTACATATACAGATGTATATGCTAGGCACCCTGGGTGGATACAAAGATAAAGTCAAAAGGTATAATGGGCAATATGAAGCTGATATGAAAATGATATGAAGTAGGAAGCGATAAGGACTGTGTCAGTAGGATGTTTTCACTGGAGGTGACAAAAACCCAACTCAGAGTGGCCTAAATGATAGGAGGGAATGAAATTCTTGGTTTATGTAATTGGAAAGTTCAGAGGTAGGTCAGGTTCAGCTTATTCTATCAGGATTCTGGCTCCATTTCTTTATGATTCCCTCAGTTCTGTCCTCCTCTGGGTATCGACTTCATGTTGGCTTCCTTCATGCGAACAAAATGCCAGCCCACTGGAGAGTGAGCTCTATAATCCCCAACTTCCAAATCCAGGAAGAGATTGTTCCCACCCTACCATTGGTCAAAAGTCCCAAGATTTGTGTTTATGCTGATTGGACCTAAACCAATCCATGTGGCCAGGAAAATGCCAAATACCTATTGGCTTAAGCCTGGATTACCTGGACCAATGTCTAGGTCAAGGGAGATGGGATTATCCTTATTGGCATAGACCCTGCTCCAGGAATTAGGGATGGGATTAATCTCACCAAAACCCTATGATTATTACCACAGATTGCATGGGGCAGGGGTTGGGAGTAGGTAGAACAGATGTTAGGGGAAATAACCACAATGTTTACTACTGAAGGACCATGAAGGGCCCTTTAGTTCTGAGGATTCAGTGATTGGTTCCATCTGTTCAGAATCTTTATGGAGTAACATTTAAGCTGGTTGTCAAGGGTATGAGTTGTCTTCGGATATGAGGGAGAGGAGGGGTAAAGGGCATTCTAAGACGAGGGAGCTGCATGAATCAAGTCAGAGAGGCGGTGCTTAGGAGGAGCGTGAATAAAGGGGTGTGAGGCAAACCCCTTTGGATGGAATAATCACAACAATGTTGCCATGGGAAAATGCATTCTGAGTTCCAAGTACTTAAAAAAATGAGGTTTTGGGCGCCTGGGTGGCTCAGTTGGTTGGGCGACTGCCTTCGGCTCGGGTCATGATCCCGGAGTCCCGGGATCGAGTCCCATGTCGGACTGCCCGCTCTGCGGGAAGTCTGCTTCTCCCTCTGACCTTCTCCCCTCTCATTCTCAGTCTCTCTCTCTCTAGTAAATAAATAAAATCTTTAAAAAAAAAAAAAATGAGGTTTTGAAATACAACCCATTAGTGAATTGGGAACTCCTTGTTCTTTTGGTTATAGTGGTAGGCCTACTATAGTTGAGGATATTTATGTTCCAAGAAGCGTGTAGTTGGCACATCCATGCAAAACCTTTCTAGAAAAACTACAGACTTGTTTGCAAAGATATAAGACTAATGCAGATTCCACCACTGACATATTTTATATCAACATATTTGCTGACAAGAATACAAAGCATTCCTCTCCTCTCTCTAAGGACCCTATGCTTATTGTATAAGCATTAATTTAAATTACAGGTAAAATGCGGTTTTAAAAGTCAGATTTCGGAAGGAATGCTATGACATTTCCTGACCTAAGTGTTTATCATTTTGAGTAACTAAAAAAACCATCATGTTCTTGATTTAATGTAAATTGTCTGGACAAAATTTCAAAGGTGTTGGTAGACTAAAGTTCATTAATGGTGTGAATTAAGAAAAAAAGAAAGGTACGTGAAATTCTGAATGGAGAAACCAGATGGGCAGTTACCCAGAGGAAGACAGACCAGTGGATGCTCCAGGATATTTTGGGCTTTTTAAAAGGCCTCCCTTACTTTTTGCATTTCTTATTCATTTAAATGTATGCATTTCTGTGTGTAACTTCTTGTGTAGCAACAGGAGGACATTTTTAAGGGACTTGAGTCAGCGCCGATCATTTCCTTTGAGGCACAGTTCAGTTCTTCGGTAAATAACTCCAAGTGTTGGTAGTGGTCATTCTGCTTCCTTGCTGGTTGATTCAAAATGCATAATTACTTTTACGTCGAAAAGAGAGGATTAACAGGCCTTACCCTAATTGCTTGTTTTTGTGGGGTTGTTAAAAAAGACTTGGGCTCCAGAAACAGAGGGTGTAGCCAGACAGAAGGCAGCCTGGAGTTCAAAAGTCTTGTAATCTTTGGCTCCACAGGCCTATAAAATTGGAGTGTTGACTGAATACAAACAGCCTGTAGTCTGGAAGCCCAGGACCAAGAAAGGACAAGAGGCCCATCAGTCATTTGAAAAGGCAGGGGGTTTCATAACAATTCCGGACTGACCTGTTAATGGATGGCCCCGTTTGATTTCCCCTTCCCATGAATGCCAGATCTGCAGCTCTCTGCCACACAACAAAGCTTTTCTTAGCTCCTGTGTTCCTGGAATTTGGGAATAAATGAGGCCTCTCACCAAGGCCTGGCATGAAAGGAGTAAATTGGAAATATTAAGGGATGATGGTGCTGTAATCATGCACTCCTGTTTCCTGGTGCCACTCTTGAGGTAATGATTATAGGCTTGTAATTTGCGAGCAGGGAGATTGAGCTCAGTATTAAAATGTTATTACAGACAAGTAGGAGCAGGGGGCTCTTTGGGGAAAGTGCGAGTGGCCAGTCACCTCCTCACCTCTAAGCAGTAAGGGTTACCGGAAGTTATAAGATGTTATTAACAAGTATGGAAGGTTTTGCTAGGCAGAGGGTGTTTTTGAAAACTTAAGTTGGAAGCTCTTTCAACAAGAACTTGACAACAAATGATGTTTTCTCACTCTCCATGGAGTTCGTGAGAATTCACTGGCGATCTCCACAGAGGAAAACTTTGATTCGGGGTAGCCTCCGTGTTACACCTGATTGGTTTCCGGAATGAAAGACAGATAAATTATTTTATTTAAGAAGACGTAGTGTAATATCACATTAAAGCTGGTTATAAAAAGATATTAGAAGAAAAATGGAGAGAGACTGTTGTTGTTGTTATTTTTTAGTGAGGCATAAATAATAAAGGAGCAATGGTTATGAGTCTGTTTTCTTTTCTAAGGTTCATTTTGCTCAGCATGCAACTCTGTAATTATTTTAAGAGAGATCTGTTTCATATGACTTGGGAAAAAGTAGAAATGGAAATACATATTTTAAAACGTTCTTAATGAACCTGCTTCTTTCTCTCCCCCTTTTCAGAGGAAGAAAGTCTTAGTTTTAGAAAATCTTTGTTTTCTAGTATTTTCACATTTTGCTTAAGTATAAGAACATTCGCCTTATTTTATCTGTCAGGAGATTTCCTGACATTACACCTACATCGCTAACCCTTATTTATTATTGCATTACATTTCTCTTAAAAAAAACATACAACAGGATTTGATATTTGAAAGCTTATTTTTTACTTATGTGTTGAACTTGCTTGTGATCTTTTAAAACCAAGAAAGGAAAACAACCTCAGGTACAAATTTATGAAAAGAGATACTTGTTAGGGGAGCACTGATTATTCCCATCTGTTTTTCCTTACGAACAAGTGCTTCCGAATCTATTGTGTTTCTAGAAGGTTCTGGCTCTTTGATGATGTACAAGGTCCTGACTTTATGATCTCTGGAAGATGTTTTTCAATACCTGTCGAACAACTAGGCTTCAGAAAGTAGTTTCTGCCTTACATATTTAGAAGGAATCTCTTAACTTATTTCTGAATAGAATGATTGACGATCCTGCCAAGAAATACATCATTTCTGCATAGTTTGGACCCATATCTCTGGCAGCAGCTCTTTCTCAAATGGCAGTATATTGACCCCACGGGCCATCAGAGGGAGAGGTTGGGCCAGATGTGTGGCTTGTGCAATAGGGTTCCAGGTTTCAGTCACTCAACAATATACATGTGCAGAGAAATAAAACTCCTTTATTTTGTCTATAGCCCGTCTCTTCTAGCAACTTCTACCTGCTGGCCTGAGGGAAAACTTAATTAAATTTAAAGTGTGTTTTAAAATCAGTCCAATCTCGGGGCGCCTGGGTGGCTCAGTGGGTTAAAGCCTCTGCCTTTGGCTCAGGTCATGATCTCAGGGTCCTGGGATAGAGCCCTGCATTGGGCTCTCTGCTCAGCAGGGAGCCTGCGTCCCCCTCTCTCTCTGCCTGCCTCTCTGCCTGCTTGTGATCTCTCTCTCTGTCAAATAAATAAATCTTAAAAAAAAAATCAGTCCAATCTGAGAATTTAGAAAATCTCTCTCTCTCCTTTTTTTTTTTTTTTTTTAAGATTTTATCCATTTATTTGAGAGGAAGACAGAGAAAGCACAAGCAAGGAGAGGGGCAGAGGGAGAGGGAGAAGCAGACACACCGCTGAGTGGGGAGTCCAACATGGTGCTTGGTCCCAGGACCCTGAGATCATGACCTCAGCCAAAGTCAGTCTCTTAAACAACTGAGTCACCCAGGTGCCCTAGAAAATCTCTTTAGGTTATATACTCAGTCTCTTACATGAACAAAAATTCTCAGTCCCAGAGAGTTTCTATTTCTTCTTGCCCGTCTCTAACGTTGACTTGCTGTGAATCCGGAGGTTAGTGTCGCTTAAGCTGAGGCAAAGGAGAGATTTGGGAATCTTTGGTTGTGATGTTTTCTGGCCTCCAAGGTCACACGGTCATTGATTGTTGAATTTTCTCCCAGCTGTAGGCTGTCGTTTGGTTCAGGAAATGCTACCGGGGTGAACTCTAGCTGCTTTATGGCAACCAGCACGTCTCCAACAGTCCCCCCATCTGGTCTGTTGTTCTGGGGGGTGGGTCCTCCTTAGCTGTAGAGTGCTTATGCTTTGCAATAGTGAGCTCCATGGTTGGCCTAGTGGATTTCACTCTGAACCCAGGCAATAGGGACATTTGGGTACTTCGGAATGCTAACTCTGAAGGCTTCTCACCACAGGGCACTGTGCGGCTTACTTTGAGTGGCTGTGCCTCTGCTGAGTGGCAGAGTCTCACTGGTACCACCTCCGTGTAACATATTGCCTCCTTTCCCGGCGGAAGCAAAGATGGGATGAATTTGGAGGTGCGTGTTC
Source organism: Nasua narica (assembly GCA_028533885.1). Taxonomy (NCBI): domain Eukaryota; kingdom Metazoa; phylum Chordata; class Mammalia; order Carnivora; family Procyonidae; genus Nasua; species Nasua narica. The sequence goes on along the minus strand of CM052807.1, from coordinate 93,142,311 downwards.
ACTTGTTGGTTGGTTCCCCACTTCTCTTTTTCACCAATCTTGTGTCCAGGATAAACTTTCCTTTACTTCCTTTATGACACAGCCCTTGTCTATCATAGAGATGACTTAGCTGTGATGGAACCACAAAAGATCCCGAATAGCCCAAACAATCTTGAAACAAAACAAAACTAGAGGTACCGTGATTCCAGGCTTCAAGTCATATTACAAAGCTGTAGTAATCAAAACAGTATGGTATTGGCATAAAAATAGACATACATCAATGGAACATAATAGAAAACCCAGAAAATAAACCTACAATTATATGATCAGTTAATCTCCGACAAAAGATGAAAGAATATATAAGTGGGAAGAGGACAGTCTTCTCAACAAATGGTGTTGGGAAAACTGGACAACCACACACCGAAGGATGAAACTGGACCACTTTCTTTCACCACGCACACAAGAAAACTCAAAATGGATTAAAGACCTAAATGTGAGACTTGAATCCATAACAATCCTAGCAGACAGCACAGGAGTAATCTCTCTGATATTGGTCATAGCAACATTTGTCTAGCTATGTCTCCTGAGGCAAGGGATGTAACAGCAAAAATAATATATTGGGACTACATCAAAAGAAAATGCTTCTGCACAGGGAAGGAAACAACCAAGAAAACTAAAAGGCAACCTGAAAATGTCATTGGTTTGTCAAGAGTCTATTTTCTGGGGTTGGAAAGGTGGTATCCTGATTGTGGAATCCACGGAAGATAAACTTGTGCAATATTCACCCAGGGCTACATACTTTTCATAACACTCTATTCCTTGTTCATCATTGTACGGCGGTGCCCAACCCAACTACTTGACTTGGAGTAAGCATTCGTTAATGCGCGTTGAATTGTTTTAGTATGAAAAGTGAGTTTGAAACTTGCGATTTTGCTTTAAGTCTTTGCATAAAATGATCCTGAAGTTACTAACCCCCAGATAAAGCTGTACCATTCAGGCTGTGTTTCCTCTAAAAGAACACAAAAGCCAAGGTTGTGAACCCTAGTTTGCTTGATTTTTGTCTTAATTTAGGTCCTGTTGTTGAGCCTCTTGACAATGACTAGAAAAAGGCATTCCCGGAATTGGGGTGTCTGGCTGGAAATCTCTGCTAGTACTTTAATAAATAGAAAAGGTAAGTCTCTTACCATTGACACCTCCATTTATGATATTAAAACTGTGCTTTGTCCCAACGTGCTAGCTGGTCTTCAAGCAGCACAACACAACTACCCACAGGTTAATCAAGAAGCTAGTGCATTGCTATGACAGTTGAGGGGTTGTGTAAATGTCGTTGACTGCATGGGCTGATGGATGACTTCAATTTCTTATGCTTGGGGAGCTGACCGCATCACTGTCCAGGTATCCAGGAATCAGTTTTTCCAGGCCTATGTCTACAAGAGCCCTCTGCATTCTTGTGACGATCGTAGTGAGTCATCTCAGCTGTGCCCTCAAGTCATTTGCATCTCTGGGAAAGGCCTCACCTGTGTTCAGGGCTTATGCTTGGGGGACTGAAAGCTGGCCAACTCACCATGGCCACGGGACTGTTGGTGTGTCAGGCGGTTCTCTAGCTGCTCAGTGAGGTGATTAAATTGAGTGATCCTAACCATCTGATGATACCAGCGGTGCAGGTTAGGGAACGTTTCAGGCCACAGATTTAGACACGGAGTTAGAATGTGCTGTTATTATCTGAGGCTTCGCTGGCATAAAGATTACACGAATTTTCTATCAACATAGGGTATAGTTTGTTGATAGTAGGCCACTTAGAGCAAAGAAGGGTTCACGGGGAAAAGTCACTCTATTCAATAAAAAAATGTGTGTTAAGTACCTGTTGGGTGCCAGACCCTGTACTAGGAGGCCCCGAGAGAGAAGAGAGTAGGAAGTGATTCTTACCCTCAAGAAGCTTATGATCTTAGGTTAGCTAGATTTTTATGTGAAAATAAATAGCATATATTTTGATGTAGAAGACAATAGAGCAGTTTTTGTTTGCATATGTTATGAGATAGAGAGGTGTAGTTGCCTTGGACTACAGAATTAAGAAAGGTTGATTATTGATTAATTATTATTTTTTTTTTTGGTCTTAGCACCTCCTAATGCTTCCTTTGCTCAAGTACCAGAGCCATTAAAAATAGCACTGAGGGGCTCCTGGCTGACCTTGATCTTGGGGTTGAAAGTTTGAGCCCTACGTTGGGTGTAGAGATTACTTAAAAATAAAATCTTTAAAAAAATAGCACTGAAAAAAAAACAGCACTGAAAAAAAATAGCACTGAAAATTATAATAGAAATGGTTGGGCTTTATTAGAACAAACAAGAAACTAAACAATCCAAACATGTGAGTTACTGAGTTGGAAGTTTACGCTATTTTTAGATGTTTTTTAACATCTATTTTCTTTGGATCTGTTTTCTTCTTCTTTTTTTCTTTTTTTTTTTTAAAGATTTTATTTATTTGACAGAGAGAGAGAGATCACAAGTAGGCAGAGAGGCAGGCAGAGAGAGAGGGGGAAGCAGGCTCCCTGCCGAGCAGAGAGCCCAATGTGGGGCTCGGTCCCAGGACCCTGAGCTCATGACCTGAGCTGAAGGAAGGGGCTTAACCCACTGAGCCACTCAGGTGCCCCTCTTCTTTTTTTCTTAATGTGAAAGTAGTACACAGAAGAAAATCCTATCTGTCAAGTTTTATTTTATCCTTTGCTGAAGCTTGTATGGTTTTCAGAGTTCCTTTCAGTTAATAAGGATGATATTTTCAACTTCAAAATCTTGATGATTATTTTTATTTCTCAGGAAAATCCTTTCTTTCCACCCTTCTCTCCTGTTCACCAGCAGAGAGAATACAGCACCTTATAAGTCTCCTTTCCCTCCTACGGCATCTTTATAATGCTAGTGTTCTTCACTTCAGCTCAGCTTCCAAATTTAATTCATTTGTTAAGCCTATTTTTACCTAGAGACATGAAATCTGAATGTGTTGCTAAACTATCAGAGAAAGTGCTTTTCTTCGTGCCTTCCATCTAAGGCAATGTGTGCTTTCCTAATGGTATTATTTATAGCTGTGGGCTATGGAGTTGGAGCATAGACAGAATGCCTACATCCCGTGTCACACTTTTTTTCTGGTTGGAGTAGTTATTCATTAGTACTGAGTTGTTTGGTCACGAGCAGGGAGAGAGTGAAAACGTTAAAATTCAATATGCTTCATTTCCATGGTTCTGGTGGGAAATTTGTGAGGGAAATTCCTGGGTAAGGTAAGCCCCAGGTACTTACCTGACTGAAGGGTTATAGGTAAATGGTGTTACTTGGCATTTCTTACCTCATCCCTTCTGCTCAAGCAAGTTTGTGCTTGTGAATGTATTAGTCAGGATAGGCTAATTTGTGGTACAGTAACAAATAACACTTCCCAAATTTCAGTGACTTACAGGTGGATTTAACTCCTACACCACATCCTTTCCACTTGGCTATTGTTCTACTGTCCTCTGAGGGAACAACTTCTATCTGGAACACTTGGTCATTGGGAAAAGTGCAAACACTTCGTAGCAGAGGGAAAAGAAACATGGAGAACCATTTGGCAAATCCAACAGCTTCGGCATGGAAGTGATACACATTATGTCTGTCTGCATTTCATTGGCTAAAGCAAGTCACATCATCACTTTTGAGTTCATCAGAGCCATGATATACGTTCTTCTCTCAAGGAGGGATATTGCAGGATGGGGCACTAGATATTTGGTAAACAAGCTACTACAATGAGGATTCATTGACTTTCATTTGACAATATGTCAAAAGAAGTTTCCAGACAAGGACTGAATCTTGTCACTGAGCTTGGCAAGGAACTAGTATCTTCTTTTTTATTTTCATTTTTTCTGGGGGCTAGAAATACCATAGAAAGTCTCACTGTTTAGAACAATAGGCTCTAGAAGGTCGCTTTCTAAGGTATGTATTATGTTCATATTCATTGTGCTTGTTGTTTGATCTGCTCAGTTAAAAAATTAACTTTAGGGTGGGGGGCACCTGGGTGGCTCAGTTGGTTAAGCAACTGCCTTCAGCTCAGGTCATGATCTCAGAGTCCTGGGATCGAGTCCCACATCGGGCTTCCAGCTCCGTGGGGAGTCTGCTTCTCACTCTGACCTTCTCCCTTCTCATGCTCTCTTTCACTCTCTCTCTTTCCTAATAAATAAAATCTTTAAAAAAATTAACTTTAGGGTGTTTTGAGTTCTTGTGACTTATCATTTTGTCCTTGACTATGCATCGAGGCTCATCTCTCACCATATTCTTGCCTCCAAGTCTAGGCTCTGGCTGCAATTACCTATTTGCTATCCTAGAACTTTCCTTGGAATGACTTATAATTTTCTCTTGTCTGGTTCATTCCTCTCATCTTTTTGGGCTCGAAGTCAATATCCCTTTTCCCAATTTTGGTTTGGTGCTTCTACATTCAAATAAGAAGCTGTCCATATTTATCTGCACCATAACATTTATCCCTTGGAAATATTTCATTTGCTTATCAGTTTTTCTCACTACATATAATTCATCATTGCTCTGAGAGGCTCACAACTGCAACCTTATTTCTTATAATGCTCCTCCTTTGACTAGGTTATTCCATCCACACTGGTCTTCTTACTGTTCTATGAATAAGCCCATTTGACCACACCTTATTGCTTTTCCACTATCCATTCCTGCTACCTCTCTCATCTTCAGAACACTGGCCCTTTCTGTCCTTCAGGTCTTGGCTTAAATATCACTTCCTTAGAGATGCTTTTCCTGACTACTCGATCTAAAGTAGGCACCCAGATTCTATCATATCACACCATCTCTGTATACTCTTGCCACTCTCCAGTACTTTTTCATTTATCATCGGCCTCTCTATTAGAATATCAGCTCCAAGAGAGCAGAATCTTTCTGTCCTTTTTAGTTCTGTCTTACCAAGGACAGTGTTAGTTATAGTACTCCTAGTCAATAAATATCTGCTTACTTGGACAAATTAATAAAATTATGATAGTTCTTCAAAATTAAGGCAAAAGCTATCATTGTTGTTAAATACTCAATAAATATTAATTATTAAAGAAATTAATGAAATTCTAAAAGTTCTTCAAGATTCAGGTCAAATTTCCTCTCCATTGATAATTTCCACCCAAACTACTAATCTTCCCTTGCACTTACTACTATTTGATAATCCAGCAACACTATCTTCCCATATTATTTTCTATTGATGTATGTTACACCCCAATGCTGACAATATCTTTTACTTCAGTTTCCCCTGTGACACTTAGTAAAAGTTTAGAAAAATATATTTTGGAGTATATTTTATTCCATTGGTGGATTGTAAAGAAAGAATGGTATTGCCATAGATTACTCATATCTAAGACAAAGTTACCAAAATTCTAAGATTCCTACAAAGATCACAAATCACTTAGATGAAATTTTCATGGCCTTTAATGATTTAAGCCTGCAGAGTTAATTTCTATGACTCTATGGAAATTGCTTGGGATGAACTATTAAGATTTCATATAATTTGTTTAATCACTGAAGAAACTTTTCCATAATTGGTTTCAAGCATAATTTCTAACTCCTACAAATGGGAAGTTACATCAGATTATGATTTTAATTTATTTCCACGTCACTTACAAGGTATATGACCTTGGATAAGTTAGTTGACCTCTCTATGTTTCAGTTCCTTCATCTCTAAGTGAGGGATAATAATAGTATCAACCTCTCAGTGTTGAGAAAATACCTTGATATATGTAAGTACCTAGAACATTGTCAGAAAAAAAGAAGGTGCTCCATAAATATTAGCTATCATTATTTTTAATAATCTGAATTAAAAATTCATGGTGAAGGGATGCCTAGATGCCTCAGTTGGTTAAGTATTTGCCTTTGGCTCAGGTCATGATCCCAGGGTCCTGGGATCGAGTTCCAATTGCTTAGTGGGGAGTCTGCTTCTCCCTCTGCCTGCCGCTCCCCTTAGTCTCTCTCTCTCTCTCTCTGACAAATAAATAAAATAAAAAAAAAAATCCATGGTGAATTTTAAAAACATATTTAAGATTTAAGTTTTTAGCTAGGAAACAAAAACAAACAAACAAACCCTAGGAAGTAATAGGTTAGTTCAACTCTTGAGGCTCTGTGAAAGCAGAGTTATCTTTATCCTTGCAGAATTTATCCAGAATCCTAGTTATAGAATTTACCTTCAGAGATTCAAGAAAACAGCACATAAGACCTAAGCCAGTGGAGTTCAACTGGGTTCTGTGGGACTCCATCCGAGGTCACTGTTGGATGTTTGGAGTGAGAAGGAGCGGGGAACCTAAGCATATGGGACCCACCACCCCCACAGCCCTGCTTCATCCATTGGCCATTGTAGCTCCAGAGGAGTCACTTTTCCTGCTTTGAAAATTAAGTGTTTACTGAAGATGTTAAGAGTCCATACCTTCAGGAAAAGGGTGAGGGTTTTGAATATGATTGGTGCGAGTTGTAATCTGAAACAGTAAAGATAAATGTGTGGAGACTGGGGGCAAAGAAGAGCCAAACCAAGAACTTTCCTGGGTCTCAGGGTGGCCAAGAGAAGTAAATGTATCAGTTAGGGAGATGCTGTCCTTGCTTTTATCTGTTCTACCTCATTGTACTTTTCCTCCTTACCCCTTCATTCACTTCCATGCCCTTGACCCCTACTTGCAGAATGACAACCAGCATTTGACTTACTTGTTATCTTGAACTTAGCCTTATCTTTGATCTTCTGGTTACTATATCTTATCTTGAGAGATGCGATATTAAATATTCAACAGAACCTCTGAGTATCCCAAGCGAATGTCAATATATCCAGTCATTTCAATGAACAACCTCAGGCTAATTATTTAGCCTGTCGAGGAAACAGTATTAAATGTTACATATTTTAACTGGTAATTACATGGTCATGTAGAAAGATCCATAGCTGATGTGGCAAACTCATTGTTTCCTTGATGCCGATCAGTGTGTGTATAGGGAGGTAGAAAGTAAGAAATACAGGAATGTTCTGCAGGAGTCTTTCAGGAATTTATCTGTAAAGGGAAAGCATTAACATGATTAAGCTTGAAGAGATAGTGTTATTAAGTTATATTTTAGTCATATCCTACCCCACCGTTTTGATCCCACTGTTTTGACTATTAAGATGTGTTGATTTATCTTTGTTTCCCTTTTCCTCATTCTTTCTTGCTTTCTCCATTCACCTATTCTCTCTGCCCTTCACCCATCCTCTCTCTGACCTCTTTCTTTCTATTAAATTGCTTGCAATTTTTATATTGAATAACCGAGACATAAATGCAACATTTGCATTAAACATTACTGGCACAAATAATCACCATGGAGAAAACCGACAGCATCTTAAATTGCACATGGCAAATTTTGTTATTGGCTAAAAATCAGTGGAAGAATAAGATCCTGACAAAGTTTAGATCAGTAAAATCTTACCAGGAACATTGAACTTGGCAAAAATAATGACCACAAAGTAAAACTCACAAGAATAGAAATGAATCCATGGAAGTTGGTAAGACAAAATCCTTAGTAATGAGTGAAATACAATTTTTAAGCTCAAATGGGAAATAACAAATGCCAATGAAATAATCTCAGTTAAACAAAGAAGAAAATTGAAAAAAGTATTGTAAATGGTTACTGTACTATTTTGATCAAGGAAATATTTTGGCTTAGTGATGTTTGCTCTGGGAACTAATTTCTTGATGAAAATTTTATCAATACAGGTTTAATCTGATCAACATGTTTGTATTATAAACATCCTCAGGGTCAAAATTTTCTCAGAGACAAAAATAGCTGGGTCAGAATGGTGGGGTTGAAATGTCCTGTAAATATTATTTTGTAATCTGATTTGTATGTAACAATTTATCTCGTAAAACTTTCCATGTCATTAAATATTTTTTAAATAACATTTCAATGGCTGCATATATGCCTTTAACTAGTCTTGTATTTCTATAGATTGTTCTGCGCTTCTTGCTGTTACAACTCTGTGAACAATATCTTTATAAATGGATGGCAAACTTTTCACAAGAGGAACATTTCTTGGATCCTTCTATTTCTGTATGGGTTTCAGAAATAGATATTGTCTGAAAAACTGTTGTGAAGAAAAAGACTATATGTCTTTTTTTTTTTTTACGTCATTCAAGTTTTGATTATCTGGCATGAAGACTTTATTAAATAAAAGCCTTTAGGATCAAATTAAAGCTTTTTAAAAAATGTCCAATATTGCCCAAAACTATGACAAAATATGAGACAGCATCTGATCTTGGCTTTTAAAATAAGAGAACTGAAAATACCTCAACATAAATAGCTCAAAAACAGCATGGTAGGATTGAAATGTCATATAGGAGCTGCTAGGATTTGATCAGTGGGAATTTATTTGACTTGTGCTTATTCCAATGCTATTTATAATCAAAGGTAAATATAATTTTAGGTCTCCTTTAGAAACCACAAGCAGAACCAAATGTAATTTCTGTAAGAGGCTAGAAGAAATGAATTGGGGATAAACTAATTTCATACTCATTGCTTAGCATAGAGAACACAAGTCATGAAGAGTTGTTGAGTGAGTAAATATGTTAGTGAAAAATGAATATTAATTTCAGACTTTGTAACAAGCAAGATGGCTACGAAATCTACTCCCTAGCACCTAGCACTGAGAATTTAGGTATTTGACATGAATTATTTCTGGATGAATAAGAAACAAATACACTCTTCTGCTGTCTTAGACATCACTGGATATTTTAAAATGTCTGAGACCAACCGATTACACTGTGGCACTGGTTGTGGGGAATAGCCAATGGCTTGGACAAGGCTTATTGTAACATTGCGGGTGACTTGTGATAAATGCTATCAATAATGCTAGTATGAAATTAGTTTACCCAGTAGCAATAACCACAGCATGTAAAGCATCTAGTAGGTTCCAGGCACTCTCCTGTTTTGTAGATGAAGAAACAGAGGCCAAGAGAGCTAAAAACCAACAAATGAAAGGAACAAAAAACACTTTCAAAGCTGAACAGATAAGAGGTTTAGCTGAGATATGTACCCATTTTGTTATAATTCCAAAGCCTGTGAACTCCATTACATCCACTGCCTCTTTCAAGTTCATAATCCAATAATGCTTCTTAGAATTACTTATGACTCCAGTACCCAGAGACAGTAGCTGGAATCTTCTGCAATTTTAGGTATCCTATTTGTACTTTCAAAGATATTTGAGATTATACTTTCTGTTCTTTTTTTTTTTTTTTTAAAGATTTTTATTCATTTACCCGACAGAGAGAGGTCACAGGTAGGCAGAGAGGCAGGCAGAGAGAGGGGGAAGCAGGCTCCCCGCCAAGCAGACAGCCCAACGCGGTGCCCGATCCCAGGACCCCGAGACCACGACCCGAGCCAAAGGCAGAGGCCCCAACCTACCAAGCCACCCAGGCGCCTCTATACTTTCTGTTCTATAATGTACTATTTTCTCCCCTTTCCTCTTCTCAATATATTCAAACATTTCCTCATGATATTAAATATCCTTTACCATATGCTTTGGTGGCAACTTTCTCCAACCCCAGAACCCCAAGTAAATTATAAGGTCTTTGAGGGCAGAGACTTAAAAAAAAATACCTCTACCATGGTGTATAGGATAATATTGGACACAAAAGAGATAATAATAATAATAATTATTATTATAGCTAAATTATACAATGTTTATTTTGTGCCAGGCATAGGTCGAACATAATGTGGACTAATTCATTTAGCTTTTAAAAAAAGATCTCCAAGGCAGTACTATTATTATCCCATTTTCCACGTGAGGAAAGTGTCTAGGTCACTCACAATTAGTAAGTGGTGAGGCGGGTTCAAACCTGGGCAGGCTGGCTCTGGAATCTATGCTTTTAACCACTATGCTCATCTACCTAAGATAGATACACAATGAATACTTGTCAATGCTAGGAAATGGAGAGTAAAGGTAATTATGGGTATACTTTGACATATCTTAAGTGTAAAAAGCCCACAGTTCATCCCCATTGCCATATTGAATTCTTGACTCCTTTGTTAGGCTTCTTGATGAAACAAATAAAGCCATACTTATTCCTCCTAATTTCCCTTTGGGCTTTTGGTCTAGGGAGACTGGAGGTCTCCATCTTTATTTCACCATCTTTATTTCCATTTTTCCCCCAGTCTTGATTCTAGCCCAATTCTGTCCCCCACTGAAAGCCTAGCTTGGGTCCCGCATCCTCCATGAAGCACTCCCTGTCTCGGCCAGACTTTGTGGGCTAGCTCTTTGAACACTCTTGGTCCCACCTTAAACAAGGATCTTCAAATATTTAACAAGTCTTATTCATCTTTATATTTCTTCATGTCTCAGGAAAAATGCTCAATTCACGGTAGGCAGGAAGCCGATATTTGTTGAATGAGCAAATGCCCAAATGAATAAATGAGACTTACAATGTTTTGTAACAGATTGCCTCTTTAGTCCTCTCTAAAGAGTTGATGAGGTCTTGGTAAAGAAGGATCAACTTTGACCACTTCCCCGTGCCCCCCAGCACCTGGTAAGATCTGAATCAGCACGAGAGCCTCCGCCAATTCTTGTAGCTGTTTCGGCTCAGCCTGGAGTAGATACAGTAATTTTACTAATTTAACTATTAGTTAGATTAACTATAGATTCTTATAGATTAATATAAGATTAATATAAGCTATAATATAATTATAGATTAACTATAGATTCTTTTGGATTTTCTATGCACATAATCACATTGCCTGAGAACAATACAAGCTATGCTTCCTCCTTTTATTCTTAAAGCTTCTATTATATTATTATTTTGCCTTATTTTCTTGGTTAGAATGTTTAATTCAGTGCTGAAGGAAAGTGGTAATAGGAGTCATCGTTGTCTTGGGTCTTGCTTCAAAAGGAAAGCTTTCATATGGCACCAATTAAGTGGGAATTCTTGAGTCCTTGGTTTTGTGTTTTTACCCATTATCCTTCAAATATTGCTTCTGTCCCAACAGTCTGTATTTTTTTTCATGAATTTTATTATATGTTAGAATTTCTCACAGCCTCAGCTATAGGTCTACATTTTTTATGTCTCGTTTTATTCTGAGATAATATTTTGTTTGATCTAAGCTGCATTTCACAATTTTCTCCTCCTCTCGTCTTATCTGTTATTAATCTCATCCATTGTGTTCTTAAGTTCAATTTCTGTGTTTCTTAATGAAGTTTATAGAGCTTCTATGTGACTCTTGGTTAATAGTTTCCAGTCCTCTGCCCAAATTCTCAATTGTGACTTTTATCTTCTTCAACATGTAAGTATTGTCATTTTAAAGTCTGTGTCTGGTAAGTCTAATACATATATGTCCTTGTTACTTGTTATCTATTATCTCTTTTTTTTCCTGCTCTTTTAAGTTTATGGTATTTATTTCTTTTGTACCTGGTTATTTTTAGTTTTATTTTGTTGTATTTGTGTGTATCTGTTTATAAAAATAGTTTGAGGTTGGGGCGCCTGGGTGGCTCAGTGGGTTAAAGCCTCTGCCTTCGGCTCAGGTCATGATCTCAGGGTCCTGGGATCGAGCCCCGCATGGGGCTCTCTGCTCCCCCCGCATGGGGGGAGCCTGCTTCCCCCCCTCTCTCTGCCTGCCTCTCTATTTGTGGTCTCTCTCTCTCTCTGTCAAATGAATAAATAAAATCTTTAAAAAAATAGTTTGAGGTTTTGGATAATGCTACCTTCTTCTGCCAGGATTCTGATTGCCATATGGTAAGTTGTAGGTATGGGGGTGAGGTACAGGAGTGCTGCAATTCTTTAAAGACCTGTCTGTTCTGGATTCATCCATAAGATGTGTCTTTCAGGGTCTTAATAGAAAGCAAGTAGGGTTTACCTGGGCTGTTTTCCTTGGTGGACCTTGGCCCCAAACTTCATTCCCCAAGATCTGGCACACCTGCAAAAGCTCTCTGGCTCAGTTTATCAGCTTCTTGGTCACTTTATCTAGAATCAGCACACACACACACACACACACACACACACACACACACACACACCCCTAATACAGAATTATTCTTTCTGGGTTTCTGCCTTTTCTTGGGTCCTTCTTCACTGCTGTGTTGGTTCCTCAATGTCTTTAAGTAGAAGGCTTGATAGCATAGAACTTGTCCTCAAAATGTAGTCCGTCATTACTGAAATCAGAATGCCCCTGTGTTCCCGACTTTTGACTTTAGGTTTCCTGGGTTCCATTTTCTGTACTGTTGGAAGGAATGAAAAATTTTTGAAATCTACTCATATTCTTGTTTTTTTTTGTTGTTGTTGGTTTGTTTGTTTGTTTTGTTTTAGCACTGCAAAGTAAGTTGCTTGGATATTGAAAGTCCTAACTATTTAAAATGAACCAAACGATGGCGGTGTGTTGGAGAGGTTGACTGGACGCTCTCATGCGTTCCAAAATACAGCTGGAAAAACTAGTTACGAGAGGTGAAAACAGGCTATTAAAGAGAAAAGAGTCCTGTCAAATTTGACTTTCCTGTAACATAGAAAAATTTTATTCCTTTTCACTGCAAAATAGGTGCACTAATGTTGGTTTTTCTACTTAAAACCAAGGCCATAATAACATCACACTTGTACTCCTTAGCAACTCTAAAATAACAAACCATAGCATATTAATGGAGGAAAAAGAACAAATTGATGAAGGGACAAGTTTGGGCTTCACATTTCCTTTGGATTTTTAAAAATAACAGCCACTAGAGAAAAAATATTTATAACACTTCTTTGACAGTTCCATTTTAAGGTTTTAATCAGAAATAACTATTATAAGATTTATGCCAAATAGAAAGATATCTTGCTAATTAAGAGATACGTTAAAAGCAAAAATAAATACTAAATAGTGAAAATAAAATAATTGACTGCTTCCCTAGGACAAATAACGCATTTATGTTTTTAGTTATAATCAACAAATACGGTGAGGTGCGATCAAATACCACTCATAATACAACATCCAGATTGTTTTTTTTTTTTAAACAATGCAGTTCTAATTAGTCTTACAATGGCTACCAATTGTACCTAGAAAGAAAAAAATCATTGATTGATAAGAACCCACATCACCTCCATGATCTGATCTTCATTCTTCCTCTTCCTTCACTAGACTCCAACACGGCTTGGCTTTCTTTCTGTTCCTTGAACACACCAAGATTGTTTCCATCATAAGTTTTTGTACCTGTTGGTCCCTTTACCTGGAAACTCCTATCTTCAGCTCTTATTTTAACTGGCCTCATTTTTGTCATCCCACTTACAATGTAAACTCCTCAATGAGAACTTCTGTCATAAATAATTTAAATTAACCTCCCCTCATTTCAGCTGCTTCTAACTCAGTCCCGTTCAATCACCTCATTTCATTTTCTTCATAGCATGTATCATTACCCAGAATTTTCCTATTTATTATTGTTATTATTAATTTTTTAACATATAATGTATTATTTGCCCCAGGGTACATGTCTGTGAATCATCAGGCTTACACATTTCACAGCACTTACCATAGCACATACCCTCCTCAACGTCCATAACCCAGTCACCCTATCCCTACCCCAGCCACCCTCAGTTTGTTTTGTGAGTTTAAGAGTCTCTTATGCTTTGTCTCCCTCCTTATCCCATCTTCTTTCATTTCCCCCCAACTCCCCACGACCCCAGCCCTGCCTCTCAAATTCTTCATATCAGAGAGATCATATGATAATTGTCTTTCTCTGACTTACTTATTTCGCTTAGCATAATAACCTCTAGTTCTATCCATGTCATTGTAAATGGCAAGATTTTGTTTCTCTTGATGGCTGCATAGTATTCCATTGTATATGTATACCACATCTTTATCCATTCATCTGTTGATGGACATCTAGATTCTTTCCATAGTTTGGCTGTTGTAGACATTGTTGCTATAAACATTCGGGTGCACATGCCCCTTCGGATCACTACATATGTATCTTTAGGCTATTTATTATTATTATTTAAAGGTTTTATTTTATTATTTTTTAACTTGCTTAAACTCTTCTGTAGAAAATAGAGATCTATTTTCCAGAACCCAAAACAGTGCCTGTCACACAATAAGTCTTAAAAATAATTCCTGATGGCCTTTTGACTGTGTATTTGAAAGCTTGTTGCAAAGGTATGTTGCTTAGTTTAATAAAGAATTCCATTGCTTAGATCAGCAAATTTTATGCCAGAGAAACTTTGTTAGAGTGAGATTCCCCATGGAGAGATAATTTTGGCCTAAAGGGTGTGAAATGTCTGAATTAAAATGAAGACCAATCCTTGAATAGTGTTCAAACTTGCCGAGAAAATACACACACACACACACACACACACACACACACACACACTCCATACACCCTATACATATGGTATATAGGAGATATGTATTTATATCTTCATATTCATATGGAGAATGAAATCATTTATATTCTCTGAAGAAGAAATGTTGAAGTGATTCTTACATTAAAAATATTATCTGAAGAACATTTGTCTCCTGTCAAGCAGTTGGTGATATATTTCCAATTAATTTTAAATAGCAATGTTTCTACTTAGAAAAAAATACATCCCCTAACCCCCTCCCCATGGTGCATAGACACATAAGCATACCCTCTCACGATTGGGATGATAGAAAAAATGCTGGTACTAAGACTACTATGAAATTTCCAGTAACCATGGCTACCTTTTATCAAAGCCTATAGGTATGGGAGCTCCCAAATCTAGCTAAAAATATGTAATGATGCTCATCTGGCATAGTATTTGGACAAATAATTAAATGCAGCTATGATAATATTATTGTAATAAAAATCTATCACTATCTGTCAAGAGAAGATTTAGTCTTCACCTGTGGCAGGCAAAATTCTAAGATGGCCTTCAAGATTCTCAGCCCTTGGTGTACATACCCTGTGTAATCCCCAAATCTTGCCTCAGGTGGGATTGTGACTATGTTGGATTTTACTTCCGTGGTTAGGTTACATTGTATAGCCAAAGTGAACATTATTGACTTGAAATTATGCACAAAGGAGATTATCTTGGGTGGGTCTGACCTAATTAGATGGGCAGCTCTGAAGGGAGGAGCCCATAACAAGAACACAACCCAGTTCCACACCAAACACTTCAGGGACAGGGGTAGCACACAAATTTAACCATTTAATGTTGTGATATGAGTAAAATAAATCCTCCCAGAGAAACGAGTTCTTTATAATTTAGTAATTCCTTCCTATAGCTTTTAAAACTTTATAGTTTTGAGATGAATCACAGACCTGTACCCCTGAAACAAATAATACATTATATGTTAATAATAATTTAAAAAACTTATAGTTTGGGGTATAATGAAAATTCTAATTTTGAATATAACATTACCTCAGAACAAAGTTCCTTCAGGTTCTTTATGGTAACTGTAGTCTGCCAGGGCCCTTCACACAGTAAGGTCTTAGTAAGCCTTATGTGATAAGAATGATACAACAGGGCTCCACAGAGCCGGGACATGCAAAATGGTAGACTAGCCAAATCAATGAGGCTGAAGATAATTACAAATTTTTTTGAATGGTACTTGTGTTGATGGCAAGATTCTTGAAACCGTTCTGTTGATACATTCAAGTTTATGTAAGAGCCAGTGGGAGGTAGTTATGGTGCTAACCATTAGGACACATTATGTTTAAAAGGAACGTTAATTCTATTGTTTCTGGCTTGAAAGCAAACTGCATCCACATTGCATGCACTTTCATCCCACACTTTCATCCCAGGCTCTGCAACACTTGCGTTCTTTAAGTACTTTGTTGCCTTTTCACCCCTTTCCCAAGACACAGGCTCGCTCCTCCGCCACCCTTCAGTTGTTCATCTTTAAGAAGGGACTCATTTCCTTTTGTTCTGTGTGTTTTCTTTGCTGGTTCCTAATTATTTTACTGCATGAGTCTAAGCTGTTAGCAAAGTAGCTCCAAGAGCAGATTTCATGAGAGTGACAGATTTTGACTTTCATATAAAATTATAAACTTGTGTCCATGGAAACAGAAGGGAAAGCAAAACCTGAGATTCCCTTCCTTTTTTTATCTTGCCGCGTGGCACAATGAAAAATAACCACAGTGGAAATAGCTGAGAACAATTACATGTTGCAGCAAATCCAATATCCCATGTGTCAGGAAGGCACGACCTGGGGAATTTTGTCTATTACAGAGGGGAGGCAGTCCAACAGGGTTCGGCACTATACACCTTGGTATGTGATTCTAATCTATGATAGCCTGAAAACATGAAAACGTTAGGTTTAAAGAGAGAGGCGTGTGGATAGAGTTACCGTCACAGCTTTGAAATGACAAAGACGCGTTGGTCTGTGAATATCTTCCTGTGTGTTTATTTTATTTGTATACTGCTGTGGAAATTTGAGCACTGGCCATGGGGAGCACAGTGAAGGCAGCCACCCTCCCTTCGAATCTGCAGTTAGTGGCGGCGTGGCAGTGGGATCTAGAACCTTCCTAAAGACTGGTTTGGGCTCAGCAACTCCCCACTCATTTGGCTGAAACTTTCACAGAACTGCCTTGCAGCACAAGATTCTTCTTCCCCAATGTGTGTTCCTTCTCCCTTGCTTTCAGAAGTGTCCTATCTTTATCTTACAGTGGAAGCCTCTCCTTGGCTCCTTCCACTTCCCCCTCTTTAACTTCTCCCAGTATCCCCCCAGACAAATCTCTTACCCATCTAACCACATCTTGCTTTCTGCTTCTCAGAGGACCCCACCTGGCACAACTGCCATTTTCCAGAAAAGAATATAACTTGGTTTACACAGATCCCAGCAATACGATGAGAGATTTAAAATAGGCATAGCAAATTAGGAAATGGGAAAATAAAGTTAAGAAAGCAGAATGAAGCCCAGAGGAGGTTAATCTACGTGATGAATATTATATATGGGTCATATAGTTAGTTCTAAGAATAAAGTAGATCTGCCAATGGGAATTGGAAACATGAATAAAATGATTCTTGTTTTACAGTTTAGAATAACAACTCAGAACCTAGAGGACCCAGAAGATATTGGAAAAAGAAAAAATTCTTACCATCCCAGCCATTTTGACCTTGTTGTAGTTATCTGGGTTAGTGACTTACACGAGTGGTATGGATATAGCCTGCTCGTGGGAATTTTAAGAAATCCATTTCATTTGGTTTTGGATACACAAGCATATAGTGTGCAAAAATATAATATATGTTAGCAGGCTTTTTTTTGAAATATTTTTCTTAGATTAATGTCAGTATTAGTTGGTATATATACTAAACTGTAGAATGCATGATAGTAGTGGGCAGAGCTTTATTCTGAGATTAAAATTTCTTGTGGCTCTTCCCCAGTGCAAGCCTCATGGTATGTATCCTTCAAGAATGTGTTGTGTGCCAGCCCGCCCACTGTGTCCTCACGGGCTCTTTATAGAAGTCAAAGTGCTCTGTGTCATCTCAGTCCCATGTTGGGTGGCAAGCTTATCTGCATAATAGCAAAGAACGTTCACAGTCATAAAAATAAACTACAAGTTAATTTTACTCATACCCAGTACTGCATTCTACTCTGATGACTAATTTTTTATATTATTCGTTGTGGAAAAGTAACTTTCTGTTGGAAAAGGATCTGGCGTTATAAGTTGAGCATAAGTCAAAATTGCAGTGTTGTTGAAAAAGGTCAAACATGACACACTGGGATATATAAATATTAAGTGTAGACCCTGCATGGATAGAATAACACCAAGTTCTGCATGTTGGGGAGTCAGAATAGCAGTGGATAAACACAGGCATCTGGAGTTAATTAATGTGAGCAATCATCATCATATCGCCATTCTCACTTTTATCTATCAACCATTTTCCTCTCAACCTTTTTTTAGGGGAATATCATTCAGGAAGTTTTGGTCTCGTTGCTTTGAGCCAGAAGATTGACTCAATCTATATGTATGATGGCTATCCCTCTAATATTTATTAAATACAGTATGGTTATGATGATTGCTTTCTCCTTCTCTCCACTAAAAAATTATTAGCTCAGTACCATATATCATCTTTACTTTTTAGTACCATGCATTGTTTCAAGCTTGACTTGGGAAGTCAACTGATATCATCTAATGATTTGTATTAGTTAGATTCAATGCTAGTCA
Organism: Nasua narica; assembly: GCA_028533885.1. NCBI lineage: Eukaryota > Metazoa > Chordata > Mammalia > Carnivora > Procyonidae > Nasua > Nasua narica. The sequence continues at coordinate 93,124,232 of CM052807.1, read as the reverse complement.
GATCTTCAGAGAATAGATCAAACTCTGAGCTATGCAATTTAGGGAGAATTTAGGAGTTATTCAGTGGGTAACCGGAGTTTATTTGAGAACTAGACCTTGGAGATCTGCAGGAAGGGATATAAAGTGCATTTTCTTACGGTGAAGAACTCAGAATCCAAGCAAATATGGCATTTTTTAAAAAATCAAGGTATAATTTGCACACAGTAATAGGTACAGATATTAAGGTCTATGAATTTTAGGGAGTAAGGACACTCAGGTAACCAACATTTAGTTTAAGATATACTGCACAACCAATAACCCAGAATCTTCCTTCGTGCCCTGTCATTATCCAAAATAATTGCTACTCTGACTTTTTATCTTCATGGGTTACTTTGGCTAGTTTTCGAAACTTCTCTCTTCATAATACTGCTTTTTCTATTTGCTTGAATCTAATACCACAGTTGTGAGATTCACCCATGTTATGTGAGACAATAACATCTTCTAATATTTATATAATATCCCATTATAGAAGTTACCCATTCTATTGATGAAGGACAACTGGGTGATTGCTAGGATTGCTATTATGAACAAAGTTGCTACCAAAATTCTTTCACATGTCTTTTGGTGCAGATAGATGTTCATTACTATTGAGTGTTTCTGACTGTAATTCTTGGTCAGAAAGTATGCATATGCACAGCTCTAATAGATAGAGCTACAGAGTTTCCTAAAGTAGCTGTACCGATGTGCTGGGTAGCCCTCACGTTGTAAATGGATCTCCTTTGCTCCGTGTGTTTGTAAATATGGGATATTTTCATTTTTCACCCTGTGCTCAGTTCCAACACATACCTTTTTACCATCTGCCATGTTCATGAGACGCAGCGTTCTGAGATCGATGAAGATTTTGGAGATAGAAAAGATGGAGAAAAAATATGAAAAAAGGTTAAGAAGAGAAGATAAAGAATAAGGCAAAGGAAAGAAGGGGAGGATTATCTGAGTGAGCTGAGGGAATTCTGAAGCATTCTGATCTCCCCCCCCACACCGAGAAAAAGCAAAGTGAAATTCCATTCCTTTGGGATGAAGTCTCCTCCACCTGATTTGAGGCTCTGATTGCTGGCGTTATAATGACATGATGATGGGTGAAAGGTAAGTAAAATAAAAACAGTAAGCAAATGCAGAAAAAAAAATCAATAGAGCTTTTGTAAGACCTAGACGTCATTGGAAGAATCTAGAAAGCAAGTAGTAAGCATTCCATCTTTTGTACATTCTCCTGTGTATCTTCACTGTCTGCTCTTTCCATCTAATGCATAAATGTATCCTCATGACATACTCGATATCGAAAAGATTTAGAGATGAAAGAGGAAAAAAGGCCATGTTGGATTTCTCCCTCCCCTTTGCTTTGCTCTTTCCCTTCATAATTTCTTCAACCTTTGCCTAACATACGTTTTCCCCAGGACATGAAGTAAGGGGGACAGAAGTCATTCATCACCCCACACAGTCCAAAAGGCCTGAGCTAGGTCCCTGATTTGAGGGGACACAAGCCATCCCCGAGAAGGTAAGTACTGGCTTATAATAGAGAAGAAAGAACACTAGATATCTTCAGGGCAAATGATTTTTTTGTTGTTGATTCTTTCCATCTGATCTTTTAGTTTTGAAGACAAAAAATCCTCTAGCTTAATGGCTTTATGAAAGCTACTCCCTACGGGGTTAAAACTTCCGAATACTTAAAATGTATTGTTTATCTGGGTAATTTCTCTTTAGTAAAGCTAACTTCAATACAAGCTAGTTGGGAGTGAGACTTGATTGAAGGCATAGGAACTGTGTCTCTTTGGGTTTGCTTGCTAATCCTCCCTCTTTCCCCCCAGCCATCTGGAAGAAGGGAACAGGCTTGAAGTTAAATTTGGAGATTTATGAGGCATGGGATGCATAGTTGCTCTATTCATTTGAATTGAAAATTTGATCCAATTCTGGAAACTTCCCAATAAGCATCAACCTTCTGGGTTGAGCTATAAATCTGGAAATGACTCTGTAACATTATTTGCTTTGATTTAACAGGGCAAAGCATTGTCTCACACCTAGCAAAAACGCAATGGAGGAGTAACACTTGAATTGCTGCACTTGTCATCTTGCCTTTCAGCTAAGAATGCTGCAGAGCTTTAAAAAGATAATTCTATGCCCAAATTAGCATTAAGTCGAACCAGTCCAGTAACCTGGAATCTTTTCAGGTAACTTCATTGGTGCTGTCCTCATTACGTTAGCAAGGCATTGCCTCTGTCGCTGTCCTAGATCAGCTGAGGTCATGGTTTATGGACTGAAAATAAGGAGAAAGAGAGGCATATTGCCACGAAGCAATTAATACATCCTTGCAGAGGATGCCAACACACACACCTTCTGCTGTTACTAGGACTTACTTGATCTCCTGTTAATATGTATTTTTATACTTATGTGCAGTAAAACCTAGAGCACATCAGTGATAGTTTCAGTAAGAGCTGGATTTTCACCAAGGGCATTTTTATTTTGCTAAACCAATAATGCTATAAGCTAAAATAGGTATTTATACTTCTTTTTTGGCCTCCATGGGAGAATTCCTCGGGGGCTACAGTTGTATTGGATATTCGTTTCCCAGGTAAAACCTGCCCAAGTAGTTAAGAAAATGGAACTGATCTGTGAAAAACGGATCCACTGGCCAGTGTGAGTTTAAATACTGGCTGGCTGAATAATCTTTCCTTCCTCTGTTTTTAAGACGATGCAGACAATGTGGAAAAGAGAGTGAAGCTACATATATAAGATGTTCAGTTCTCCACCTCCCGGTGTCTAATTGCTCAGACGGGGGCAGTGGGGATCGTCTACTTGAATCTTCCCTTTGTACAAATGCGGTAGTGTGTGGCTCAAGAAATTAACTGGGGTTGAACCACGCCATCCTTCTGATCTCTTTTGATCATCAGATTCTATAAGTTTATGAAATGAGTTGAACTGGAGATAAGCAAGCATTGGCCAACATTCGCTCCATGATATAAAGGATATTGTTTGTTAGGAGGAGTGGTTCCAGGAAATCCTCTTATTTCTGATGTCTTATATCTTGTACTACCATGAATCAGGGTCACATTTCCAAGCATGAAAAATACGGACGTGCGAATGAGACTAAGACCTTCTCGCGTTAACGTGTTACTTCACAGCAAACTATCTTCATGGCCATCTGGCCGTCTACTTACTTACTCATGAAACATGTATCATGTGCTGACATGGAGGCCTGCAGAGTAAACAATACAGAAATGGTTGAGCGTGACACTTTTGACCCCAGAAAGACACAGATCTTTATGCACATAAGTGACGGCCCATCGATTCTAAGAGACACATTATTTTCCTTTAAAGATTTTATTTGTTTATTTGACAGAGAGCGATCATAAGTAGGCAGAGAGGCAGGCAGAGAGAGAGGAAGAAACAGGCTCCCTGCTGAGCAGAGAGCCCGATGTGGGGCTCGATCCCAGGACCCCGAGATCATGACCTGAGCCGAAGGCAGAGGCTTTAACCCACTGAGCCACCCAGGTGCCCTTTCCTTTATATTTTAATGTATTCTGACATCAGAAAACATCCTAAAATTGAAACAGTGTCATAGCTTAATTAACACCTCCCCCCCCTTGGTGATATGTAATAGAGTGGCCTAACAATGGCTGGCATTCTAAATTTGATGGGACCTAGTATGCATACATTATGTCAAATACAACAGAGAAAAAGTGTTACTGCAGAGACTAACCGACAACTTACCTTGGATTGATTGGTGTGGGAAGATGTCTGGACAAGATGATGTTTCCACTTAAGGAAAGAGAAGGTCCCAGATGGGGTTGAGCAGAAGGGATAGGAGTATCCTAGGAAGAAAGAATAGACTTTGGGAATGCCTGGCTGGGACAGAGCTGGGCTTATTTGAGGAACAGATGGAATGCCAAACACCAGTGCTGCTGGACCATAGCAAGCAATAGGGGCTTTCAAAAAGCCTGATTCTAAAAAAAAAAAAAAAGAAAAAAGAAGCCTGATTCTTTTTAGCTCCTTGCAAACGTTTATCATTTATTCTGGAAAGACTATTTTCAGATCAGCAGGATAAAAGACATTCCTTTTGTGTTCCACTCATTGCATGGTGGAGTAAAGGCACTCCCTAGGCTGTGACACTGCTTGCTTGGGAATATCAGACCAAATTTGACATATTTATTTGAATGATTTTTAATCTAAGTGTGGGAGCACATGCAGTTGAAATTGAGCTGAGTATTTTTTTGGAGGGGGGGGAATTATGTAACAAGCTGATGTTTCCCCTGTTTTGGCTTTGTTCTTGTCACTTTAACCCGGGACGATACACCTTCCTTAATAGAAACACTTTAGAGTGAAGGTTTATTGGGATTATGTGATTTTAACAGAAAAATAATTTCACTTCAAAATGCATAGATACAAGATAAAGTGTTACTAAAACATGGTGGTGGTTTGTTACAGCAGCTGAAACTCCAGACGCTCTGGTACAATGAGTGTAACTTTTCTACATAAAAACAAAATAAAAAATAACAAATGAAATGAAATACAATTAAATGTAAATGTAAAAAAAAAAACAAAAAACAACAAAACCCCAAAGCCTAGAATACAGTTTGCTCTTTTAAGTAGGGAAGCATATTTCCTGAAAGCTAATTTATACTCAAATTTGTTAGCAATTATTAGATGCTAACATCTCCAGGATGAATGGCTACATACAGGCAGAGAGAAATCCATGTTAATAGAGTTTTATTGTAAGAGCATTTTTAAAATACTTTCTATTGTAAATTACATGCCTTCTTCCTCTATGTGTAACCTAACGACGATTAATTTATTTCAGGTACATTTAGATAAGTGTATAAAGTCAAAAGAAAATACTTTTCAATGACCAGACTTAAGGATCACTTGCCCAAAAGACCCACAAAGCATGGCACTACTCTATCATTGTTTAAAAATTGATTCTGATGTTTTTACACTTATCAGCACTACCGTGGCCACTACCACCAACAAAACCTCCACTAAAGTAAGTGCAAAATCTCTTTTACATTTACCTTTCATTAATTCTGTCATCATTGCCTTCCCAGGCATCTGTTTTGTGGTCCTTTTTTTTTTTTTTTTCCTGTTTGAGGTAATTTTATATAGGCTCTTCTGGCTGGTCCATCTACTTTAAAATCCAGGTGCATATTTGCATGAAAGAATTTGTAGAAAATAAAAACAATCCTATGACGAGTAGGAGCAACGGAGATCTTCGATGAGAACAGTGAGGTTTCTTAAAAGAGTCTGGCTGCCAACATAGATAGAGGTGAGGTCACGTCTAACCTGATGTGTTCTGTGCCAAGGCTGTTGAGAAGAAATTGTCCCCATCAGGATCCAACAATATTTAGAAGCTGGATGTAAACCCCGCTGTTTCCCAGGAAGTGCACTAGTTTAAATGAAAACTCTCCATACTGCTAGGATTTAATTGACCACACATGGTGGAGAATGCAGGGGAAGAACTCGGTGGAATAGGTCCAGTTCCTCTAAGCGAGAAGTCATCCAACTTAAACAGGAAGGAACAAAATTTGAATGCTAGAGGTTGGAACAAAATTGCTCTAATTTCTAGGATGGAAAGACTCAGAGGACTTTGTTTTCTTCTTTAAGTTTTCACAGAGAGATGGAAAAAGCAGCAAAGTGCAGCTCAAAGGACCACATTTGGACTAAGACAGGCAGAACTCTAAAAACAGAGCCATGACAATGAAAGGGGAAAACTTGGTCCCTGAAATTGTATACTTCATCATTCATGCTTAGTTCAAATGGCAATGATGAATGTGTTTGCTTCTTGTGCAGCAACCACCTAAATCCTTCGTGTAACCGCATCATATTCATCAATTAGGACTGTGCTCTTGGATTTAGAATCAAATTGCTTGCTTATTTAACTAATATGAGTGCTTTTCGCTGAGTGTTATTAGCACTGCAAAATGGTGTTAATAGATGGTGAAACAAAAAAAAAAAACTGCGAAAAGAGCTCCTGAGAAGAATTGCAAAAAACCTCAAAAAAAACAAAACCAAGGCCCAAACCCAAAAGATATTATATCGACAAGAAAACTACCTCTATGGAAGGAAGCTGCTACTGTGATGGAGATTTTATAGATTTAAGGACACATATTCATACATATATGTAGCATTTTTCCTTTAGTAGGTTGGAGATAAAGCAGAATACCACCTTAAGAGTAATATAATTGGCCTCTAGTCTTGTATCTGCCTAGCTTGTGACCTTGGGCAAATCATCTGAACTTTCTAAATCTGTTTTTTCATTTAAAAAAGTGGAGAGGAATCCTAATATTTCCCCTGACACTTCCTACAGAAGTCAGATAAGAGGATGCATATCAGCATACCGTAAATGTATTGGGAATATACCAATATCACTTAAGAAATAACTTATCATGGTGCACCTGGGTGGCTCAGTTGGTTAAGCGTCTGACTCTTGATTTCGTCTCAGGCCATGAACTCAGGGTCGTGAGACCAAGTCCCGTGTGGGTCTCTGCGCTCAGTGCAGTCTACTTGGGATTTTCTCTCTCCTTCTCCCTCTGCTCTCTCTCTCAAATAAATAAATAAATAAATAAAAAATACAATCTTAAAAAAATGTATCACTATTATTATTATAGTGCTAGAAATGTGTACAGTGATAGGAAGAAATGTGTTGGTCTACAATGCCCACTTCTCTGGCTGAAAAAATTCTTTGTTTCTTTCTAGGCTTCAGTGAACTATGGATACTCAATGGTTCGTGTCGGCCTTTTCCAAAAGATAATTACCCAATCAGTTAAGTCAGACAGTCGAGACTCCATTTTGAGAATGAATTTTGGCCTATAGTACTTGACATGTTTAAGACTATCAACAGTTTTTGTTCTCCCAAATGTTTAATCAGGTCAGGAGTTGAAACAGAGATTTTCTTGATACAGTCTTCCGTTCTTTTCCCTTCGGGAAACATCGCTTGGGCTTAACTGCTTTAAAAAGTGGAAGTTGCTAGGGCTTGCAGGTTTGGGAGCAAACAGAAAAAAGTCCCTCCCTGGATTAGACAGGAGGGAAGGACAGCCCTGGGGAACTGGCCAGCGTCCCCTCCCCCCATCTCAAAGGCCAGATGGGCTCCAGACAAACTGTGAGAGCATGGATACTAACTTAGAGGGTAGTGGAGGTTAGCTGTGGTTTGAGGAAATTCCCTCTCTGAAAGACGTGTGAGCAACCTGTTTGGGTATTCAGAGCAATGCCCAAATGGTCAGAAATGGGGCTAACATGGCAGACTTTGGCTGGGTCTGTAGAGACAGAAGCAGCCCCCTTCCTAAGGAGCCAAACCCTCAGGGTCAGTAATCTGTGAGATTCAGCATACGGGGTATGTTGTTTGTTGCTTTGGTTCCCACAACCTTTGGTGAACATCTTCGGTTTGTGAGAAAGACCTTTGCCAACAATTCAATCTCATCGGGAGGTAATGGTCAGGGAACTGAACTGACAGGGGATGCAAAAGAATGTTTGTTTACTATAATGCCAAAGATGCGAGCAAGAGAGGATGTGGTGGAAGATTCTACTTCCTGTGTAGGCAAAGAGTGCGAAGAGACAGTGTGCATAATAGAAAATTCAGTAGACTCACAAGTGGTAAATTATACAGTCTTGTTTGCAATTAACGAAAGGTAAGGAGTATTTGAAAACCTAGTAAACTCACAAAAATAAGCAACAGTAAGAAGACACTAAAATGCAATTCTTTCTGGTGAGCCGTGTGTCCAGGCTGTATGCTATGGTGCAAAGAATGTTGCATTTGAAATGTGAAAACTGAAATCTACCTGAGACTGTGGCCTCTTGGAAGCTCAATTATCTTCTCATCAGTAAAGCAGAAAAGATAGCTATCAACCTTATAAGGTTTATAAGAGGTTCAAATAAGTGAATAAGACATCTTTTAGTGGTAATTCATTGCATAAATGTAAGTTTTTCTTCCTGTTTTTATTGACAGGTTAATAAGAAAGATGACACACAAAAAAATAAGAAAGATGACAAATTTTAGCTACTTTGTATCTTTTTCAGAAGCAAGTGGGATATAACTTATGAATATAGTAAACGTGTTTAGCAATTTCACTTGTAGGCATTGACATTGAACTGGCTAAATAAATTGTTTCAAAAACAATGAGGGAATTAATTATTATTAGAGTCACAATTTTGTAGACTCCGTACATTCACATTCAGGTCACATTTAATCAGGGTCCCCTCATTTTGTGGGCGATTTCACCTACGTTAGCATAATTTAATCCACAAAGCAATCTTGAGAGGCAGATAGTTTTCATGTTTTCCACACGAGGAAGTGAAGGGCACCCAAGTTCATTCAGTTAGCTGATATTTACATAAAAATGTAAATTTAACTGAGAAAAGCTGAAAACGAGACAGTGCATGTGTACTTTAAATAGCATCACATATGAATGTATCTAAAGGCCTTAAAAAGAATGGGAGACACTTTGAAGAAATGATTCATAAATAATACTTAAACATTTTTTATCATGTCCTTTAAAAATTCTAAGAAAATTTCCCTCAAGGGAAATTTTGTTGGTGTGGTTTAAGGACAAAACAAAACAAAACACAGCAAAAGAAAACACCATTACCCCAAGGGAAAATTAGTTTAAAAATCATTTCAACTCTGAAAGATATTAGTATAATTTAATAATAAAACCAATCTTGCTATAAAAACAGAGACACTTTGACTTAAACCAACACTTAAGGGGCGAGGGGAGTGAAGATTATAAGCTTGCTGAAAACTCTAAGAAAAACTGGCACTGCTGAATAATAAGTCACTTATCATCCCCTACAAAGACAGGAACACGATACTGGAACATTTTCTCATGTCAATTAACAGTTAATATGTTATCTGCTCAGTGACATTAAGATGTGGTTCCTAAAGCCCTTTACAAAGACATTGGGCTTTGATGAGTGACAGACAACAAGCCCAGACAAGCTGGGGAAAGGAAATTCAATTATATTGCGTCTAAATGGCGCATCCTCTGGGTTGAACTTAGAGATTCAAATACCAAAGAATAACACTCGACCCCAGATTTTCTTTAGGGAACGCTGAACGATTTCACAATTTTGTGTCTCCTAGGGAGGGACACACTTCAGGACAGTGAGGTGGCAGCAGCACAGGAGAATGAATGCCCTTGAAGGAGGAAATGCCGAAGCTGGTATTTGTTGCTTGAGAGGCATTTCAGATAGCAGTAGGTCACGCTGGGCCTCTGTAATTCCACATACACATCGTAGAACAAGGGAGAGACGGCTTTTGTCTGAGAACAGATTCAAGAAACAGCTGTTCTCTTCGTTTACTCAAGCAGTCTGGTCTCCAAGGTGGGGGTTTACACATCCCAGAGGTTGGCTAGAGACATCATCTGGGGTCTGGGAAGAAAATACTAGAACTCAAAAAAAAAAAAAAAAAATAGTGGAACTCTTATTCACTTTTATCTAAAAATGTAAAAAAGGGATTCAGCCTCCTAGCACCTATAGATTGGCTGTTACTGATATTCCTCGTACCCTTCCTGGGTCTGTATGTCCGACAGCCTCGGATCTTGAAAAGTGTGGAAGTTTTATTGAGTGGGGAATGGAATGCCACAAGGCGGAGATAGGGAGGCGGCCATTACTCTCACTCTTTTGTGTCCTTTCAGAATATTTTGAAGTGGGATCCAGTAAGCGGCTTTTCAGGTTATATTATCTTGTTTTAACTTAATGGATGCTCACTGACTAGGTGGCTTGAAAATGCCCCTTGCGAAGAAATGACTATTTCTAAAAAATACTATTAAGTGTAGGCCCAAGTGAACAATGACAGTATTGCAGAGATGAGCAATACTTCTCCTTTTCCTGAGGTGAGTTACATGACAAGGGAAAATGATCATTTCAGATCTATTAAGAATTAAGGTAACTTTTTTTCCATTGATCATGAATATTGTTTAAAATGTGGACTCATAGCCACTATTTTTCAGCTTTATTGAGTTATAATTGACAAAATCATGATATGAAGATTATATAAGATGATGATTTGATATATGTATATGGGGTGAAAGGACTTCCCCAGCAAGTTAACTGACATATCCATCCCCTCGCATATTTACCATTTTTGTGTGTGTGGGTGTGAGAACACTTAAGTTCTACCTACTCTCTTACTAAATGTCAATTATACAATACCGTGTTATTATCAGCTATGGTCACCATGTCATACATTAGATCTTTAGACCTTAGTCATTTTTTTAAAGATTTTATTTATTTATTTTTAAGAGAGAGAGAGAGAGAATGAGTGAGGGGAGGGGTAGACAGAGAAGCAGACCCCCAGCTGGGCAAGGACCTCCCCTTTCCCCCTCCCCCCCCATGCAGGACTTGATCCCAGGATCCTGAGATCGTGACCTGAGCCGAAGGCAGATGCTTAACTGACTGAGCCACTCAGGCCCCCAGACCTTATTCATCTTGTAACTGCACTCTTTGACCAATCTCTCCCCATTTCTACCCCCCTGGAGAAGGGTAGGAGGTAGGTGGTAGGAGGCAACCCCTCTCCTACTCTGTTTTTTTGAGTTCAATTTTTTAAAATTCCATATAAAAGTGATACCATAAAGTATTTGGCTTTCTCTTTCTAGCTTGTCTCACTCAACAACATAACTCCTTCTAGGTTCATCCATGTTGTCAGAAATGACCAGATTTCCTTCTTTTTAAAAGCTGAATAATACTCCATTATGTGTATAGATCCCACATTTTCCTTACCAGCCGTCTGTCGACAGATACTTAGGTTGTTTCCATGTCTTGGCTGTTGTGAAAAAGACTGCTGTGAACATAGGAATACAGAGATCTCGTTGACATCATGATTTCATTTCCTTTGGATACACACGCAGAAGTGGGATTACTAGATCACATGACAGTTCTATTTTTACCTTCTCAAGAAACCTTCATACTGTTTTCCACAGGGGCTGCACCCGCTTGCCTTCCCACCAACAGGGCACAGGGTTTGCTCTTCTCCACATCCACATCTTGTCTTCTGTTAGTGATGCTCCTCCCCCTAAGTATATATGTATAGTGGGTATTCGTGGGCTTCGTAAGGTACCGTTCTTAGCTACGTGAGCTATCTTAGTGTTTCAGGACTGCCATAACAAAGGACCATGGACGGAGTGGCTTAACCAACAGAAATGCATTTCTGTTGGAAATTTCTGGAAGTTAGAAATTCAGATTGAGGTATCTGTGAGGTTGATTTCTTCAGAGGCCTCTCTCGTTGGCTTGTAGATGGCTGTTTTCTCCCTCTGTCTTCACATGGTCTTTTCCTGTGTGCATGCGTGTCTTTGTCCAAACTTTCTCTTCTTATAAGAACCTTAGTCATAATAGAGTAGGATCCAGCCTAAAGACTTAATTTTAACTTTTTCACCCTTTTAAACACCTTTTCTCCAAATATGATTACATTCTGAATTACTGAGCGAGGGGCAGTTTAGGACTTTAACATACGAATTTGGGGGCATAATTCAGCCCATAACGATGGCCATTAACGTCAACTATTAAGAATAAACTGAACTTATAAACAGATTTTCAAATCACTGATCACATTTTCAAACCAAGATTTTAAAAAGAAGCCAATTTTTCAAAGTTTTATACCGATAATAAATACAAATTATTTAACATTATCCAGCATCCCAATTTGACCTTATCTTTAGAAACTTTTGGTTTGGGTTTATGTTCTATGACACAGTTAATTTATCACCATTAAGTTCTTAATTTAACAAACACAGTGAAGTCCACGTCATGTGCAGGTACTCTGTCCTCAGCACCTGGGCCCCAACAGAGGAGAAACCAGAACCTTGCCCTTTTGGAGCTTATATTCTAGCAGAAGAGAGGCATTGAGTCAAGAGCCTTGGAATTAAGACTGGACTTATCTCCAGCTGCTGGGAGCATTGCCAGATGTCCGCCCTCAGCTGTCAGCCCTCTTTGGGAATTGCCCTTGGCTGAAGAGAGCTACCTCACCCAAGGCCATGGATTCTTCCCAGAGCAGCCTGCATCTGAAGACTATGGAGATAAAAAAGGCCCAGATGCTTAGACTCAAGACCTTTCCAGTCTGAGGGCTCCCTTCCGGGTTGGCTGAGAACTTTGTTCAGCCGGACTCACAGTTCAGTGTGAAGCCAGCCCAGGCCTGCTTCGATTTCCCCCACTGTCTCGGTCTGTTTCCTGAGGAGCCCCACATGAAACAATGTTGTATTGTACTATGTTGTGTTGATTACATTACCTTATGTTAAATTATGTTGTGTTGTTATGTTAATTACCCTACCTTACATTGTGTTATAGGTTAGATGATATTGTTTTATTTATGGTTTGTCTCTCTCCTCAGAATGTAACCTCCATGAGAGCAAATGCGTTATCTCCATCGTTCACGGCTCTGTCCACGGCTCCCAGAACGGTGCCTGAAAGTATTAGTCCCCCAATAAACATTTGTTAAGTCAGTGAATAAATTTACAAAGTGGGAATAAAAACAGTACTGACTCCACAGGCTTAAATCGTGACAACCCATGTGCAGGCCTAGCATAGAGTCTGTCATATTCGAAGTGGTTAATAAAAGTTGGTAATTATTATGATGTTCCTTCCGAAGATGATTTATCACTCTCATTTTTTTCAAAGCCAGTGATTCAACTCTACCTGCCTATATGTTAATTAATCAAATTCTTATTGCCAAATACTGCATTAGGAACAGGGGCTACGAAGAGGGCGAGAAACATCCCTGTCTCTAAAGAGGATCCAGTTTATTGGCCCAGTCACGGGTCACATTTCATGAGCGATTTCGTATTTACCCCCTAATAAATGAGCTTGTTCGTTATAGTCTTTCCTTTCTCAATCACTCTGAGATGTCAGCTTTAGTACCTGTTTTCCAAGTGACTTTTTTCTTTTTTAATTATTGGGGCAACTGAAATCTGTTCACATTAATCACTGGGCGAGAACTAGCTAGAAATTGGACAAAAGGATTGTGTGAACTGATATGATCAAATTCTCTTAATCTGCTGGCGATTTCTTCTTATTATTTAAAAACCAATAAGGGCATTTGGAAAGGATTTTATTTGCTCACATTTTGGGTGAAACGTCTTTTGGCTAAAAAATTCCCAGAACTTTGCCATTCACTCATCCTTGAAGACAGTACAGGTATCCCCTTCTCCAGGAAGCCTTCCCAGGTTAAATTAGCTCTCTCTTCCCTCTGCCCCCACTATGCCAGTGGAAGGTTAAGCCTTTGTAGCACTTGGCATATTTTGTTGGAATTCTGCTTACGAACCTGCCTTCTTCACTAGCCCAGGAACTCCTCTAGGGTGAGAAACCTTGCCTTATTTATTATTGTGTCTCTTGTGCCTATCATGTTGCCTGGAAATTAACCACAATTGGGGTAATAAGTAATTCTTGCTGTGTAGGCAGGCACTTTTGTAAATGCTCTAGAAATCCTTATACAATCTTCTGAGGTAGGTAGTATGATCATCTCCATTTTATGAAGGAACTGAGGTCCAGAGATCTTAAATAACTTGGCAGGATCATCCAGCTGCTAATGATCCACATGGAATTGGAACACAGAGAACGGGGTTAGGGAGCCCACATGCTTACCCACTGTGCCCTACGGTAAATGCTTTTTGATTCGAACTGTGCGTACACACTATTTTACATAAGGGAAGAACCATGACAGGAAACTTTCACCACAATTTAAGCTCAATACTTTCTTAAGTTTAGAAACTTTCATAAGTAGGTATTGGTTCTCAGAAGTAGAGCTTTTTTGCATTTTCTCATTTTAAAGTAGATGGTTCCCTGGTTCACCGAAGTCCTGGCTTCTGTGTTGCTATCGTCTTCTGAGAAAGGGTCATGTACTATGAGTTTTGGCCCTGCTCCGTGGCCTGGGACAAGATATAAACTCAGGAATAATGGTAATGTGAGCTAACCTTTAGTGGGCATTCACTGTGTAACTGTCCGAATGTGGTCAGACACAGCCAGCTTGTCAGTGGTGAGACAGGGATTTGACTGTGTGGCAGTCACTGCTCGAAGCCATGAAATCATCTTGCTTCAGAGGGGACCTTGCTCTGTTTCCTCAGCCCACGGGCTGTAGCTCCATAGCCAGAGCACTGGGCCATGCTCCTTCGTGTTGTGGCCATCCTTATCTCTCTGTCCAGTCTTCCAATTCTTCCAGGTCTGGGTTTGTAGGTCTTAGGCCCTGTGGTTGAGTATCTAGAGCATATTCTTACTGGTCACTGCTTTCTAGGACTCTCAGCAGTGGCAGGTTTTTAGATCTCTGCCTCTCTCAGTATTCCTATTGTCAATGGATCCCTGATACGTGCATATAAATTTGTCCATTATTTTAGGTCGGGGAGGGGACCCCAAAAGTCACTGGTTACAACTACTTGGCTGATCCTTGGAAACAAGTTCTCAACATTCCTGACAAGTGGTGATGTCACTGTTCTTGAAATTGGTTCCATCTTTTGATTGTTCTACTAGAACATTGTATGTTGAGGTGTCCTCATAACTTCCACTCCCAGTTTTGATTATCCAAAACTGAATCCATTTTCTCAGTAACAGACTTTCTAATATTTAAAAACAAGGCTATGTTCTCGTGAATGTTCTTAGTATCCATCCCCAGGTCGTTTTTCTTATTAGATATTGTTTCAAGTCCCTGCTCTCTGTGCATGCAGGAAAGGGAAGAGAGGATCGTTCGGAGTCAGACACACCCAGCTTTGAATCCTGCCTCCTCTACTCACTGGCTTTATGTGTTTCAGTTTCGGTTTCTTCGTTCGTCACATGTTGATAATGACACAGAGTTTAAAGGAGAGTTGTAAAGATTAAAGAGGTGAATTACAAGAGGTACAAGAGGTGAATTAACCCAGAGCAGACACTCAAATAAATGGTATTTGCTGTTATTTTTGTTGTCATCCTGCTTTTACAATTGGCTTTGAAGAGCGGACAGTGATGCTCAGGTGTGATCTAACTAACCATCACCAAGCAGAGTGAGACCTTCATCCTCCAACCCCAATGGTAAGGATGATACTTATAAAAATTGTGGCTTTCCCTTATTGCCTCTCCCATGGCATGCTGGGTGCTGATGTTGACATTGAGATCCTTTCAATCATTCTGGAAGGTAGGTAGTATTCTCCTTTTACAACACAGAGACAGGTGACCTGCCCAAGGTGACAGAGCTAGGAAGTGAGAGGGTTGGAACAGACTATTATGTCCGTCCCAGAGAACTTGCTGCCTATAATATTTGACCTTTACTAATTGGTCCTGTGGTTGGCGGTCAAACACAAGGGCTTACGCAGAACTTACTCTTAATGGAAGCCTCACTTTCTCTCCTACCACTGCACAATGTGAAGCAAGATGTCACCCAGCTTCTACTCAACAGGTATTTTTGTCTGTTGCCAAATGCAGGTGTATTAGTTTACATTGGCTGTCACAATAAATACTACAGGCTAAGTGGTTCAAATAATGGAAATTTATTTTCTCACCATTCTGGAGGCCAGAGGTCCATGATCAAGGTGTTGGCACATTTGGTTTCTTCTGAGGCTTCTCTTCTTGTCTCTCAGATGGCCTGGCCACCTACTTGCCATATCCTCACATGGTCACCCCTCAGTCTGTGCGTTGTCTGTGTTCTAATCTCCTCTTCTTATAAGGGTATCAGTCAAGATTGGAGTAGGGCCTACTCTAATGGGCTCATCTTAACTTAATCCCCCCTTTCTATATGTCATATTCTGAAGTATTGGGAATTAGGGCTTCAATTTACGAATCTTGGGGGGTGGGGACACGATGTAGCACTTACCAGCTCTTTCACACATTTATCTCCCTAAAACTCCCCTTTTGTTAGATAGGATTTATCGTTCATTCATTGAGGACTTTTCAATGCTGATTTTGTTCACCAGCACTCACACCATTCTTTCTAAGTAGGTGCCATCTATAAACTCTATATACTTTCTGCTCTCTATCTCCCCATTGATGAATCCAAATGTTGGAGAAAACAAACATGATCGTGAAGCTGGAGGGATGAGCTAAATGACTTTCCCCAATTTGATGTCCTCTTACTGCCTGTCTGACCCCTGTGGGTTTCTCTGGTCTCCATTTTTCCTGGCTATCTATGGTTTGGTCCATGTGGCCATTCCTTGCACACTGGTTTCAACTTAATAGGTGAAATATAGGTACAGTACTTAGGCCTATTCTAATGAGAGCATCACTTAATTTGATGGCTTCAATAGTAGAGAAAACATCAGACAAAGAGTAAACAACGTGAATTCTAGTCCCGGTTTTGTAATTATCTGTGTAATAATAATCTCTCGAATGCTCAAACTCTCATCTGAAAAAATGGGATAATACCTGCCCTACTCCAGGCTTTACAGAGTGGGTATCAGTTGGTGTTCCAGTGAAATGTCTTTGTGGAGCCTCCACAGAGGCAAAATGTTAGCGCTCTATGACAGATTGTTGGCAGGCATTTGAAGATTCACATCTGTTAGCCTGTTCTCAGGCCAGCTGGTCCCAGCACCAGCCAGAAGATGCCTAAGGCATCCACTCCTTAAGTTTGACCATTCTCTCCTCATTTCTTTGTGTCGGGCCTTTTTGCAGGAGGAATAGAGTACAAATTTACTTTGAGAAATTAAAGTGGATTAAAATAGAGCTGCTTGAAAAATTCTGAGCTAGCCTAGAATTATGAATCATTGACCCGGGACGTACAGATCGAGTTTAATGTCCCGAATCCAACAACATTAAGAAGATGATTTTACATTAGAGTCATCCTGTGATGCATTTCTAAGCCCAATAGAGGAAACATTCTAGAATAGACATCTGCATTGACTGAATAATCAATATGTGGAACAGGTACATTCTTAAAGCTTCTTGGAAAATGAATTTCTGAAGAGTTAATCTTATTTTACTACTGACTTCTACTGTAATATGTAACATATAGTCTCATGGAAACTATATGTTATATCATCAGATTGTAAATAAGCTTCCTGAGTCATCTGACTGCTTGGGATAGAACCTAGGCTCCCTAAATTGTGTGGGGCCATAGGTAGACACCCGGAAACCTTAACAGGAGTTAGGGTAGGGGAAGAAGACGAAGAGGGGACTTGCATTTATTGAACATCTACATGTCAGATTTATAGGCTCTCTAAACTCTCCTTTAATCTTGACAACAATTCGGAGGTAACACACAGCAGCTGGGAGGAGGGTATATATAACTGTTGGAAATGTCAACGTAATCAAAATTAGCTTCCTAAATTGTGAACCACTTCTGTTGAGTCTAATTGTAGCATAGAGCCTTGAAAAAAACATTTAAATTAAGATTAACAGGGAAAAGCTTGCTTGCTGTTCAGGAGGAGGGCCTCGGTCTCGCTGGGTAGCATACCGCATCAACACCTGGTGATTGACCTGCTCTGGGCGAGGCTGTCGTTACCATCCCGCTGCTTCAGATGAGCAAACTGAAGCCCAGAGCAGCCTAGCAGCACTGTCCCGTGCCACAAAACCAGTCCCTATGTATTGGAGCTGGCATTCAAAGCCACGTTGGCTTTTCCAGTGTGCACTTTTGTACCACGCCTTGAAAATGCTGGACCAGCAGACCTCGACTCTCCTTTCCGCTCCGAGGCGCTGATAGATGAGTCACTCCCGTTCCCTAGATTTTGGGTTTCATGTTCCTTCACCACAGTATGGGGGTAGTTTAACACGGACCAGCGAAATAATCTTTCCCAGTCTTTAGAAAACATGGAGGGCGACACAAACGTAAAGTATGTATTTTTCAAAAAAAACTCTGAAACAAGGTTATATATGAGGTTCTTTTCCTCATGTCGAAGGCTTAGTAGAACATTCTGGAATGATGGTATTCCACATCTGTGCTGGCTAGAGCAGTAGCCACTCAATACATGTGGCAACTGAGCAGTTGATATGTAGCTACTGTTACCAAGGAACTCAATTTTCAATTTTGTGGACTTTTCAGGGCACTGGAGTGGCTCAATGGGTTAAGCATCTGCCTTCGGCTCAGGTTATGATCTCGGGGCCCTGGGATGGAGCTCTGTGTCAGGCTCCCTGCTCAGCGGGAGTCTACTTCTCTCTCTCCCTCTGCCCCACTCATGTTCTCTCTCTTTCTCTCTCTCAAATAAATAAAATCTTAAAAAAATAAATCTCCTTGACTTTTACATAATTTAACTTTAAATTTAATTGGTAGATATCGTTAGTGGTTACTCTTAATGCTGAAGTTTGGATGATTTCACACACAGATGTGGATTCTGAATCAGTTCACTTTTATGTACTCTCTGCACGATCAATAATCCTGGATGCTGTAGGTGGTAAACTGAAATGGGTGTTTTATACTTCCCTTAGCTCTAGTATATCCGAGTCATGCGTATACGGTTTGTTGATGTAGTTTTAAGCAAACTCAGGCTATTCTAAAATCTCCTGACTCCAAGTGGACTTAATCATTGAAATAATATTTGTTGAACGAATGTCCCTAATGCAGTTAGTAGATGTCATTCCCCTTTCCGTGTCTGAGCTTTTCTTACCTGTATACGGCGGAAGGAATCAGGCACTACAGGCTTGCACTGAGGGTTAAACCCGTGAGTGGAAAGAAAGTCCCTGGCACAGCACGTAGTAAGGCCATCAAATGTTCCTTTCCCTTCCCTTCCCCTTGAGAGGAATCACTGCTTGTAAAGGAGAGAGCTTGGTAACTAGCGATCTGTCTACTCGTTCGTCATGGTGGGGGCTCTGTGCCAGCCCGTTCATTCATCCTTTGGGATGATCTTTAACTGTGTGATTTAGCTTGCATTTTTGCTGTGATTTAAAAAAAGAAAGGAAGAAAGAAAGAAACCAGAGGGAGTATTCTCTTCTCTCCACAATGTTATCTTCCCCCATCCAAAAATGACTCATTGTAAAATATTTAATTGGGAGAATCTTAATCTCTATAAATATAAGGAATCCAACTGGTCTGAAATAACCATATGATTTTTTTTTTTTTTGGTTCGTGCATTTTATAGTTAACTGGAAGAGGAGGATACTCTTTCTCCCCACCGCCTCAGTATGTGGGAAGCTGTGAATCAGCACAAGTATAAATCTTCACACCCACCCCCCTCCAAAAAAAATGTATATTAGGACAGTGACTACAGACATCCTTAGCTTTGTGACTCAGTAGGACATTTTTCTTCAGCGCTATAGTCTTAATCATCTACTTTCTGGAAATAGAGACGGGGGTGGGGGTGGGGAAAGAAAACTGTGCTAACAGAAGTCCTAACAAACTCAGAAGGGACTCCTTTGACCTTCTATCCAAACAGACTGTCCTTATCAATTTGTGGAAATTCCCGTTCCATTGATACAGAATGTCACGCTTTGATTGTATCTGGCTGAGTAAAGAACTGTACATTTGCTTTCTTCTAATTGATGAGATTTGGGGGAAGAGAACAATTTTCCCCAGAGATCCTGAAGCCCTTAGCGGCGATTTTGCCTTTGATCTTATCTCTCTGCTTTTTCTTTTTAACTCAAAGTTAATCTTCAATTCAGGTCCTCCCTCTTTCTCAAAAGGTTCCCATAATAACTTTCAAAGTGAGGGCGTAAACTGCATTTCAAAAGGTAATCATTTTGAGATCTACTTTAAAACATTGTAAAAGGAAATTAAAAATATTTCTCTTCTATTCCTTTTACCCTGACAAAACAATTCTTATTTTAGTTCAGGCATTATTACCACTATTGGGCATAGCAACACATTTGTCATTCTGTTTTAAAGTAGTTTTTTTTTAGTGAAGACAAAAAGAGAAGTTACAGTAACAAGCCACAACGGCACTATTCAAGTAGAAGAGAATTTTCAAAAATAGATTAAGATCAGATTAGAACACAGTTAGGAATCTAAATGTTGTCACCATAGAAGATTGTTTTAACACACAAACCTGTTAGAGATAGAGAATGATTGTGGACCGTAGTGTTATGAAAACCACTAGAATAAGAATCAGGAGAAGTGAGTTCTTGTCTGAGTTCTGCCTTCAAATAGTTGTGTGATCTTGAGTGGATACTTTAGACTTCCTGGATCTCTTTTCCCAACTATGAAATAGTACATTGGAGTTTCAAAATCCTATGACTCAAAGGATTCTATTTTGTATAACGCTGTGTACGCAGGCTTTTGCACATAGAAATAAAAGTGCAAAGGCTCCCTAGGCAGTAGGTCAGGCTCTGGGGATTGAGCTGGAGGATTGGTATGGACAAGTTCCCATCTATCTATGCATTCTCTGATGTGATTCTCCTTGGAGCCAAGGGCACATGTTTCTCTTTCCTGCTTGTGATGAGGCATCCTGTCTGTGAGAGCATTAACTTGGGTCTTCCTGGCATTAGACTTGAGCCAATTAAATGAATGATGTAGCAAGTGCAGTTGTCACAGAGTTTACACCCAATAATGGCCCCAAAGGGTTACACATGGCTGCTCCTTGACCCAGTAAAAGGCAGTTAAAGAAATTAACCAGGCGATTGGAAGCTGCCAGAAGTCATTTCTCAATGAGCCATTTGTCACTGTTAACCAGAATGAGTTAGGGACAAGTGGAAAATGTTATTTTTAAGATAACTACATTTCAACGGATGAGCAAAAAGTTGTCAATCAGCTCTTGTGAATAGCAGTTGGGTCACTTTGGAGCCAAGAATTCTTGCTTCTGAAGGAGGGCTTATGGATTCCTTCATTCAAACAACTTTCTAGTTACCAGTTTCCCAAAGCATACATAGATAAACCACCCTCTCCTACTGATGTGAAGCTGGAAAATGGGGGATGAAGGAAGCAAGCCAGGTACAATCAAACTGGGGAAATCTAGCCTGCATTTCGTCCTTTTTCCAAGATTTTTTTCCTCGTCTGTAGAGCAAAGCTGTTGTTAGATAATCTCTCAAGATCACGTCTGCTCTAAATATCAGTGACTTATGAACCCAATGGCCATAAGTAAGTGGTAAAATCACAAAACCTTCCTGTTGATCCTAAAATCAGGGGAAAGGGCATTTGTTTGTAATACCTGTGAGTCAACAAATTATAACTCCAAACTATGTAATTATGATATACTTGTTCTAGGCATTGTGAGAGAAGAATGATAAACTCCTGATTCCTCCAAGTAAATTAGTCTTAATTAGCAATTTAATTTAAACACTTCTATTAGATAATTGCTTACTTTCAAATGCTTATCTATGGAAAGGTGATTGACTTGTTTTCTATCGGAAATGAAACTTACATGTAAGCTTTCTGTAATTCTGAGATAAAGAGTTTATAGGCATGTAAATATTCTAAGACAGAAACAAAGGGGAAAAAATATCTCACAAAAACCTCCACTCTTCCTATACAAATAAGGATATCCTTCCTGGTGTAATACTCTAGAAATCTTGTTTATTTTCTTAAAAGGTATTGGACTGAAGATTCAGAGGAAGCCACTGGCTATCTGTCTGCCTTGATGCTGTTCCAGTTATTTGTAATGTATATTTTCCCCAGGAAGGGATCGGAGAGAATCCACTATATTTAAAAAGGCAGCTTATTTGCTGGGTTTTATGTGTTTTCATAATTGTGAAGGGTTTTTCAGAATGGAAATAATGAGTCCAACAGTTGAAATGATTATAGACAGCCTTGTCCTATCTGCAGTCGTACGAACGCCAAGATCCTCCGGGGATGGAAGAACCGCCAAATAACAACCTCTCGGTTCCCCAAGTGCTTGGCACTCTCTTCCAGGTGCCTGGTTATCCAGAAAGATCGAGACTCTTTGGAGCAACTGAAAGATAAGCTGTGGTAAGGGAGTTATAGGGTGAATAAACAAGGGATTCAGAGACAGGCTCTGAGATGAAAGGTTACAAGGCAGGTTAAATAGTCACTTTATTTGTTATCACTCATCGTCAGAGAAGAACATTCTTGTGCAATACTTGAGATCACAGTTTATCGTGAGGACTGTGCCCTGAAGGACAATACCTTCTACCCATTAGCATTCCTTTTTAGTCTGAATGAGCAGATCATGGGTGTAGACGATTTAAACCATAAGTTATCATGGGTCGGAAATTGTGATTTTCCTAAGTACTTCATTAGTTCTTCCTCCCGGACCCTAAAACCTTCCTCAGGCAATGGTTTCGTGTGGTAGCTCGGTTTCTATGTGGGGAAGGCCACAGTCTTCTTAAATCTTGAGGCAGTTTTTCTAGTGTTTAGCTGAAATTTTACTTTACTTGGGTAGAAATCTGTTTTCTCTCAGAAAAGCTTAAAGATCTATAACATTTCTTTATCTTTTTCTTCTTGAGGGGGGAGACCTTTTTTTTTTTTTTCCCTAGAAGAGGGCTATACCTTTTGAAATAATATCTGTGTCTCCAAACATTTCAGCAGATACGTACCATTCAAAAGTATTTCTCCTACTTTTGAAAACTGGCTGTGAGCTACTAGGTAGGAGTTAACAATCTTTGAATAACTTATGACCCTTCTGATGGGGACTATCATGGTGACCACACAGTATTACCTAAATGAGCCAACATCCAATCTTTTCAACTGCAAATATGAGGACAATTCATGAAGCCATGAATTGCTGTTTTCTTTAGTCGGGACACTGACCTGTGTTTCTCCAATTCAGAAGCCAGAGATCACAACAGTCCTAATTCCACACAGTGAATTTCTGGTTAATAAAAACAAAAAACAAAAACAAAATGGAAACCCCAAAACTTCATTGATTTATAAAAATCAAGAATTTGATTTATATGAATTTCAAGAATGAGGCCTTTGCCAAAAGCTAGATGTAAGTAATATTTTGGATGTCATCTATTCCAAAGTTGCTAAGAGTTTACCTGATAGGCAAGCAGTTTTTAAGCATCTGTTCTTTCTGTGTGATCTGGAAGGCGCAGGTGGAATCACAAATTACAGATGATGAGTCAGATAAAAATATGGCCACTGGGTCAGAGGCTGTTAGAGTTCAGCAGATATTAACTCCTCCTTTTTCTCCCCCGCCTCCCTTGCAGGTAGGTTGGAGCCGTAGGAAGAGTCTTGGCCGATGAATAGTGAGCAGAAGTGCTTGCACTTTTGTGCTGACATCTAAGAGCTGGTGTGCTTCCTCCATTTTTTTTCCCCTAAGCATTCCAGACGGCATAGCTATGATATGATAAAGGATTCTATGAGAAAGGATTCTATGATAAAGGATGGTGATAAGAGAGAGAAATAAATTCTTATTGGATTAAGTCACTGAGATCTGAGGTTTGCTATTGTAACAACTAGCATTATGCCCTGATTAATATAACAGGTGATACTGCTAATGCTAGAAAGTTATTGAAGAAACGGGGCCATTATTTAGACCAAGAAACCACAATCTGACTTTGAATCAGAATCAACTGGGGGAGCTTTAAAAAATTCACATTTCTGGACCACTTAAGATTTACTAATGACTTTGGGGTAGGGCATGTCTATCAATATTTTTATCAAGCTTCTTCAAACGGTTCTAGATCATTCCCTTCAATTCTGAATTCTTCTTTTTAATTTTTAACATTTTAAAATTTATTTTATTTTATTTTTTTAAAAGATTGTATTTATTTATTTGTCAGAGAGAGAGAGAGAAAGAGCACGCAAGCATGGGGAGTAGCAAGCCGAGGCAGAAGCAGGGTCCCCACTGAGCAGGAAGCCTGGTGCAGGATGCTGGGATCCTGACCTGAGCCACCCAGGCGTCCCTGAATTCTTACTTAATATCTAAATCTCTTTGATTATTTTCTGGAGTGATCAGGTGGAAGATTAAAAATGATTGGAGAGAATCAAAGTTTTAGAGCTAAAACCAGAATCCAAATCGAGCCCACACTCTGTTTTTATAAATAAAGTTTTATTAAAATGCAGCCACATTAATTTGTTTACTCATCATCTATGGCCACTTGCAGTACAAAATTAAAGTGTAGTATTTGTAACAGTGACTTTTATGGCCTGGAAAGCCTAAAATATTTGTTATCTGTCCCTTACAGAAGAAGTTTGCAGACTGCTGATTTACATAATTGTTTTTGTGCTTGAAAAAGGCATGAGCTCTTGATTTGACCCTGCTCATAATTGGAAGACTCAATTCTCAGCCCTCTGAGTAAGTGGAAGAAGGGCCCGTCATGGAAAGTTATTTAATTTTTGGATTAGCTGCACATTATCGAATCTCCATGCTCCAAGGAACATTTTAAAGTCATACAAATTCCCTTAGGGGGAACCACCAAAAATACAACCATAGGAAGACAATTATTTTAATAGAATCCAGAGAGAACTGGATGATATTTAAAAGAAAAAAAAATGACAATTTCCAAATATGTCTGGAGTCTTGTAGTTTTTTTTTACTACAAATAAAATATGAAATAGGATTAATATTTAATGGTAATCAAGTCACACTCCTGTACACATTTTCTTTCTCTCTCTTTTTTTAAGATTTTATTTATTTATTTGTCAAAGAGAGAGAGCACAAGCAGGCAGAGCGGCAGACAGAGGCAAAGAGAGAAGCAGGCTCCCCACTGAGCAAGGAGCCCGATGCAGGACTTGATCCCAGGACACTGGGATCATGACCTGAGCTGAAGGCAGCCGCCTAACTGACTGAGGCACCCAGGCGTCCCTCCTGTACACATTTTCTTTAAAGTTTATCTTTCATTCATGATCAATTTACATCAAGGGCTTTGTACAACCTAAAAGTTTAAGAATGATTTGTATTTAAATATGTATATACATTTAAATATGTGTATTCAAATATACATACTTTGATATAAACCTTAACGCTGTCTGGTCCTGGAAATTAAAATTTAAAGTGCCATTCTGGGGGGTTAGCTCTTTTAACCAGCTCCGAATGCAGATTTAAGCCAAAGATCTCTTCAGCTCAATGCAATCCATGAAATACTCTTCTATCCCACTCCTCTTTGTCACTGAGGCCTCACCAACTCTCCCCTACCACCTCCCCAGTAAAATACTGCCAATCAGAAACCTAGTGAATTATATCCCAGAAGCTGAATATTCTTGCTTCTTAGTGGGCAAAAGGGAAATTCTGTCTTGTGGCCAAATAATCTCTGTTACTGCTCAGGGAAGAAAAAAGGAAAGCCTCAAGTGTTTGAATCACAAAGAGCCTCTGCTGGTTATTTCTGAGGTCTGCAGATGGGATTCTGATAAATTCCACTGCAGAGCACATGCTGAAGTCACACTAGAATGTCCTCGCTGAAGACTGGTAGAAGCTTCAATGCAGTGGTTCTTTGACACTTAGAAGGAAAAAGTTAGGTTTAATCTCCCTTCCCTCACTACTTTCATTTACATACTTTCTTGGAGCTAGGAAAACAGAAAAATCAAAGCAAAATATACAATTTGATTATAATCCTTAATGAAAATAATGGGTAACATGTGTACCTAATTTTGATTACTCTTCTAGTCACTTGTTGCTGGTTAATTGAGAGTGGCAGTCCCAATTAAACAGCCCCTAGTAGCATGTAATGGCTAATTGTGAGCAGGTTAGAAGCCTTCTTTGTCTTTGAAAAGGTCTCCTAACTCTCCAGGGCATGTCTGTTTTGGATTGAAGTCATAACATGGTTTCGGATGTTTTAAATTCAAGAGGGTCCTTTAATACGAAGGTTCAAATAAGTGAATTTACACCCCATGTCATATGTGAAGCAGGTGACCAAGACCATGCTCTTTACCTCACTTACCAGAAAAGTATAATGTATAAGGGATTTAAATGGGGCCTTCAGCAGCCCTGCTGCCGGGGCAGAAATAACGTAGTGAGTGAAGTGGGCAAGAACGAGAAGTTTGTTCGTTGGGGTCATTGCAGACATCTGATTGGAGTCAGGTCACTTCACCTAAAAAGATTTTATCCTTCTCTTCCCTCTACCTGTAACTCCACAACTTTATCGCCAACCATTCAATGATTTATGCAGCTACTGCTTCCAAATTGCTGGGCTTAAACAATATGTCTCTCGAAAATGCTTTGGCTGAGGGGGTCTGTGATTATGAAAGTCTGTTAGGGATGAGGACACCTGTTCTTTGCTGTAATGATCTCTGTGCCATCCCCACGATGGTTTCTGAGCACCACACAGGCTAGCAGGCTCACTAAAAGATGGAATAGGTCGACTGGAATTCAAGCAACATGATTCTCATTAATAGAAATGGGAACGGTCCTCCAGGCCGAGCACGTGGGCACCAGGGAGCACCTTTCACACCAGATACCATTTCTCCTTCCTTTATCTCAGAACAAAATTAAGAATGTATAAAAGGCATCATTTCACTTTAAAATCATTTGTGGAGGGGCGCCTGGGTGGCTCAGTTGGTTAAGCAACTGCCTTCAGCTCAGGTCATGATCCCGGAGTCCCGAGATCGAGTCCCACATCGGGCTCCCAGCTCCATTGGGAGTCCGCTTCTCACTCTGACCTTCTCCCTTCTCGTGCTCTCTCTCACTCTCTCTCTTTCCCAATAAATAAATAAATAAATAATCTTAAAAATAAAATAAAATAAAATAAAATAAAATAAAATAAAATCATTTGTGGATAAAGACGGACCTGGATGATTGGGAAAATTGGCATAGCCCATGTCAGGGTAGAGGTCTGAATTTCTTTCTCAGCATCTTTCCTTTGGACTCACCAAAAGGACAGCATTCAGGGAGGCAAGGCATGCTGACCTGCTCCTAAACCATTCATCCAGTCTCTGTATCTCTCTTTCACTTCTCATCCAACTTCCTCTCCTTTGCTTTTCTCAGACTCGTTTGCCATACACAGATGCAGCATACAAGTGACACATTTCCTCAAGGGTCAGAGGAATTGGAATTAAGAATCAGATGATAGTTTTCTGCCTTTATTCTTATTCTTTTACTATCTTTTTCAGGTCTACAGAGAAAAAGAAACACTTAAGATCAGTCGGTCAGGGTCTAGGCTCTCTTGTGAATAATAGGAACCCCCAAATATCATGGCTTCACTAAGACGTAGGTTGGTTCCTCTCAGATATAAAAGCCTAGCCAGAGAGGCTGAAATTGGGGCTTCTTGGTTATCTGAGACAGTTTGGTGAACTGGATAAGTGACCCTCATCCTTAAGGATGGAGCCCTAGGCCTTACATGCAAGTTCCAATCAACAGGACAGAGAAATGAAGAAAGATGTTCCCTACCTTTAAGGACACATCTCAGAAGTTATATAACCATCTCTGCTTACAGCGCATTGGTCACAACTTAACCCCATGCCATACCTAGTTGTGTGAACCCAGCTAAAATTTTGGACTTCTAATAGTGAGGAAGAAGCGGAGAACAAACTTAGGATACTCAACAATTTCTACCACGGTCTGTCTAGGTGGAAACCTAAATAGCTCTGTGCATCTCCTTCTCACACTCAGAATACACTCACTTGCTCTCTTGAGAGATTTGGTTCAAAATCTCATGCAGTGATTGCAATAAACTCAAGGTTCAGCATCTCTGGGTGATGATCAGTCCCTTCTATGAGGTCAGAACAATGTTTCTTTTAGGTCCATAACTTTCTGGGCCCATCTCACCCAATAGTCTTCAGCAGAACAATCACATAATAACTGTAGGAAAAACTCCTATTTGGAAAATGAGGGAATTCGAATCCATGCCAGTCATGAGGCTGTAGTAGTTATCCAATCTTGCTGGACCAGACCGGGGAAGGAGTGAGGAAGATGAAGTCTCGTGCTTCACATCTGGTGGCTCTTGGTTCTGACTCTCTGGAAAGACTTCTCTTCTTCCATTATCCCCCTGACCACATCTGAAGCAGACCTTGGACAGTTTGCCCTCATTCTCGGCCTTCTTCCTGCTAGTGGGGGGTCTGGGTTCCCAGGGTTGCTTTAGGGTTTGAATGATCACAGGGTTTGTCAGGCCAGGCCTGTGGTTTCTTTGGCAATACAATGCCCTCACAAAATTAGTAAGTGTCTGGTCTATTTGTTTCTGGTTAGTAGTCCTTTGAGTAAGCAAAACCCAGTTACTCATTTACACATGGTTTTTCAGTCTAAAATCTTTATCTTTTACTTCTTGATTGCTGTGTTTTGCTTACCTGAATTGGTTTCTTAGGGCTTCCATAGCGACGTCCCACAGATGGGTGGTTTAAACTACAGAAATTTGTTTTCTCACAACTCTGGAGGCTAGAAGTCCAAGATCAAGGTGTCGGCAGGGTTGATTCCTTCTGAGCCCTCTCTTCTTGGCTTGTAGATGGCCATCTTCTCCCTGTGTCCTCACGCCGTCTTCCCTCTGTGCCTGCTTGTTGTGCCCTCATCTTTTCTTCTTCCGAGGACATCAGTTACATTGGATTAGGGCTCACACTAATGCTTTTATTTTCACTTCATCACTTCTTTAAATACCCTATCTCCAAATTCAGTTGCATTCTGAGGTACCAGGAATTAGGATTTCAACATGTAAATTTTGGGGACTACAAGTCAACCTATAACACTATCCTTCTTGGTTACCTCAAACAGGGGTTTGGGTGGGAAGGCAACACCTTGAATATGATCTTTGTTGCTAGGCTGGCTTCCATTGTCTGGTGGAAAACTCTCATGTGATATGCTGAAAACAGGATTTATCTCCTTCTAAGCCCATAGTTTGCTTTTAAAAGTGTTCTGTTGGGATACAGAAGCAGTTATCTCTTTTCATTCTTTAAAGGCTCCAAATTTGATAGGCTTTTCCAGTAAGTTAGATTGCAAACCATAGGCAAAACTGAATTCACTCCCATTTCTTCAACTGGTTAGTTCTAGGTTGGAGCTAATCTCTTTTGTGATTATTTACCAAAGGGGATAAGAACCAGCATTTTGAATTATCAGCCATGTGGCCTAGGGCCACAATTGGATTGGCTGAGTAGGTTGGGTTGGGTTGCTGGTCTCCAGTGTCTCTATGCTTAACACACTTGGTATCGTAATTTTAAGCTAATGCAAATCATTAGATATGTGTGGCTGTGACTAACAGATTTGACACAGTAGTGGCTTAAACAAGAGAGGTTTTTTTCTCTCTTTCTCTTTCAAGTCAAGATATGGGCAGTTCAGAGCTGTCATGGTGGTGCTAGCCCACAGATATCTGTGACCTAGCTTGTTTTAGTGTCCCACTTCCCCATCTCTTGAGTGAGTTTTCCTGATGTGGTCCTAACTGGTGCTCCCACCATTGTATCCATATTCCAAGCAGCAAGATGGATAATGGGGAAGAAGAAACAGACCCTCTTCTTTTAAATATGCATCTCGGAAGCTGTACCTACAAGTTCTGCTTATATTCCATTGACTAGAACCTTGTCATATGTCCCTTCCTACCTGGGAAGGAGTCTGAGGTTTGAAATTCTTATCATTGGGTAAGAAGGAGGAATAGATATCAGAGGACAACTAGAGTCTTTCCTGGAACTAAAGCAATTTGCTTCCTCTTTAATTCTACTGCCTGGAACTTTTGCAAGCTTTCCTTAACTATACAGCACTAGCCATCGATATTCTCAGTGAAGACCCTAAAGAAGAGTGAAATCATGGATTAGTTCTATACTTTAAAAAAAATCCAAATTGTATTCATATTTTGTGGTATTTTCACTCGAGCAAAATTGATACCTTATGGTTACAAGTAACAATAGTAACTATCAGCTATTATGAGCTTGCAATATACCAGGTACAATGCTAAGCATTTCACGTACCTTTTCCCATTTATTCTTCACAAGGACTATAAAAATGGATTTTCCAAGTACCATTTTACACATGAAGGAACCAAAGCTTAGAGGGATTAAGTATCTTGCTCAATGTCATGTGGCTCCTAAGGGG
Organism: Nasua narica; assembly: GCA_028533885.1. Classification (NCBI taxonomy): domain Eukaryota; kingdom Metazoa; phylum Chordata; class Mammalia; order Carnivora; family Procyonidae; genus Nasua; species Nasua narica. The sequence continues at coordinate 93,094,560 of CM052807.1, read as the reverse complement.
TGTGGCTGATGTTTGTACTTATATGACTGGCCCTAAAATATCTACTATCTAAGCATATTAAGAGTGGTGGTTCTCAACTGGAAGCAATTTTGCCCCCCAAGGAGTATTTAGCAATGTCTAGAGACATTTTCAGTTGTTCTAACTGGGAGGCTGTCACTAGCATTGAGTAGGTAAAGGCCAGGGTACTGCTAAACAGCCCTAAATGCACAGGATGACTCCCCAGATAAAGAATTATCTGGCCCAAAGTGTCATTGCTGTCACAGTTGAGAAACTCCAAATCAAGCCTCACTATGTAACAAATCTGGTGGATGCCTTGGTTCCTACTCTGTGGTAGCAGATGATTTGTGTCCCTTTAGATTGCTACTCTCTGGAAATAGGGAATTTCCTTTCCTGTGCAAAGGACTATATTTTTCTTAGTCAGTAGGGATTCAGTTCTTCATTTTAGAATCTGGCTGATTTGCATTTTGGGGGGAAAAGATGGAGTGTTTTGAGGTTGTGGAAGTGGGGAGGTTTACAGAGAAAGAATACAAAACAACATTTGAACACTATTTTATACTTTGTACTTCTGAAATTTTTAAAAAGAAAAGGAGACATTCATCCCAATTCATAAAGAAGAGATATAATTAAAAAAAAGAAGTGATATAATTTATTAACTCACTTTCTTTCTTTGCGAAGAAAAATGGGTGTGTATAAGAGATGTATTTAGGACATGAGCCAACACCTGATGCTACTCTTGAGCTGTTTGGTTATATGGATTTTAAATGCTAAAACTGCTTGAACACTCATAAGACAAACATCCCTTTAAGCAGGTACTTACTAAGTACTTAAAGTAACAGACCTCGTCCGAGGCAATCCATGTAGAGATGACTATGACTTTTTTACCCATAATGAGGTTATGATTTATTGTAGAGAAACAGGAAGCAAACCAATGGTCCTAATAGGTGGAAATTAAAGGACGTGATGGGGATATGGTGACAACAGAATGGGGTACATTGGAGATAGGCATGAGCTACCGTGGGCTCAGAGAAGAGAAAACTTTTGTCATTGTGCAGGAGGTGGACAAGACAGTGAAGGCTGGTTAAAGAAGGGGAGATTCGAGTCCATTCTTAAAGATGGTCAGGATTTGCAAGGCAGGCAATGAGGGAATGGGGAGGGAGGAGAGGGAGGGAGAAGTCCTGGCCACCTGATACAATCGTGAAGCATTTACCCTGGAATTCAGCACACGCTCTAAGGCAGGTCTGCTCCCCTTGCAGAGAAGGTGGTACTTTTCTCTTTGCACAGAATTCCCACTTTCTGAATCTGACCTCTGGAACTGCATCTGCCTACAGGGGAGATCTACTGAGAATTAGCACTTATATCCCCAAAGAGGCTTATAGCCACAAAGAGGCCCTGGGACCAACGCTTTAGGTATCAGATGCAGCCCTTGCAAAGCCAGGGAGGAGTGAAGCAATCATGACGGAGCTTGTGGAGCTGGCCGTGGAGTTGCCAAAACATGGTCACCTATGGTTTAGGAAGAACCCTGGGGGCAGTGTGGAGGACGGATGGACTGGTGCTGGAGGAGATGAAACTGGAGTCCGGGGTTCACTGTAATGTCATTCTGGGGCAAGTTTAAGGTAGCGTAAGTGTAATCAAGACCAATGTCATAATTAGCTTTAATCCTTTGAAACTAACGTTAATGAGGAGCTCACCTGCTATAAACATTTTACTGGCAGCAGGATATGAATCATAAATAATCCAAGTTTGGAGGGAACAGCCACCTTATCCAAATACCCTTTTGGCACAGAGAATCGATAAAGTGACACATGCATCTGTAACAGCGAGCGAGCTCTTTAAAAGATAGTTGAGTTCTTCTTTTATTATTATTTTTTTAAGTTTTAGCCTTTCAGGATGTCTTTGGAATCTGGATTTCCCCCTAATGGCTGGGGGGAATTTATCATTCACTAAATCTGTGTGTGAAGTAGAAAAAAAAATAGTATGATTTGGTGACATTTGTGATGTTGGAATTTTTTAAAAATTCAGTAACTAGCAGTTTCATAAACTCATGGACTAGTCAAATTAGAAAAGACTTTAGAAATGTCTTTCAACTTCCTGATTTTACAAATGAGAAATGTGAAGTCCAAAGACCTTATGGGATTTGCCCAAGTTCACAGTTAACTACTCGTTGGTCTGGTACCCAAATTGAATTTTGTGGCTTCTTAGTCCAGGATTTTTTTTGCCCAAGTTCACAGTTAACTACTGGCTGGTCTGGTACCCAAATTGAATTTTCTGGCTTCTTAGTCCAGGATTTTCTTTATCGGAAAATGATTTTTTTTCCCTAAGAATTTTCAAAACTGATAGCAAGTGTTTATTTTAATTTTATAGCAACTTCGCTAGCTCTCCATTGAGCAATTCAAGGGATATACTTCTTAGTCATATTGGTTTTAAACAAGTGATTGGGACTGATCTTCAGTTTGCTTGTCTTTTGGAGGTTTTCTTTTTATTCCTAAAGGATCGAAAAGTTCCTGTGTACTCTCTTGCTCTTGTTGGAAAAAACTGGAGGAAAACTCCCCCTTTGCAAAGCATGGAGATTCTTCCCAAATGAGCAGGCTGAGAAGAGAACCAACTGTTAATGAAAACATTCACGTGATTAGACACACTCTTAAAAGAGTTAATGAATGAGCACTTAATGATAAAATATTCTGGATTTTCTGCAGGAGTAAAATAAATGTGAGGCTCATACAGTGGAATAAAGTGACATGTTAATGTCTCTCAAGCAATTTGGACAAGTTTTCCTTAGGATTTTGCAAAACGGCATCTGGTAAACCCATTCTTGACTGCAAATAGGAATTACTACTCTTTGGCCCAAGAGATATTTTCTCACAGTCAAATGGGGGGTGTTGTCACTTCCTCTGACCTGGTGTTTCATAAACCATAAACTCTGTGTCAGAGTGGGGCTCTTTCTTCTTTTGGAGTTCTCTAGGCTAGCCCAGGCTTGTTCAGGGGGCCCTCCCCATAACTTTTGAATTTTTAAAAGATTGAGGCTAAGTACTGTCATTGTTCCAACACAGCTCTTTTCTCCAACTCTTTTCTGGGTCAGCATATTCAGATTTTCCCAGATGTAGCTTGGCCTCAGGAAGACTCGATGACTCAAGTTTCTGTTATATAAACAAAAAGGTTTATACTTACTGCCTCAATTTATGTTGCTAGGGTCTTTACTCATTGCATTTTATTCATTACTAGTACATCGAGTTTCAGGTTAAAAGGTAGAATATACTTTAAAAAATTCAGATGGTCTTCTAATAAAGAGTTCAATTTTCCAGATGACTTTCCCTCCTTAATTTTATGGAACACACATGGCTGATGGTCCTGATCCCATATTTATCATCCCTCTCTTCCTGAGCTTTTACTGGGCACATGCTTTCCCAACATGAAGCTTCATTTCCCAGTCTCCCTTGTAGCTGATATGGCCATGTGACTAGATTTTGGTTAATGGGTTGTTATCTGAAGTATGTGTGACTTATAGGTTGTGCAACTAGAAAGGTATGTGATGTGTTCCCTGATGGGCCCTTCTCACTACATGGAAGTTGCCTAGGACCCAAGATGGGAGCTGTGTCTTAAGGATGGCAAAGCTGCCCTTTAAGCCCTACACCACTTGCTTCTGAACCACTACATGGGAAAGAAATAATTTCTGTCTTACGTATCTATGTATCTGTGTATCTATCTATCTATCTATTATTTTTCATCATGATAAGTGTACTCTTTAATCCTCATCCCTTATTTCTCCAACTCCCAGCCATGTCCCTTCTGGAAACCACCAGTTTGTTCTCTACAGTTAAGAGTCTGTTTCTTCATTTCTTTCTCTCGCTTTTATTTATTATTTATTTTTGGTTTAGTTAAGTTATTGTATTTGGGTTTGTTGTTGTTGTTGTTGTTGTTATGTCATCTAAGCTTTGTCCTAATTTGTTTACCTTGCTAGGGTGTTTAAAACCATTCCAAACTATTCATACCTGAATGAAGAGGAAGGAAGCAGTGGAGACATTTGTAGCAACTATAAGGACTTCCTGTGACCAAGAATGAGGTTTCCTTCAAGAGTATGTCGAGACAGCAGAATCATTCTCAGCACAGCAGCTGAATGGGAACATTTATAGGAACACCACGGACTGAGCAGAAGTTTGTTTACCTCTGTCTAGTTCCATCTTTGAGGAATTTGTTCCCTAATACTAAATCAGGCCATGATGAGGCTTTGTTATATATAGAGGGGCATGTCTCTTCTAGTTGTAAGGGTCTTAGCTGACAATGGTGTGATAACTACAGCTTCTGACAACTGGAGTATACTCAGAAGCACAATTTGGGGGAGAAGGAGATCAACATGGCATACAGCATGCCACATACTGTGGTTAACCATCTCACAAACATCTCGTTGAATTCCCAATAAGCCCCTCAATGTTGATGTTTCGTTTTGCTTTGAGAGAGAGAGAGAGAGAGAGAGCATGAGAGAACACAAGCAGGGGGAGGGGCAAAGGGAGAAGGAGAGAAAGAATCTAAGCAGGATCCATGCCCAGCATGGAGCCCAACATGGGACTTGATCTCACAACCCTGAGATCATGACCTCAGCTGAAATCAAGAGTCGGACTTCCAATCGACCGAGTGAACAGTGCCCCTGTTGATGTTTTTATGCATCATTTACAGATAACGAAATATACTATCCAAGGGTTTAAGAAGCTTGTTCAAAGTTACATGGTAAGAAGAAAAGCTGAGGCTTGAACTCAGGGCCTGGAAGTTCCAAGTTTTGTGCTTTTTCTAAGAGTAATAGCAGTCCGTGGGAGGCAATAAATCTGACAAAGGACATTAAAAAATAAATTTGCTTCAAAAATAAATTTGCTTTATACCCAAGGTAGTCATCACGAAAATGGCATCCCTTTCATCTCCACCCCTGCCTTTCCTGGCTTATGTGCTCCACTGCTGCTATTGCATTCCTATGCTTTACTTACATATGGCCCAACTTGATGTGCAGAAACAGGGCTTATTGGGACTTGAAATATCATTCTTCAATAACACTGCCTTTCAACAGAACTATAACAAAATGATCCCTGGTTTTTAAAATCCTTCATAACCTTGCATAGAAAATGATCAACTTTTTCACAATTTTCACTAAATAGAAAATCTTCCTTCTGTACAACATGAGTCCTTTATGCTGTAATTTGGATGCATATACAATGACCACCTCACTTAATAAGAAAGAAGAGCAGAAATACTTATTATTCATTAACAGTCCTTTCTATCCCAGAAATTTGTTACATTACTCTTTTTCTTGCCCTTTGGGCCAATAATCCAGGTCCCTTTCACTTTGTATTCTTCATCTTGGATCTCTGTGGGGTCTTTTGGACACGACTCTTTAAGTTTTGCCTTTTTCTTTGTAGAACCCCAGACTGGGGCCATATCAATGGATGTTACTTTGTAGGTGGACACTGTGCTCAATGTCATTGTAGCACATCGTTTTATTTCATTCTCACCTCTATTCTGATAGCAACATACTATTATTATGAGCTCTGTTCCACAATGGGGGAAACAGGTGCTTAGAGAAATTAAGTCCTTTATGTGCTAAAATATAAGATTTGCTCAGAAAGGAGGGGATCACCTTTAGTTAAGTCCTTATAAAGTCTCTTGGATTCTGTGCATATCTTCAACTTGTTTAAAGCCACAGAAGCCTGTGATGAGCCTTTCTGAGATGACCTCAGAAAATTCTGGTATTTAAAGCTGATAGAAGTCACCTGCAGAATGCCTAAAAAGGGAGGTAGAAAGATGTGACAGAGGTTTATTCATTATTCTTTTGAAGGGCGGGTTGGAGTGGTGACTTCACAATTGTAAGGGTTGGATGTCATCATTAACAGCCTTTAAAAAGAGGCTTTTTAAAAGCAAGATTATCAGTTATTATATTACATTAAAATGAACACAACAGCACAAATGTTCACCTACAGGATGAATGAACAAAGCAATTGTTTTCATGTTATGTGAATGGGTGATTGTGGTTTGGGCAACAGTGTCTGATGACGGCATCAAACAACCCAACCGGAAATGAAGATGATGTACCGTGAAGACAATGTCAGGTGACGCTGATGTCAATGCTGCACATCAAGAATGTGAAGAAAACAGTTTTGTGAGACGTGGGTGTGAAGAAAGAATATTTTTTTAAAAAGATTTATTTTTTTGAAAGCAAGAGTGAGCAAGCATGTGGGGAGAGGGGCAGAGGGAGAGGGAGAGAGCAACTTTGGTATACTCTTCGACTTTGTCATCTGATGTGGGGCTCGAGCTCATGACTTTCAGCTCATGACCTGAGCCAAAACCAAGAGTTGGATGCTTAATGGACTACACCACACAGGAGCAACCTCCCTACCCACACGCTGCCCCCTCCCCACCCCCGGCCAAATATTTCTAAGTTGATGTTTCCATGATTTTATGTATGTCTATGACTAAATTAATAAGTGAAAAGTAAGTAGGCATTTGGTTACTTATTTAGATTTTTATTTATTTATTTGACAGAGAGAAAGAGATCACAAGTAGGCAGAGAGGCAGGCAGAGAGAGAGGGGGAAACAGGCTCCCTGCTGAGCAGAGAGCTCGATGCGGGGCTTGATCCCAGGACCCTGAGATCATGACCTGAGTGAAAGGCAGAGGCTTAACCCACTGAGCCACTCAGGCAACCCTGACATTTGGTTATTTTATCTGTTTTCCTAAAAATTACATTACTCTAGTACGTAGGAAGAGTTTTCAACTTTCTTTTGAAAATGGAGGATTTCCTTATATTTGGAAGCCTACAGCAACTTATCCAAGTTTACAGAACCAAAAGAGGAAGAACTGGGATGTGACCCATCTGTCTGATTCACGGGGTCAGAGAAGTCACATGGTGTGGGAGATTTTTAGAACCCTGGTTCTGAGGACTGCTTTCTGTGTTTGCGCTGCTGCATTCCCTTCCTTAAGTGCAATTTAGCAAAGTTAGCAGAATTAATGCATGGGGAGGCTCTAAGGAAGTCAGAATCTCATAGGTATGTTAAGTGTTCACTAGGTACAGTAGGATGAGGGTTTCAGTGTGTGCTCACTAATAAACATCAAGATTACAGGATGCCTGGGTGGTTCAGTTGGTTAAGTGTCTATCTTCAGCTCAGGTCCTGATCCCAGGGTGCTGGGATCGAGTCCCACATTGGGCTCCTTTCTCAGCAGGGAGCCTGTTTCTCCCTCTGCCTGCTGCTCCCCCTGCTTGTACTCTCTCTCTCTCTCTCTCTCTCACCCTCTGTCTCTGGCAAGTAAATAAACAAAATCTTAAAAAAAAATTATTATCCCTCTTTTATCCTGTTCAGTAGCTGATTTTTTTTTAATGTTTAAAGGGAAAATGTTTTTTTCTAGAATAATTTTTTATAGCCTCAATCTCTCAATCTACAAGAGGATAAGAGGAATCTGTACTGGGTAATTCTACCTCCAGGAATATTTCTGATCTGTTATGATGTAGACATTACATAAAGAGTCTTAGATCATATAACCTCTCTGTCCTGGTTTCTTCATTTGGAGAACAAGGACATTGATGATGCTTTATATTCACTTCTCCTCCATTCTGCATCTCATTCCTCCTTCCTCCATCCCCTTCCCCAAATAACCCGGGAAGATATTTGGAATAATGCTTATGCAATATCCATCTTGCCTTAGGATGAGTAATTACACAAGATGGAAAACATATGAAAGTATCTTGTGAGGCTGTTTGTTTCCTCCCTTGTCATCCACATACCCCTATCATCCACTCCCACATCTTTGGTTAAAAGCTAAAAGCAACTGCCAGAAATTATGTGATACAACTTCTTGGTCTAATGCACCAAATATTTTATTATTTTATTCTATTTATTGCCACAGGCTATTGAGGCCTTTCTTTCTTTCTTTCTTTCTTTCTTTCTTTCTTTCTTTCTCTCTTCTTTCTATAGGAAACCGACTTTTTCTCTTCCCCCTGGTTGAACTCTACATGAAGGAAGCCAATTTATTAGCCCAGTGACAGTTACTTGGATGTTGGGACATATGGTCCACAAACTGCTTCATTCTGTTTTAAATCAGTTCCTCTTGATGGGCTCCATTCTCTCTGCCATTTATGCCACAGGTGAAGTAATGAAGATGCTTATTGTGGCTTCCTGTTAATATTCCAAGGCCTGAGGCTCTGAACAGCAGGATGTCTGTTTTCCAGCTGTTTCTCCAACAGGAAGAAGGGATAAAGTAAACAAAGCATACACAGTAGTTCATTGAAACCACAGGTAATCCTCAGCTGCAGTAAAAACAATTCTGTGTTACCAGACTGGTCCGACATCGTAGATTCCCATCAGCAAAAGCAGCTTCCAAATACTTTTAAGGTAGATGATAGTTTCTTTCAAGTCCTTCTTATCCAGAGGGCTGCTAACCTGTAAATCCGGCTTTTGACCAATGAGTCCTAATGTTTCTGCCTTTTTAATGATTTTTAAGTGCAATTCTTTAGGATGGAAAGGGGGCAATCATGGTATAAACATGCACAGATTTGTACCATAAACTACTTTGATCTTAAATTTGAATTCAAAATATATTTGATTTCACAAGACCTTCAAAAATGGAATCTGTGTAACACTCTTGCTATTATCTTACTGCTTAATACAAACAAACATTATTTCCCCAGATACCTGAATGCAATCCAGCCAATTGAATATGCAGAATTCTTGTTATATGACTTGTCTTTCTTAGTGATATAGAAAATATAGAGAGGGGCGCCTGGGTGGCTCAGTCTGTTAAGTGTCTGCCTCCAACTCAGGTTGTGATCCCAGGGTTGTGGGATTGAGCCCCATATGGGGCTCCCTGCTCGGCGGGGAGTCTGCTTCTCTTTCTACCTCTCTCCCTCCCCCACATCCCCTGTTTGTTCTCTCTCTCATCCAAATAAATAAATAAAATATTTTTTATTTAAAAAAATTTTTTTTAAAGATTTTATTTATTTCAGAGAGAGAGAGTGAGAGACAGCAAGAGAGGGGAGAGGGTCAGAGGGAGAAGCAGACTTCCTACTGAGAGGGAGCCCAGTGTGGGACTCGATCCCAGGACTCAATCCCAGGACTCTGGGATCATGACCTGAGCTGAAGGCAGTTGCTCAACCAATTGAACCACCTAGGCACCCAATAAATAAAATCTTAAAAAAAAAAAAAAAAGAAAGAAAATGTGGATAATATGAAAACCTCATGTGAAATATTTATTAAAGGACCCAGAGCCTGATTCCTGAACCTAGTTCTATATAGATGTGTAAGTTTGGAGTCCAGAGCTAATTTCTCTAAGGAAAAATCAACTTACCTCTTAGTCATCTATGAGATTTAAATCCTGAACTTTTGAAATACTGCCAATGAATTCCCAAAGACTTTTTTCTTTTAAAAAAGGTTGGGTATTTATTCATCTTACAAAAAGCAATACAAAGCCAAGTATGATTCAGAATGAAATTTAAATTGGGTTAAACAATCCATGCAAAGTCACAGGCTTGAATGGACATAGACATTTTTAATGAACACTGGTGGTAATGAAATGGATTCACCAAGCCAGTCACTCTTATGACCTTGGAAAGACTCACGCACTATTTTATTATAATCACTTGCTATGTTTAAAACTTATTTTCAACCTTATGGTATTATTTTTCTTATTATTTTATTTTCCTATAAGGAAAAAAGAAAGTCTGTGGGTAGCACTGTCTGCAAAGTTTGATGGATACCTAGTTTGACTCAAAGATAAAAGGATGCTTAAAACTCTATTTACATAACATGGCCTTCAATTCTATGAATATTTTGAGACTTTACTTTTTTGCCAGCCATAACCAAGACTTACTAGGGCTTCCTCAATTTATTAAGAAAACATACAATATGCTCTTTAGGTTAAGAAACTAATGACTGGGTTAAAGGTGACAACATCATCCCTGCTAATGTTATGATGTATTAAAAAAAAGCACTGAGCTTGGCTGGCACAGGGATGAATACTGTTTTGACCTCCACATGTCATCAGCAAATATGGATCAGGAGTCGGTCTCTGAGAGGTTATTGATCACTGACTCTGTACCCAACAGTGTATAATATAGGGTTGAAAGATAAACAGTCTTGCTAAGAACACAAACTAAAGACGGAACTGCAGGGAGATGGGTGTGAGAGAGAGGTGGTCAGTATGCATTTTTCCTCTTCCGCTATAGCCCAATTTCTTCAAGGAGGGGGGTAATTATCTTTCCTCCATTGTGTGAATATTAGTAGGAAGGTAATTTCTTATGTAGCCACAGGCTGGTCAGGCGAGTCATGGAACTTAAGGTTGACCAATCAGAACGTCTTCTAAGACTTTGACACTAAGACAGAGGGCATATTTTTTCTGACTCTTGGCTATGAGGCAAATGTGCCCTCTGCTTCTTGCCTTCAATTCCTTTGGATCTTGGGCATTTCCAAGCTTGTTCCTCTAACTACTGTTGAGCCCCTGATATACCTCCAGAAAGTTCTTTTTTATTGTAGATTTTCTTTGAGTCTGTTTTTAATGCTTGCAGCCAGAAATCTTGAAACAGTATCATAATCTGGAGTGGGGGTGACAGGAGTAGCAGCTTTGACAAAATATTAACACCTGAACTATGTCTTGAGGGACAGGAAGGGGTTTCCTAGGTAAGGAAGTGGGATGAGGAAATAGCACATGCAAAGACTTAGAGGTTAGAGCAGCTGAGGCAGGTAGCACTCAGAGGAAATGCAAGGAGCTTTTGTGGTTGCTGAACACTGTGTCTGTGTGCACACGTGGGCGTGAGACAGAATGAATGCTCAGAGCTGAGGTCTGATAGTACTGTCAGGGATGTCAGACAATCAGCTCTCTCCTCTATTGGAATAAACTAATAAACTACTCCTTCCTTAGTCATTGTCATGGGACCTCGTACCAGCTGGCCTAGAGAAGGGGCTTAGTAAAAGCTCAGTGAAAGAAATGTGACAGTTAAGTTCAGTTCCTCTGAGATATTTTCTCCAAAATTTTAGAGTTGGAAGGACTCTGTCAGACCAAGCGTGCTCTGGGTCCCAAAATAATATGCACCATATGGATACCGTCCCTTAAAACTGTATTCAGTTGAACCTTGAACAACATGGTTTGGACTGCCCAGGTCCACTTATATGTAGATTTATTTTGATAAATACAGTACAGTACCGTAAACGGATTTTCTCTTCCTTATGATTTCCTTCACAACATTTTATTTTCTCTCGCTTATTTTATTGTATGAATACAGTATGTAATACATGTAACCTGCAAAGTATGTGTCAATCGACTGTATATATTATCAGTAAGGTGCCAGTCAACAGTGGGCTATTAGTAGGTAAGTTTTTGTCAGAGTCAAAAGTAATGTGTGGATTTGAGAGTATGTGGGGGTTTCAGTGCCCCAGCAGCTGTTCTAGGGTCAGCTGAAATTCATTCCTGCATTTAGGTAGTGTTGCATGTGGAACATTCCAGACTGTTGGAAACATTTCTTATGTTTCTATATGTCTGGGGAAAGAAAGGCTAAGGTGTCATTTCTGCTGGATCCCTCAATGTTGAGCATGTTTTCTTCCAGAAAGTTTCTTCCTATCTAACCCAAGTCTTCTGTGCGGCAGCTCAGCTCATTTCCTGTTGCTTTCCCCTTTGAGGGTACCGACACCGTGGGCTCATCACCCTCCTTGGTAATAACAGCCTTTCACATGCATGACGTCGATTACTAAATTGCCTTTAGCTTTCCCTTCCAGTTCTCTTTGTCTATTTCTCAGCCTTTAATCATCTCTGTGGGTCTCTTCTCAACCTTGTCCAAGTGCACAAAGTGCCTGTTGAAGCACTTTCCAGTTTCAAAACAAACACCAGAGTTTCCGGGCTTGTTCAAACTGGCCAAATGAGATGACTTTCGAAGAAAAAAATATTAAAAAAAAAAAAGAAAGAAAGAAAAGATATTTCAGATGTTCCTGGAATATGAAATGATACTCCAAACAATTACTGTAGGAAGAAGCCTTTCAGTATCAGTCTTTTCAAGCTGATACCACTTTAGGACACATTATTGTTCCCTAAGAGAATCAGATAAGGTCGACACAGTAAATGTTCATAGAGCACCTACAATGTGCCGGGCATTTTGTGTGACACTAAGGAGTCAAAAATAAATGAGACAAGGCTCTTACCAAAGAACTCATAGGCTAGGAGTGGAGGCAAAAACAAATAAAACCCATTCAGTGGGACAGATACGATAGCAAAATAAGAGAATGAGGAAGAACAGAGGCAGAAAGCAGGAAGATGGTAGCTCTAGGTGATGCGATCAGGCTTGAGTAAATTTTTGAAAGAGAACTCAGAGCTTTCCAGGCTGGAAGGTAGGTCAGGAAGGGTGTTCCTTTTCTAGACAGAGACTTTCAGGTAAGAGGCATGAAGACAGGAAGCCACAGGGTGTGTTTGATAGTGAGTTTAGGACATTGCCTGTGGCAGAAGACGAGGACACTGAGAATGGGCTAACCAAGGGCCTTATTTATTGGTCATAGCAGTTTAAATTTTATGTGGCAACAGGAGCCATTAAGTGCTTGTAAGTAATGTAATGATTTAGAAAGAGCTGCAGTCCAAAACAATCACTCTGCTAAGAGGAAGTATAAGAGAAAAAAGGTGTTGAAGGAGGGGGTTGGCCTGAGGCAGATTCAGGAGTTAAGACGTGCTTGCAATAAACAGATAAGAAATGATGTGGGCAGGTTGTGGCTAGGAGGAGACAAATGACTGATTGAAACTCGTCAATTTTGAGGAATTTCCATAAAAGTTGGGAATGAGCAAAATAAGAGGGATGCTCTAGGACATGGGGTGGAGGTGGGGGTTAAGCTAATTATCAGTCAACTCTTCCATTTCAGTTTCGGGTTCCAGAGGCCAGCTCCACTAGCCTTCAGGCCAAAAGAATTAGAAAGCTAAAATATTGCCTTCCAGAGCCAATGAGGAGAATATTCCAGAATGAGTTATCAGTCTTGGTATCACAGAATCAGACAAGAAGCTCAGAAGAAAATCAGACAGTTCAGCAAGCAACTACATCATCCACAATGCCCCACAGGGAGGTTGGGGGGTCGGGCAGGGGATAGTGACATTTAAAGGCATGGAGAGCTTCATGGGGTTCATTCATTCAAGGGGTCATTCATTTAATGACCTTCACTGAAGGTCATTCAGACCTTCAAGAGTCTTGAGGTTCTGAGGATAAGGGACAATGAGGGTAAGCCAGTGAACTTTCTGCGGGAGGGAAGCTCCTGAAATTCATTTGCAAGTTTTTATCATCAGTGTGGTTTAGAATGCTTGGGACTGACCCGTGATTACTTTCTTAGAAATCTGTCATTTTGAGAGAGATGGATGAGACATGTTCTAGAGAATGAGTAAAGCTGAATTCCTAAGACTGTGATAGGAAGGCTGGCTTAATCTCTGTGGTTATCCTCTTTTATTCTCTTATCTAATAATAGTAGTAACACCAACAGCAATCACTAAGAGACTGGCACTTTACATAAAACCATTCATTCTCCCAACAGGGCTGTAAAGTAGGTATCATTTTCGAGATAAGGGATCTGTAGCCCGGGAGGCCCATACTAGGGGCTGCGAGTCAGTGGTGGAGCCAGCATTCAGAAGCCTGGCCCACCTGATGTTGAAGGGTTTGCTCTCGGTACTCCCCCTTTCCTCTCAGACTACTGCAGCAGTGAGCCAGTAGACTAGGTCTACAGGCACAGCTTAAGGCTTTGTCAGAGTTAGCAAAATGAGGCCTGTGGCCTGCCCGGGAATCCTGGCCAGCAACTGAGCGGTGTTTTTCTGACTCTGGGCTGGCAAGTGATTCCTCTCAGGATCCTGACTGGAGCAGAGGGAGGAGACATCAGGGCCTGAATCATACTGTTGGCTGGCCTTGACTTCAGAGGCCAGCGTTCCTGTGATTGTTCTCTCAGGTTTTAAATTATGCTCCTGCCAAGTGGCAGACATGGTGTCTAAGCCAGATAGAAAGGTGCATTTTGGGCGACTGAAGCCGATCAGGCAGCTGTAAAGAAGCCTGTTTACAGAAGCCCTCAAGGGCATGTGGGCCAGCCTTGTTCTTTGCAAGCTCTCTCTGGATGGGCCCCTGGTACCCATGTCCTGTCAGTCACACATGATACGATGCCCTGATAGGGGATAATGAGACTCGGCAGAGAGCTTAGGTGTTTTTAATTAACCTAACTTTAAAAAAATTGGATTATATGTATTTTTTTTCCTTGACTCAAAGGATAATCTTGGATTATACTCATGTGATAGATAGTTTCTGAATGGTCACTTTATTTTAAGCACAGTTCTAGGTATTCAGGATAGATCATTGATCAAAATAGAAAAAATGGTTGGCCTTGCTGAACTTGTAATCTAACAAATAAATGCTACCCTTCGAGGGACATGTTCTTAAAACCAATTTAGCTCACTTTCTGAGCATCAAATAAGGAAAAATTACTAGGCTTTAAAGATGAATAAAAAGTTAGACAGTTTGCAGCCCTCTGCTTACAATAAAATAAAAATGCTTGTGAGCATAGTATAAAGTAGAATTGGATAAATTCCATAATATAGATATTAAGGAAGTGAGGTGGGGATTCAAAATGCATATACAGAGACACGGGGGGAGGGGCGGAAAAAGAGGAAGAGAAGGAATCTTAAGTAGGTTCCATGCCTAGTACAGAGCCAGGTGTGGGGCTTGATCTCACAACCCTTAGATTGTGATCTGAGCCTGAATCAAGAATCAAGAGTCAATCACTCTTGACCTGAATCAAGAGTCAGAAACTTAACCAACTGAGCCACAGGTGCCCCAGCAGAACACAATATTTTGATATCAGAATTAGACCTCATTGAGGGGACAGCATTTGAGTTGTCTTTTAAAGGACAGAATTTTGACTGGTGAAGATTCATGGGAAAAATCATATCAGATGAAAAGATAAACATAGTGAAAACATGGGTGAATCTGGGGAAGATTGAGAGGGCCAGCTTGGAAGATGGAAGCTGGGAAAGTAGTTTGGGTAATATTGCAGAGGACACGTGAGTAGCTGGATCTTTTTGTGTAGAAAAAGAGAAGTCATTTGAGGTTTATGAGTATAGAAAAGACATGATCAGAACATTTTCTTGCAGGAAGAGTCATTGATCCTTTGAGCAATTATGTGCCAGGCACTTTAACTTGTATCATTTTGTATACTCCTGAAATAAATGGCCATTTTATGGAGCAAATTGAGGATTAGACAGTGTGGGAAAATCGTGCGAGATCATACAACCAGAAAGAGATGAAATCGAGATTTAAATACAAATCTATCTGGTTGTGAAATTGTCTTTCCCCAGTAATAGTGTTTGCAATAGTCCAGGTGAGAAGAGACAAGAGAGCTCAAATTACAGTGGAGACAGAATAAAAGGAGTGAAGTGTTGAAGAGTATGAATGGGAATGATACACTGAAAATGGATCTTAGAGAACCTCTCAATGGAATTTATGAATGGAGGGGAGGGAAAGTAAAAAGAGGAAGGGGTCAGTGATGATTGAGGGCTTTACCTAGTAAAACAGTGGCACCATTAATAGAAGCTGGGAGGTTGGGTGGAAGAACTGGTTTTGTAGAGGAAAAGAATGAGTTTGGTTTTGAGCGTGTTTGCTTTGTGGTATTGGAGAAACATCCAAATATCCGGCTAGAAGATTACAAAGAAAGTCTGAGCTCATGACCAAATAATTGGGAGCAATCCATATAGAAGTGATTGTTTAATTGGATAATATCACTGGGAGAAGAGATAATTGGACAAAAGTAAAGAGCCAAGCCAAGATTAGAAACTGGGTTTAAGAACAAAAAAAAGCCAACGAAGGATTTAATTCTTAATTTTAAAAATATGACCTACGGTAAGGGAAATAAATAAAAAGAACACACGTGTTTGACACCTGATATCTAAGAGCCTTTAAAATGTGGATTCTTAAATGCTCCACAGTGACAGTCAAGTTCTCTTATGTTTGTTTGGGTAACTTTTGTGTCACTTGCATAAGTAACCTAGAATGGCTTCTTAGCGTTATAGTTGTGTTGTCGTGAGCTGATGCATCCGTCCTTGCTATCTATGAGGCTTGGTGTATTCCCAAATGTGTACTAATGACTCAAACATAGGCACTCTTATTTGGGAATGTTGAGCAATATCTCCTTAAGCCCTGCCTGTAGTGGTCGTTGTCCTACAAGGGAATGTCCATATGGCTATTTCCCCACCTCCATTTCCATCTTTTCCATATAATCCCTGTAGCAGAACATAATGATAATGGGGGTCTTGAGTGGGAAAGTACTTGGAATAAGCCACAGTCAAGACGTTAACCTCACTGTACCATGAAAGCTTGGGTCTATGTCTTTCTTGTGGTAAGGAACTGGGAAACCAGTACAATCCACTTTGGAAAGTTCATGGAGAAAGACAAATTCAAGCAAGTGATTCATAGATTACAAGTATCATGAAAAACAGGATATGAGAAAGTAAAACTATAATGAATCCTTATAAATGGTACGTAAATTATCCCTTCACATGTGAAAAAACTTGGCTGTGGAGAGACACAGTGTCCCTTCTAAAGTGTCAACATTCTGGAATTTATGAAGTGCTGGTTCATGTGTCACTTGCTTGAAGTCTGCTTTTATTTTTTTCCTACATATTCTTATATCCTTTCCTCAATTCACTTGTTCATGGACTTTGACTCACTGCTGAATTACCAGAGTTGAGAGTGGAGACTGGCATGTAGTAGGCATTCAAAATATATTTGTTGAGTCCATCAGTCCATAAATCTACTTTTCTATTTATTCATTCACTCACTCATTCACTCATTCGCTCATCAGGTATCTATTGAGTATTTATTATGTACCAGATTCTATGCTAACGCCTGGGGATAAAAAGGTGAATCAGAAATTGTCCATTTTTTTAATGGAGCTCACGGCCTAGTGGCATGATAGTGACGGAAACAGAGTTACAATTCCAATGGGAAGCTCAGTAATAGACCTGTGCACACTTGACTCAGGCTGTAGTGCAGAGGATGGAGAGGAGGAGGGGCAGGGAGAGGTCAGAGGAGGCTTCCTTTTTCAGGAAGCCTCCCTTCCTGTACTTCAGAGATCTCCTGGTATTGATTATTTTTTTTGCTCTCTCTTATCTTAAACCTCTTCCTCTCTACTGTGTCTTTCCCACCAACCTTTAAACTTGTTCAAGCCTCCACTGTAAGAAAAACAACTCTCCTCCGCCCAACATCCCTCTAGTTTCTTCTCTTGATTGCTTTTGTCCTGTCCATTCTCTCTTGCCTTTCATTCTCAAGTCTGTGGAAATTTGCATCTCATCTTCACCTCTCTCCCAAACTGCTCCCAGCAAGGGCCCCAAATGGCATCTTGGTTGCTAAATCCAATGGAGACTTTCTAGAATTTGTCTTATTTGTCTTCTTGGTTGCATTTGCCAGTGTTGACCCCCCTTCACAATCCTCCTCTTCCTCCCTTGGTTTCTCTGACTCTCCCACTCTGCTGCTGCTGCTTCTACTCCCCTGACTGCCCCTTCTCACTCTCCTGCAGACTCTTCCCCTATGGATCATCATCTAGGGGTTGGTAAATGTTGGAATTCTACAGGCATCTTTCTTAATTCTGTATTCTTTCCCTGAAAATACTTATCTGCTCTTATGATTTGAATACTATTTTTATCCTGATGATTCCCACATAATTTTCTCCAGCCAAGATCAATCCTCTGAGCAACTGACCTTCATCCCTGCATTTATTCATCCACTTAACAAATATTTACTGGTGCCTACTATGTGACAAACACTGAGAGAAAGAGAGAGAGAGTGTGATTCAACAGTGAATAAACAAAGTCCTTGCCTTTCTGATACTTATATTCTACTTAAAAGACAATCACACACACACACACACACACACACACACACACTTTTTCTGTCAAAAAGTACTATAGAGAAAAGTAAAGCAGACCAGGGAGTGCTGGAGTGTGGATGGGAGATTTTGCTTTTAATTCAGGGTGGTCAGCAAGTTCCCTCTAATTAGATGATATTTATGTAGAGACCTGAATGGCTAGAGGGCAGAAGTGAACCATACAGATAGATACCTGAGCAGAAGAGCTCAACTGACAGAGAAAAGAGCAAGAGAAAATGGTCATTATTATCATTCTCCATCATCCTCACCTAGATTGAGTATGAAATCCCAGATGATGAGAATCTTCTACCTTGGGACCGGTAATGGAGGGAACAAGTGACTGGTGCCATTTCTATATTTTTCTTTCTCAACCTTCTACTCAACAAACTGGGCTTCTTTTATTGCTTAATGTAGCTGACTCATACAGGTGGGCTAGGAAGAATTGAAATAGTCTCTGTAAATTACTGGATATCCCAGAAGCCATTTGGCAACAATTATCTTCCCCCACAAAACCACTCCTCCACCCATATTCTCCCATGGAGACCAGAAAGAGTGGTTAGGAGGCTGCTACATTCTTTCCTGGCTCTGCCTTAAAATATGATATATGGTTTTTCATCCCAACTCCTAATAACAAATTTTTATGGTAGTCAGAATTCTAAGATGGCCTCCATGATTTCTGTTCCTGGTACTACTTTGTGATTATATAATGTTACATGGCCAAAGGGATTCTTACAGATGATATTAAGGTTGTTTATCAGTTTATTTTAAAACTAGACTAATCTGATTGCATGACCTCTTTGAAAGCAGAGTTTCCTGTGGCTGGTTGCAGAAGTCAGAGAGAATAGGAGCATTAGAGGGATTCAGTGTGAAAGAGATCCTCTGTAGCTGACTTGGAAGAAGGAGGGATTGTCAAGGGAAGAAACTGAGAGTGACCTCTAAGAGATAAAAGAGGCCCCTTGCTGACAGCCTGCAAGGAAATGTCTCAGAACTACAGCTACAAGGAAATGGATTCAGCCCACAATCATGTAAACACTAAGGCAGATTCTTCCTTAGAGTTTCTAGACAAGAATTCAACCCAACCCGCACCTCGACTTCAGCCTTGGGATAGCTAGAGAAGAGAACCCAACTGTACCTTGGCTGGACTTCTGAATGCATGATTGTGATCTAATAAATGGTGTTGCTTTAAGTAGTTAAATTTGTGGAAATTTGTTAGGTAGTAGCAGAAAACCAATATAAATTTCAGTAAGATACTCTTGTACTACTATCAGTTAGTTGTTCATGGGAGTTTTAGCCATATCTCCTTTTGCCTTGGGAGCAATTCTTTTTAGACTGTAGCAATTCTTTGTAGACTGTAATGGAAGAACAGCTAACACTAGGGCCCCACAGAGTGCCCAACATGGTACCAAATTCTTGCCATCTTGTTTACTACCTACAACCTCTTCATGTAAGAGGCACTATTGACTCTCTCCATTTTGCAGATGATGGAACAGAAGCTCAGAGAAGCTATGTAACCTATCCAAAGTTACTCAACTAGGAACTGACAGAGCGAGAACTTGATCAAGAGACTTTCTTATTCCACCCATATAGACCAACTTCTGAAAAGGTTTAGCCACCGCATTTGTACTCAAACATTTTGATCCCATTTTCTCTAAGGAGGACTTATAATCTACATAGCTCTAGATTATAAACTCTAGGACTGGACAATGGGAAAAATGTTCAGGTATAATTTGCCAACTGTTTGTGTTCAAGATAGATTAGGGAATCACCTTGAGCACAATATCAATGGACTGTCTTCTGTGTTTTGTTGTAATTAGACCAGGAGAAGAAAAAAAGAAAATGAAAATAGTTGGAGGGAAATGGCTAGAACTAAAAAAAAGGCGGGGGGGGGGGCGTTTGATTTGGATTTAAAGGCATTTTGGTCACAGATGTCTCCAATTTAGCAATCCCCTGTTCCATGTCCATTCAAGCACAGGCAGATGTCCTTTCTGCATGTGGTGCGCAAAGCTTGAGGCTGTCTGCCTTGTGCCAAGAGAAAAAAGCAATTAAATATTTTAATATTTCCTGCCTATAAACTGCTCCCCGTTTTATTACTTCAAATGCACTGGATTTAAAAAGAGGTGTGAAAGGCTCCTCGGCCATTAATAGAAGGCTGCAGCTGTTTGAGGAGAGCGATGCTACGCATTTTTCAAAGGTGTGATTTCAGTCTGAGTACTTCAGTCCACAGACTGTTGATTTATGACGGTCCCAAAACTGATACAGAAGCATGAGGCAAACACTTACAGTGCTTCTGGAATACATGTGGGCAGAATCGAGACAATGAGTTCTTTGCCTTGGGGAAAATATAAAGGAATAAAGGGAAGAAGTATGGAAGCAGCAGTTCAGAAGTTAGGGTGCAAAGCAGAGTCAGCATAAAAAGAAGCGAATCTTCTCTTAGAATCAGTGGCGAATTCCACGTGGTTGGTTTGGGAGATTTCTGTTCTTGGATGGACCAGATAAACAGTAGGAACTTAGTGATGTATCTGGGTCTTTGAGGGCGTCAGATAGACATGCTCTAAAGTTAAAAGGTAAAAACCAACACGTGGGTCTATCTGTTTTTTTTACATTCAATGAAAAAGAACCAGAGCGCTGGTTCCCCTCCCGAAGGTCTTCAACTTTATTTTTTTAAAAATGTTCTCTTTTCCTTTACAGGGATGGTACGTCACAGAAGTCAAAGCATGGGGGGTATTGGAAACTCAGTTCAACCCAGCAAACCTTCGCTGAGGTCTACTACATGCAAGTTCCTGCTTGGTGCTCAGAAGGTACAAAGAAAGCCAATGCCCTCTTTCTTTGTCTTAAGTAGACAATTTGGTCTTCTGTAGGGACATGTTGAAATCTTGAACACACTGGGGAAGAGGGTTCCTAAATTTCACTCGCTCCCATGCCACTTTTCTAATTCCTGCTGTGAGCCACTTTCCATTTGTTTGCCGGTTTGTTTATTTATTGATTCATTCATGTTAGCCCACAGGTTACTTTAATACATTTAACCACATCTTAAGCAAGAATATCTGTGCAAACACAGGTCTGGTGTGCTAGTTAAACCTTTGCAAATGCACCTGCAAATACAGAAAGCTTAACAATATCCTCTCTGAACCCACGGGGTTCATAAACATTTAGAAATTTAGAACATTCTTGCATGACCTATATGTTGTGTAGCATCACCATAGGGATGTGAGTGGCATTGTATAAGCAAACATTTCCACAGTGGGGTGTATGGGTATTTGCACTAGGTGGAATGTGGAATAAATAAAGGTCTTAAATTGCTTCATATCCATTCAGTTGGAAAACTTTGGTTTTTATAGCTTTTTGGTTTTTGTAACTGTGGATAAGGAACTGTGGTAAATACCACTTAAAAAAGCCTGTGTACTGCAGAAAACAGTAATAAAATTATTTTTAATTAAAAATTAATAATAAATTAAACCACAGTAATCTCTGAGATGTGAATTTCTTTCAGGTATATATTGCTGGGGTAAACTTAAAAAAAAGATGTTATTGAAGAATAAATAAAAATACGTTGAGGAACAACTTATAGAAGAACACTGATCTTAAGCACATAGCCCAATGACTTTTCGTATATATATATATATGAGAAATATATAATATATATCTTATTATGTAATAAATATTATATTACATTATATATATTATAATACACAGAGTATAACCACATAACTACAACCCAGATTGAATACAAGATACTTCTGGGACCCAAAAGCTGCCTTCTGTCCTTTCCCAGTCTGTACTCTTCCGAGCCCCCATACCATGAAAACCACTGTTTTGAGATCTATGCCTGAGTTCATATAAATGGAATCTTACAGTATATACTCTTTGTCTTTGGTTTCTTCCACTTAGCACAATGTCTGTGAGATTCTTCAGTGTTACTGTTTTTTCAATAGTTTGTTCCTCTTTACTGTTGTGTACTATTCTGGTGTTAAATTTTATGACTTCTTAGAATGTTACATGCAAATATTTTAAATTAACTACTTTGTTGGGTTCAAAGTGTTCTCTTTCTCTTTCTCTTCAAAAGAAAATCATATACAGAAAAGTTTTGTCAGGACATTTGAAAGCAGCTGGCATTTTTAGTGCTCACCAAGATGGCACCCCTCTCAGCTGACTTTGAAGACACAATGCATGTTATCATGCTGGGTATAAATAGGGGTTGCATTCATTTCCCATCCTGCTTTCACTACTTTTGATGAGTGGATGCAAGCTGCTAGCTTTGTCATATAAAAAAAGAGACCAGGAGATTCTGAAGAATCATTCTTCAGAATGATTCTTAATTTTTGGATGGTGTAATACTTTAGAAAAGGAAATTAAAGGCCCATATTGTTATACGGTTAGATTATGATAAGATATGAAAGACTCCTTAAAATAAATTTTATACTTAATTTGGGGTAGTGCTTTATGTTCAGGCCAGCTGTTTGTGAAATGGAGTGAGCAGGAGTGAGTTGGGAGCAATCACAGGGAGTTTTTTTTGCTTCCTTTTGCATTCCTTCACAGCCTGGCTTCACTGAAAACATTTGGGTTGGTGTGAATTACTGGAACATGAGAAGAACTCATTCTCAAAATACAAAAACACATTCCAGAAGTGAATAGAAAAGAATTGTCAAATTTTTGCCACTTTAGACTGATATGGAGAATTGAGAGTTGAATAACCCAAGACAAACTGGAAACTCATTTTCTTGGGTTCTCCTAGATGCGCTGTGTTCTTGATGAAAACACTCCGCACTGACTGTAGAAATGCTCACTAGTCTTATAAAAAGTGATGTCAGAGGAGTTAAAAAACATTTAGAGATCTTGTTTATGCATTTCCTCCACATTATCTGGTGAAGATGAGGCAACACAGCAAAATAACCTGCCGATTTTCAGATCAGAGAGACTTGATTTAAAAATCCTCTCTTTGCCATTGACTAGCTGTCCAATCTCAGTTAAGTACATTAACATCTCTGATTCTCAATCTTGATTTTTTTAAATCTCTCTCTCTCTCTCTTTTTTTTTTTTACAGCAGTATTGTTATAAGTGAACCACCTCAGAAAGGACCATGTCAGTGAATAAAGTAAGTGCTAAAGATGCTTAAAGAGCCTTTCAGTTCATAATACAAAAAAGCCCGACAGTTAGTAAACTGGCTGAAATAGTATGTTTCTACATTTTTTTTAGGTGTTCAAGGTATGCTCTGAACCATGACCTTTCTTGTAATATTTGTTGTTGTTGTTCAAAAACAAGGCCCATCTTACTTGGTGAGAATGATTTTTCTCAAGAATCCAGCAAAATATCAACAGAACTAGCCATATGATTATGTTTCCTGGTCATTATGCTTTTGGTAGAGTATGGAGACAGTTCATAGAAAGGTAATTGTCTGAAAGGTTGAGTATGTTTTCCCCCAAAGGGAGAAAGGGGTGGGAGCGAAAAAATCCAAGTAAGTATTCATTACATGTCATTGAAAACTAATCATCTCCGCATGGATAACTACTTGCCAGAAAAAAAATTAGCCAAACCACTTGAAACCATCCACAAAAGCTCACTGGCCAGTTGGGACAATGATGCTGAAAAATATCGCTATGTTTAATTTATTTGATTATACCTTGCTTTATAGACTGCCTGATGCTTAGTGCAGGTTCAAATTCAGAACCAGGATTTATTTTTTTCCCCAGCAAATTCTTTTTCTCTGCTCCCTTGCCCAAAACTAAGAACATTTTTCATAAGACGTAATGTACCAAGGCTTCAAAAGACATCAGTAGGTTGGAAGCAAAATGAGCTTAATCTTGGTCTTTGTCAAGAATTGCTTGATTCTATTGGCTAGAGTCTGGGAGGGGCAGGCAATAAAATGACAATCTTGAGTTTAAGGATAGTGTTTAGAGAGGAAGGAGATACACTCCCTCCCCTCCACATATTTTCTATTTGTCCTAGTATCTAAGACAAAAGTCTTTTTTTTTTCTACTAATGAGATTAAAAATCCAGATTTTCATAAAAAATTCTGAGAAATTTCAGATTTAGCAAATTTTTTTCTGACATGTGTAATAATGACAACTTTGCTTCCAAAATATTTGGTGACTAATCTTTATTCTGATTCTTATTTCTCTACCGGCAAATCACTTTATGATAAATTCTATAAATATTTATGAAAAAATCAAAATATTCAGACACTGGCTTAATGCCTCATGTATAAAGATCAATGTGATCAAGTTGTACTCAAGTCCTTGACTGATGAATCTTCCTTTTCTGAATTTTGCTTCCTTAAAACATTTTGCCCCTTAGTAGAGAAACGATGTTAAAAAACCGAGATCAAGGTAAAGGGATCACCTCATCGCCGGGTTCAAAACTACATGAATGACGTCTCTTTTAAAATGCTGAAATGGCAGAGTTATTTTGTTTTTACTAAAAGCCAATATATTTTCCTTTTAAAGACATATAACATTATTGTTTTTGCCGGTAAAAGCACAAGTCAGGTTCTGGGCTTTCCATGACCAAGTTAAGTAACTTAGAGCCTTGCTGCTAACAATGAAAGTAAGATTCCCTTTCACGGAAGGGTTGGCCCGTTTGAAGTTGATGATTCTAGTCTGGCTGATCCAACAGGTTTTCGTTTCTTAAGGCTTTGAGCACTGTGAGTCAGAGGGAGAGGAAGAGAGAGGGAGGACATGAGCTCACTATGGAGAGGCTGGTATTAAAGGAGAAGGAAGGGATTGTGTTTTGGACCCAAACCAGTGAAGGGAGTGGCTGTTACAGTGGCGTGAAAATATGAGCGCTGTGGGGGAGCGGCAGAGCTGTTTGTGGAGTCGGCCTCAGGGCCTCAAGGCTAATCTTCCACAGGGAGCGAAGCCATTGGTTATCAGCCTAAAAAATGAGCTGATTTTGGAATCTTTTCGCTCTTTGACTTCCTCTGCCTGGAAACTTGACCGGAGAGGAGGGAGTCTCGCCTCTGCCCTTGACTCACCTACACCACATTTCCTTTCATCTGAATGCTCTGTGAAGTGAGATCATACTGGTGAACTCATCTGGATCCAAGAGCCAGGAAAGCAGAGAAGAACTTCAGCATGTGAAAATCTGCCTGTGGTGCCCACAGCGCTGGGCTCTGGATGCCATGTTGCCTTTGTGATGGTGCCGGAGGAGTGGATACACACTTTCCTTCCACTTCTTACTCTCAATTTCATCTGGCTAGTGGTTCAGATTCTCCTAAAATAATAAGGTTTTTTTTTTTTTTTTTTTTTGCCAGATTTGCTACTCAACTGAAAAGTGAGCATGGCTGAGATTTCGTCTTTTTAGTCTATCCTTAATGGAGGGATTATGAAGGGGGTCTATATTAATTAGGACCCTTTTCATAGAAGTGATAGAACTGGAACCTGAACAAACTTAGGCCAAAGGGAAGGGCAGAGGGCATACCTGGGTCTCTGGGGTCACTGGACACGGGGACTTGGAGATTTTCAAGTCTCTCTTCTGGCTTTCATTTCTACTCCATTCAATGTTCTCCTACAGGCCTCTTCCACAAGGTCACCAGGATCTCAGACTCAGATCGGAAGCTTTGACCCCAGGGAAGGATCATTTGCCCCTTTTCCTTAAGTCCCAATTTGAGGAAACTTCGGAAGATACCAGTGCCTGTCGAATGCAGCCTCTCTGATGGGCCAAGGGCTTGTTGTGGTTGGTCGCTCTCACCTGATCCTTTGGTGTGGTGGGGGAGGAGTATTTCCCCAAAGAAGATGGTAATAGGAGTGAGAATGTGCCTTGCCAAAAAAAGGAAGGGTCCTGGGAAGATAAAAGATATATTCTCATTACAGGACATAAAACGGACTGTAGGATATCAAAAGACAAATTTTAGTTGAGGCTGGGTCTGGCAAAACCATAAACTTACATAATTAAACTTAGAGTTGATGGGATGAATCTATGACTAGATCTCTTTGGTTAAACTTTTAGGCTTTCTTGTGGGAGGGAATATATAGCACTGAATGTTCATTTCATGATGAGGTGAAAAACAAAATAAAAAGATTTGTCTCCCTCGCGTTCATGTTCCATACCAGAGTCCTGAAGTAAAAATAATCTGGTTGATTTCTTTTGAAAGAAAGTGCAGATTTCTGATGGCTCAGTGCAAGCTTTGGGTTAAATCCAGAGGTGTCTAATGCCCAGAAAAGGAGAATCTCTCAGCCTTATGGTTCTCCGAAGATGGTTTTACACCTGGAGGTATTAATCATTCTGGACCTTTATAAACCTTACCAAATTTAATCACTTTGTGGGATGCCCAAAACTAAACCTACAAATGGCAACATAATATTTCATTTTGTTGTTTTTTCTATATGTTTATTCGCCATCTATATAACCTTTATATTTTCAACGGGTATGTTTTGTCTAAAAATATCACCTAATTCGTTCCACTAAGGAAAAAACAGTATTGTTACAACCATGTTTTTATTTTTTTAAAGATTTATTTATTTATTTGAGGGGGTAGAGGACAAAGAGAGAGAATCTCAAGCAGACTCCCCCTTGAGTGTGGAGCCCATCGTGGGGTTCAAGCCCATGACCCTGAGATTATGACCTGAGCTGAAGTCAAGAGTGGGATGCCCAGTTGAGCCACCCAGGTGCCCTCCTTGGTCCAGGTTTTTAAAAGGGAGTAGAAGGCTAGCTCAAAGGTCAGAGGAAGATTATTTGAAACAGTTAGCTGATTACTGAAAATGTCCAAGTTCAAGAGTGAGAACAATGTTGAGGCCATTTGGGAAAGATTTCCAGGCTTGGATTAAGAACTGGAATGTGGAGCGTGCCAATGTTCTAAATGCACCAGTAAGCAGCAGTCTCAAGCAGCACTGCAGAATCCAGGTGGCGTGTGTTCATGCTTCTTATAAGAGTAGCCTGTATGTCCTTGAACCTTGCATCTGACCTCTATGGTCTTGATCAAGCTTCACAAATATGTGCTGATGGGTTCTGTGTGCCAGGTTCTACTCTAAGCTCTAGGGATATTCCTGTGAACAAAGCAGACATATACCTTATCCCATTGAAGTTTACCTTGTAGCAGGGGGAGACGACCCATCAGTGCTATAAGCAAGTAAAATATAGGGAAAGTTAGTTGGTGATAAATGATTTGAAGAAAACAAAACAGTGGACACAGGTGAAGGGTGTCAGGTGGTGGGGAGAACTTTCTGGAATGTTTAAGGCCCAGGAAGGGAAGGCCAGTGTGGTTGCAACAGACCTTCAAGGGGAGAGAAGAAGGTGAGATTAAAAACATACTAGAGGTGCCTGGCTGGCTCAGTGGGTAGAGCATGCAACTGTTGATCTTGGGGTTGTAAGTTCAAGCCTCATGCTGGGTATAGAGATTACTTAAAATAAATAAAATAAAATAAATCTTTATAATAAATAAATCTTTATAATAAATAAAATCTTTAAACTAATAACAAGGAAGATACATAATTGAGAAACATGAGGTCAACATGAAAGGGCAATTTAATCCTAATCCCATTTTTATACCATAAGGGAAATGAGTCTGGTGGTCCGAATCTTCTCAAATTTGGGCAAGGTGAATCATTGGCAAGCTGAGAGGTCTTCCATAATATTAGGACCTGTGTGTCTAAAGGGGGAATATCCATAAAAGTCATGCATGTCTGAGATGTGAATGGTCTCTTCACTAAGAGCTTATTTAATTGGTCTATTTAACAGTTTATTTTGAATGTAAACATCAAATGAATTTTTTTTCCTGGTTCAAGCACCTTTAAAAATAACTGAAAGGGGGTGCCTGGGTGGCTCAGTTGGTTGAGCAACTGCCTTCGGCTCAGGTCATGATCCCAGAGTTCCGGGATCGAGTCCCATATTGGACTCCCGGCTCTGCGGGAAGTCTGCTTCTCCCTCTGACCTTCTCCCCTCTCATTCTCAGTCTCTTGCTCTCTAATAAATAAATAAAAATCTTTAAAAAAAAATAACTGAAAGGGTTTTTTAATGCAAAAGTGTTGATTTAAAAAAAAGAAAAAGTAAAAGAATTAGTTGAGAAGAACTAAATGGGCACAAAGAAAGTAAACTTTCAGGGCTCCTGAGTGATACAGTTGGTTAAGCGTCTAACTCTCGGTTTTGGCTGATGTTGTGATTGATCTCGGGGTCATGAGACGGAGCCCTACTTTGGGTTCTGTGTTCCTCGTGGGTTTGCTTTAAGACTCTCTTCCCCTTCTCTCCCTGCCCGTCTCCCCTTTCACTTTTTCTAAAATAAATAAATAAATTAGAAAAAAAAAAAGAAACCTTAACATTTTCTTTTCTTTTCTTTTAAGTTGGGTAGAACATCACTTGTCCAGTATTTTATTTTTAATTTTTAAAAAGATTTTATTTATTTATTTGAGAGAGAGAGAGAGCACAAGCAAGGGGAGCAGCAGGCAGAGGGAGAAGCAGGCTTCCACCGAGCAGGGACCCCCATGTGGGACTCGATCCCAGGACCCTGGGATCATGACCTGAGCAGAAGGCAGACACTTAACCCACTGCGGCACCCAGGGGCCCCACCTTAACATTTTCTTATTGGTTAAGTTAAACACAGACATATAGAGTAAATACAGAGTTAAAGGCAGGACTGAAGCATGGTGCTGGGGTAATCTCGCCATTGCTCTTCCCTAGAATAGGAATTAAATCATTAGCAAGGTTTGTCTAGAATGTCTCCTTTCTGTTCTGGGCATACTTTTCCTTTGATGGCACTAGAACTGGATTCCTCAGCTTACTGTAAAGATGCAGTATTTTGCAGCAACTCCCTAGTCTATCTGCAACTGCTTGGGCTTTCAAGTACAGTGCTATTCTGTTCCACCTACTAAAAACAACATTTCCAGGGCCATGGCGTTTTGTGTTCTGTTCTCAGTTGCTATTACACAAATACATTCAAAATAAGTTGGATTTGTTAGCAAGTCTACAAGAGCCTTCACACACTGACTCAGCTTTCCTCTTCCGACTTCTTTTGCAGTCATGCCACTCGTAGGTTACCTACCATTCCGCCCTGAACTTTCACACTTACCCCAGTCCTGATCTTCTTAGCTTTTGTCTCCCTTGTCCGCCTCGCCAGCTCATATCCACGCTTCTAAGCTCAGTTTAATTGTTGCTTTCTCCGTGAAATCTCCCTGACGGCTCCCAACATCCGCCAGCTAAGTTATGTACAAGCCCTAGAACATCGCACTCTATGTTGTCGATGATAATGTAGTGGTTTTGAATTCTGATTCAGAAACTTATGTAAAAAGCACCATTTATTCCTCCCTTCCCTTCTTGCTCTTTCTTTTCTTTTTTCTCCTTTACCCTTTCCTTCCTTTCTCCTTCCCTGCCTCCTTCCATCTGTCCTTTTTTTTAAGGTTTTATTTATTTATTTGACAGAGAAAGAGAGAGTGTGCACACACACACAAGTAGGCAGAGCAGCAGGTAGAGGGAGAGGGAGAAGCTGGCTCCCCACTGAACAGGGAGCCCAATGTGGGACTCGATCCCAGGTCTCTGGGATCATGACTTGAGCTTAACTGAGCCACCCAGGCGCCCCGTTCCTTCTGTCCTCTTGAAAGTTAATATAAATGACACTCTCTTGACACACTCAATGCCTACCCAACATCTCCATTTGGATATTGAATAGAAAACTGAAACTCGGTATGTTAAAAATGAATGTCCAGATCTTCCCCAACTCTTCCTCCCAATCTGTTCTAACCTCAGTCTTTTCCAGATATCAATTGATGGCAATTCCATCCTTCCAATTGCTCCAGAGGAAAAATCTGCAGTAATTCTTGACTACTTTTTCTGTCTCACACTCCACATCAGGTCTGCCCAGAAATACTGTTGACTTTACTTTCAAAATAGATCCAGAATCTGGCCATTTTTAATTACCTCTCCTACTACCACCATATTTTCTTGACTGGATTGCAATAGTCTTTAAAACATTGTCTTTATTCTTTATTCCATGGCCTTTTGCAACTTCTAACATACTTTTTTACTGTATAATTATTTATTGTTATCTCCTCAATTTATAACATAAGCTCCAGAGGGCTAAGTATTCATTTTTTTATCCCCGCTGAATCTCTAGCCTCTGGAATGTAATAAATATTTGTAAGTAAATTAATAAATTTGATTCTTAATGGAATACACATGTGTCTTGTGGCTCTCGCTTCCCTCTCCTGGGAAGGATCTCAAGTCTTCATGCAATGGCGATACATGGAGGGAGCAGTCCTTGTCTGTCATCAATCTGTTCTAGAACTATTGAGGGTCCCAGTTAGCCTGATTTCTTCATGACTCTGCTGCTTTTGTTTCCCTTTCATGCACAGGAGTCCTGGATGTGGTTAGAATCCCTGGCTGAGGGCCCGGCCTCCGTAGGTGCTCCCTACAAACGCTGAATTCTGGCTGTCTTCCTGGGGAAGGACACAGAGAGGTCTGCTGGTCTCCGCTACCACTCACCTGTGACATCTGCCTCTTTCCAGTATAAAGCAACCAATGTGCCCTTCTTTCTGTGCCCTCAAGGACACCCTTCCTCTCTCTCAGATGTCCTCCTCTTCACTTCAGATGACTTCAGGTTTTTCCAAAACACAAGAAGCAGCTTTGTCTTTAAGCAGCTTCCGTCTTCTCCTCTGAAGAAACCTGTGGAAATGAGAGTCGCTGAGACCCTAAGTATCTCTTTGAACCAGGGCAAGAGGGGCTTTATTAACCCACTCTTCACATGCAGGGCTAGAATTTGAATTTTACTGCTCTTTGCCATTTACTGGGTATTAGTGCTACATCAGTCCTCATGTGCCCGGAGTAAAGCCTGCTTTTTCATGGTGGATTATGCTTTTCATACATATTTGAATTTTATTTAAGAGTTTTGCATTTATCTTTATTACTATTTGTCATTAACTGTGTGGGTAGCAGTGGAAATTTGTGTGTGCAGGTGAGTGTGTGTGTATATGGTTTGTGTGGTTTTAGTGTCCAGATTATGTCAGCTTTGTAAAGTAAATGAGGAGGATTTGTGTCTTTTTGTATGTCCTGGACCTGTTTAAATAGTGTAGTAAGTAAGTATCTATTTCTTAAAAGAATGCAACCATACAATAGGTTAACTCCGGAAGTTTTTCCCTAGAACTAGTTTTTTTAAAAAAATAATAAATATTTCAATTATTTCAGCTCTGTTAAGTCTATTGAGGCTTGTTTGTAAGTTTTCCATTACCATTTGATTGAAGTTGTGCATTTTACTGATTTTCTAAAATTTAAAACATTGAGTGGCGCATAGAATTTTTCCCTATTTCTGCCCTAATTTATAGACTTAAATTTGTTTTTTCTTTATTCATCCTGGGATAGAGAGAAGATTCTTTTTTAACCCAGTGTTTGTGACCAGATTGGGTTTGTAGATTATCTTTGGCTTTCCTCACTGACTCTTATGATATCAAATGAACTCTCTCCTCAGATCAAAATTGGAGAAAAATTTGATTATATTAGGTAATTGATGGACAAGTCTTCTTATCAACAACCCACAATCAATCAGATATTCATCTAAGGAAGCTCTGTGTACAGAAAAGGGATCTGGTCTACTACTTTCTGTTTCTCCTAATCTTTGAACAAGCTTTCCACAATGCGTCTTCTGAAAAATACTTGTTATGTAGGATATTAAGAGTTATGTGAGTAAATTTTTAATCTAGACAAGAGAATTTAGGCAGTGATAGATAAAAATTTAACTGTGATTATTTCCTACACAGTATCTCAAAATGGTCGTATGCACTGTGAACATCCAAGGAAGGGTTATGCATCCTTTCCTCAGATTCTTTGTTCACAAAGCCTTCTGGAAAGCCGTTTCATGGTGCTACTCTTCTGTGAACCTTATTTAAGGAACTCCTTTGTAATAGAGCAGTGTATTTGGAAACTGGCTAGAATGTTTTCTGTGCCCATTCATTTTAAGAGGGTTCACCTATTTTTCTCTTGGAATTAGTTTCCAAATGGCCGTAGAATGGTGCTGGGTGAAGAGCTAATTTTAGCTGCCTCAGATGCCAGGCAGTAGTGGGACTACAGTCTATGGGTCTCTAAGTCAGAGCAAAGAGATTAGAAGAACAAAGGATTACTAGGAACTCCTATTTTTTTTTTCCTTCGTATTTTTTGGTGCCTGAGATACTCTCTTTCAACAAATGAAGCATGAGTAGGCTTCTGAATTTCTTAAAATTCAGCTCCATTGTTAAGACTTATTGGAAATCCCCAATAGGTTCCTCTAATAGACTACAAATTTTGTTTTTGGAGATGTAATTCCTTTTGCCTTTGGTCATTTTCTGTATCATTCTAAGTATTTTAGAGGGGAGTTAGGACAAGCTAAAAAATCCATTTTAAATATCTTTTCTTTATAAGTACTCCTTCCAGTCCTGTGAATTAGCAGTTATTATGTATAACGTTTGAGTTCAGGAACCTGAAGGCTCAGAAAGTCTTTCTCAATCATTGTCCCTTTCATGGGAGTGAGCACAATCGGAATCCAAATACTCTGTCTTTTAGGAGGTGTAAAAGCAACTTGAACATGAATTAAAGCTTCTCACTTAATGTCATAGAAATGCCAAATATATCTCTAGGTTGCAATTAAGTTGGGAGGCCAGGCTGTCCAACTGTGGCCCAACATGATGCGGCATAAGCCAGGTCCCAGAGATGTGATACGTTCTTTAGCACCATCTGCTACAATTTCACACTTATGGGACCGCTAAAATGAATCTTTTTTGTCTGAAGTTAAGGGATTTATTTATTTTTTTAATTTCCCAGCTGAATGTCTTTTATGTGACACCTGTGTCCATTGTGCTCCAAAGAGTAAACTGATGCATCCAATGAATTTACCTTAAGGAGAAGACTTACACTGTGCGTGTGTGTGTGTGTGTGTGTGTGTGTGTGTGTGTGCTTGCCATGTGTATTAGATCAAGCACTACCAAAAAATACTGGCTGTAGTCCCAGACTTGTGCTAAATTGTAGTGCTGAATTGGTAAAGGGCAAGTTATAACATTCATAAGAGACTCAGGTATTAAATAAAATCTGTTCCCAAGCTCTTAAGTCAATGTGAGATGAATAGTCTTTTCTTAATGTTCACATATAAAAATGTTCTTGATTTTGACCCAAACCACTGTTTACTATGTCCAAAATTGTTTCCTTTCTTGGCCCATCTGCCACCACTGATTCTTGGTGGCTCATTTATTTTTTCGTTTAAGAAATGTTTCTGGGGCTCCTATTGTGTGTCAAGTATTGGGCTAGATGTACGTGCTTATCTTTATAGGGGAAACCCACAATAAATCAGCAATGGTAGCAGATCATCCGTCGTGATAAATACTTTCATAGATGCACAAACAGGATATATGGGAGCACAGAAGGTGACACATTGACATCAAAAGAAAGGAAATTAGAAACAAACTTTGCCGTGGAGGTGACATTTGGATTGAAATTTGGGGAATAAGAAAGAGCAGCACCAAGAACGCACTCCTCATGTGTATGCCCTCCTACGTGCGTGTATGTGGCTTGTGTGTGTGTGGGGGGGAACAGCCTTAGTGGAGGGGTGACAGCATGTTAGAAGGGACAGAGCACAGATGAAGATGGTACCCTGAAGCGATTGCATGTAAAGGTTCCACACCCTCCTAGATCTCAAGTGCCACAAAGGGAGACTCTTACCTTCAGCAACATACGCCCAGAGCTTGGCACATAGTAGGAGCTCAATAAATCTCTAGGGAACAAACAAACAGCCTTGAGTACTAAGTAAGTTCAAACTTGATTGCCAAAAAAAATGTATGAGAGCAAGATGTTAGCAGTTGGGCTTTATTACTCTTTTATGATTTTTTGGTAGTGTCCCAAAAGGAAAAGACTCTGCCATAGAACAGCTGTTCCCATCCCTTTTCTGTCATTCCCATTAGAGTCACCTGTTCTTCCTTTGCCAGCTATTACTGATTGATCTGACAACATTCCGGTCATACTGGTGACACGGAACATTTGTGTCAAACACAGTCAGGGCTCAAACCCTCTCAGACGCTCCTTCAGATATATCCGTTGTGACATAGTCACAGTAAGAGGAGCTTCTAATATTTTTTGGAGGCTAAAGCAGACATTGGGATTTAAGGCAAATAATACACATAACTCTCTATGCCGAGGTGTTTTTACATTTACACATCAGGAGTAATTACTAATATCAAGTGAAATTGTTCGGTCACATCATTCAGACATGAATGTTTAACCTCAGAAAGTTTCTCTGCTTTCATAATTAGGCCACAAACTAGGAAATCAGTGTAAGTCCCAAAAGGAGAACTTGAGCTTACGAAGGCTTGGTTCACAGAAAATTGCTGTGACCAGGAAACTAAAACCTCAGTTGAGTTTGGAACTAAAAACAGCAAAACTAATAAAAAAAAAATCACTTTTCTTAAATTGAAGGAAAGGTGAGTTTCAAAGCAATCTAATAATTAAATCTTTATTAGATTAGAAGATACTGCTTTCAAAATGAAATTAATTTTAAAAATGATTTATTCTCTGAAAGATTTTTATTAGCTTGCTCTGGAACTCACTTTTGGTGGTTTGCTTTTTATGTCTCTTTGCAGCTATCTTGTTAGGTAAATGCCTTTTTTGCTGCACGAACTTTCTGCCTTCTTCCAAACACGACTCCGCTTACGTCCTTCGTCCTTCGAGAGGGTTCCCTGGTTAGCCTGGCGGGGTTCTTATTGCACGCTCACCTTGTGTTTCTCCCAGCCCCTGCCCGTGTCACTTTCAGTTTGTTCTTTGACATTTTCACACAGATTTGTACTAATCAAATCAGTCTCCTCCTTTCGTGGTCTTACGTTCAAGACTTTTTGCTTGCAAGAGGCAGAAAGCCATTCAGACTATTTCTAGTAAAAAGGGAGTTTAAGGAAAGGAGACTAGGGTGTCTCTGAATTATCTGGAAGTGGGGGAAAAAAGTACAGCCAGGCCCACAGTAGGCCCCGGGATCATGAACTTAGTACCTGAGTGTGTACCCTTCTTT
Source organism: Nasua narica (assembly GCA_028533885.1). Taxonomy (NCBI): domain Eukaryota; kingdom Metazoa; phylum Chordata; class Mammalia; order Carnivora; family Procyonidae; genus Nasua; species Nasua narica. The sequence goes on along the minus strand of CM052807.1, from coordinate 93,059,750 downwards.
CACTGGGCAATTGGCCTCTTGGTTCTACTTTCTCTGCCCATCTGCTCAATTCTGTGCTCCGTCTTTGCCACCCTCTTCATGGCTGCCCTGTTTCCTCTGACCTTCTGCTTGCATGTCACTCTTCCTTTTGGGTCCAGGAATGACTTTCATGCTATACCTGGCAGCATGTCTCTCCACCCCTACCCCAGGCAACTGTCACCTCTCCTCACTATCTCAATTATTAAACCTAATGCTACGTTCCCACGTCAGACAATCTGATTCGCTCAGCTGAATTAGGGATGGTTTCTCCTCAGGGCAGCTGTTTACACATCAGTTTAGGCGGTAGGTGTCATTTAGTTACAAACGGATAGAATCTCTGAAAATAGGTCACGGACAGCAGGAAATGACTGGTATCTCAAGCCTACCATCCTCTCCTAGCATCCTAGTCAGTGTTCTCGATTGTTTCAAAAAGGCTCCCTGACAGGCTGTGACTGATGGAGTGACTCAGAACTTCTGGGACCCCATGATCTTCACTATTTTGGGTACCTACTTCATTTAAAATATTGCTTCTTTATTTCTAAATGCCTCTTTTTTTCCAGTCTGCTTTCATGTTGGGGTGGGAACCATGTGCTATGGACTAAATGATCGCTCCTTCAAATTCATAATTTGAAGCACTAACTCCCAGTGTGATGGCGTTAGGAGGTGGGGCCGTTGGAAGGCAAGTAGGCTGAGATGAGGTCATGAGGGTGGAGTCCCCATTGTTAGATTAGTGCCCTTATAAGAAAAGATATCAGAGAGTTTGCTTCCTTTCTTTCTCTGTGCACACACACACAGAAAAAAGGCCATGTGAGCACATGGCAAGAAGATGGCCGTCTATGAGGCAGGAAGAGGGTTCTTATCAAGAACCGCCCTTACCAGTGCCTTGATCTTTGGACTTCCCAACCTCCAGAACTGTGAGAAATACAGGTCTGTTGTTCAGGCCATCCAGTCTGTGGTATTTTGTCACAGCACAGTGCGAGCTGACTAAACCACCAAATAATTATAGTTTTGCTTCTACTTTATAGATAAAGCCCCTGTCAGTAGTTGAATAGATAGAGTGCTCAGGTTTCCAGGAGCCGGGATTCAAAGCCCAACCTCTGTGGTCACCAAAATAATGTCCTTCCACCATTGGTCTCTGTTTTGTGCTATCCCACATTTGTAAAACAAGCAAACAAAAAACACCTCTAATTTCAGCCAATTAAAGGTAAGTTTTGAATATTTTCAACACATCGAAATTATAGTATTTAATTCAGTTGAGAGAGAAGCTTAGAAAACTCATTTTAAGTTTATAAAACAGGGAACTTTTCTTTTTGTATTTTTTCATTGGCAGAGTTTCTAATGTATGCTGTAGTTTTAGCCTTTGACACTGCTATTATAGTTCATTTAAATTTTGTTTCCCCTCAAAAGATACCTTGGATTCTTGCCATTGTCTCAGGGAACATGTATCAAGCAGCTTGAAAGTGTACTTTCTTCCAAGTCTGGCCTATCTCTTTTCAAACTTTTGGGTAACCAGGTGCCTTTTAGAATTTCCCCAATTAACATTTAACTTGGTAGGATAACCTGGAACTCTGGTTTACTAACTTCAGAGATGCTGTAGATGAAGGAGCTCCTCATGGGAGTCTGGAGACCAGAATTTCAGTTTGGGCTCAACTTCTTAATAACTATGTGATCTTGAGGAAATCCTGTCTGCTCCCCCAGCCTCGATTTCTTAACCCATGAAAGGGAGTCATGATGCCTCAATACCTCACAAGAATGTTGTGAGGATAAAATAATGTATGGGAAAGCGCTTTGTACACTGAAAAGTAATATAGAGCTGTAAGTGGATATTATTATTTATTTTATGAGCCCATAGAAATCAAAGCTTGGGTTTCACGGCCAGGAGGATTTTCCTCACAGATCTAATTCCTAAAGCTTGGCTTTGCCGAGTTAATGAGTACTTTCCAAATAAAGATCCCTTTTACTGCTTTGATTTTTGTGAACTTCCCTTTACTCTGATTCAAAGTCACATGGGAAGGAGCTCTTGCAAAGCCATTGTTTAATTTAGACTTTTCATACTGCGTCTATGTCCGGCTATTCTCTGGTTTCAGTCTCCAAGGAGCCTCGGAGGGCAGACTGTGCTTCTTTTCCTTACATATAGTTTGGCAGCAAATGAGATGTTTTCAGTAGGGATGAAAAAAATACCTCACAGTAGGTAACCTGTCACCTCAAGGAAGAAGCACATCCTGTTCTAAAGAAGTTGCTTCAGAACCAGCCCGAGGACCATACGGTTTTTACTTACGACTCGGGCAATAGCCGGGGATGGGGTTTTAAGGAGAGAGTTGTTACATGACATTGCAATAACAATGTGAGAAGCCATACAGAGCTCTTTATTCTAGTAATGTGGACTTCTAGCCGGGACCCGCAGTTCTTCTTGGTATGCCTACAACTTTTCATGCCAACACACAGGAAAAGTGCAAAATTGGTGCCAAAAAAAAATATTAGATAAAAGCAGATAGGCTTTTAATTTAAATCTTACATGTAAGGGGATTAAAGCTGTGGGTAGTTGACTTTCTTTTCCTAAGGTCGCTTGTGGGGCTCAGATGGAGACCATTGGTCCAAGTTCATGTGTTACATTTCACCCATGAATCAGGCTTGAATCCTGTTCTTAAGCTTCTGGCATCCAGGCATTGGAGCCAGGAAATGGAGTGAGATGGAACTTTAAAGAAACGAGGGGTTTTTTCTAGTCATACTGCTGCTGTCTGAAGCACTCTAAAAAGTGGAAGAAGCAATCACAATCTCCACATTATTCCCTGTCACTTGCCTTTCATGTAGTACTTTTATCAAACTCTGGGATCATAGTTTTGGAAGCTGAGACTTTATCCCCCGTCCAGGGACCCCAGCAGAATCCCACAGGGCCAGGTCAATAGGCGGAGCTTCCAAAGTGTCCCAGTCTCTTGAGATTTCCTCCTCTCCTCTCCGTCCTAGTGCATTGCCTGGGGTTGAATTTAAAGTGTCAGGCCACAGAATAGACAGATTGTTCACAGTGGTAATATGAATCTGCTTGTCAGTCACTTCCTGAAACCCACATCTGGGTGGTAGTAAATGCAGGACTGAGATTCTAATATTATAACTCATGGTTCTATCTTCTGTCCCTCATGCAGTGGCTTCCTTCATGAGGTACAGACGAAAGTGAAAATGAACTTCAATTTTAAAAAATATGAAATTTGAGACCTTGAGCCCAGAATCTTATCATTCTACTATCAACGGAAATAGGATTTCGTTTGTTTACTCCAAGTCCTTGTTATCATTAGTGTCACATTTCTTTATCATAAGAGACCTGAGTGGTGGGGAATGTTCTATAATGTGAATGCTATCACCCTATAGCCATACTTTGTGGGCAACTCTTTGCAGGATCTGTTGCAAGAATCTCTGGGATTCCCAGATGGTGTTTCACACAAGCACAGGAACACGTACAGCCAACAAGGAATTCCTTGTCTTAGAAATATCAGAAATATTCAGAGAACAAACGTCCTAATATTAGGCTTTACATTAGGCAGGGCTCCTGCTTTGAGTGTGAGGTTGGTTCTTTACATTCTAAAATTGTGAGACCATCAGGAAAATTCAAGAAATATTTAGGAGGTAATAGGTCAGTTGGTCTGACTGGTAGGGGGCTTCATGGCCTAAAGAAGTTGAAGACAAAGCTGGAAAGATGTTTTCGTTTCTTATTAATGTCACATTACCCCTAGAGTGAGTGCTATTGTATTCTCTGGATATACTCATTCTACTTATTACAAAACATTTGAAAAACATATATGAAAATTTCGGGTCTCATTGCAGTGGGGAAGTTAACAGACAGACCGCTGTTGGGATCCTACATCAGCCATCTGCTAGCCACGTGACTTTGGGCTAAACATTGTTAGCCTCCATTTCCTGACCCACAAAATGGCAATAGAACATTTACCTCAGAAGTTTGTTAAGAATGAGATAATAGAATATGTAAATATTAAATATGTAAGGCAGTTCTCGCACTGCTGGGAACCTGGTGAACAATAAATTTAAGAGTCATCATTTCCCACCTAGACAATTAAAATGGCCTCTTTACTGGTGTCCCCGCTTATGTTCCATCTCTGCCTCATTCTATTCCCCACATAGCAGCCAGAATGATCCTGTTATAATGTTAAGTTGGATGGTGTCATTTCTTTGCTCGAAGTCCAATGTTTCTGGTTCACTCAGAGGAAAAGCCTCATAATGGCTGGTATGTTGTCATTGTTTTAAAGACTGTATTTATTTATTTATTTTATGTGACTTCTACATGCAGCATGGGGCTTGAACTCACAACTCGGAGATCAAGAGTTGCATGCTCTACCCACTAAGCCAGCCAGGCACCCCTGGTATATTTTTAATCTCACCTTCTTCTCTCCCTTTAACGGTCTGTTGCAACCACACTGGACTTCCCTTACTGGGCCTTAAACATTCCAGAAAGTTCTCCCCACCACCTAAAACCCTTTACCCGTGTCCACTGTTTTGTTTTCTACAAATCATTTATCACTGACTAACCTTCTCTATATTTTACTTGCTTATAGTGTTGATGGGTTGTCTCTCCCTGCTACTAAGCTTCATGGGATAAGGATTTCTTTATGTCTGCTTTGTTCACAGCCATATCCCTAGAGCCCAGAATAGAACCTGGCACACAGAACCCCTCAGTACATATTTGTTCAGTTAGTTTTGAATGATCAAAAAAATGGGAGCCATTTTTAGTGATTTAATGGGATCTCCTAGTATTAGCACATGTACGTAATATTTCAAATTCATTCAACATGTACTGGTTAAGCATGTAATACTTGCCAGAATTACATTAGCTGTTGGGCATAGAGGCAGAAATGAGAAAGACGTGGCCCTGCCCTCATGAAGCTTGTGGTTTTAGTAGTACAAGAATTGCACTGAGTAGATATTCCTAATTGTGAAAAGGTGAAAGATTTTCTGCATAATACTTAAGGATGAAATTTGAAGTTTTTCAGAATCTTTAAACATTATAATCTGAAACTTTAAAAACTTTACATATTTATCATTATTATTTTCAAAAAGAGTTTAAGATAGAATTAGAAAACTTTCTATTTTTTGTAGCAAAGTAATTTTTTTTTAAAGATTTTATTTATTTATTTGACAGAGAGAGATCACAAGTAGGCAGAGAGGCAAGCAGAGAGAGAGGGGGAAGCAGGCTCCATGCTGAGCAGAGAGCCCCATGTGGGGCCCGATCCCAGGACCCTGAGACCATGACCTGAGCTGAAGGCAGAGGCTTTAACCCACTGAGCCACCCAGGCGCCCCTGTAACGAAGTAATTTTAATGAGATTATGATCAGATATACATTCGTGTTGCTTAACTTTGTTTTTTATTTTTTAAATTCTTATTTTTTTTAATTTAAATTCAAGTTAGTTAACCAATAGTGTATTATATGTTCCAGAGGTAGAACTTAATGATTCCTCAGTTGCGTTTAACACCCAGCATTCATGATATCAAGTGCCCTCCTTAATGCCCATCACCCAGTTACCCCATCTCCCCACCCACAGCCCTCCAGAAACCCTCAGTTTGTTCCCTAGAGTTAAGACTCTCTTATGGTTTGCTTCTCTCACTGTTTTTATCTTATTTTATTTTCTCACTTTTTTTATTCAAGTATAATTAACATATTCTAATTCTTTTTTTTTTTTTTTTTTTACATCTGTGAAAGAAAAAAGTTCTAACCATCTCCCTGGAGACTGGACCTCCAGTCTTTTTTTTTTTTCTGGCCCTCCAGTCTTAATTATTTATCTTCATCCTCATGATCAAATCAGCATCACATTTAAAAGTATGTATGATAACTTTTAGATGCACTACAATGCATGGCGACTTACTAAAATGGTGTTCTAGCTTCTACATACTTTTAATTCCATATTTCACTTCAGGATGATTTGACATAGGTCTCTTCACAAAGCAGTATTATCTTGGTGTTTGCAATTTTGTTAATCTCTTGTGATTAGAAAATATGTTTCAAATTTCTCACTTCATTACTCTGAGCTCTAGCTTTGATTTTAAAAGTGATTACCAGATTTAATTTTAATATTTTTTATTCTCTGATTAAGAGAGCAAGCTATTAAGACCTATTCAATCAGGTAAGTCAGTATCATACAGGTTTTAAAATGATTTTAAATTAATTCATCTTTTAATTTGAATTTGTTCAAAATAGTCTCTGGTACTTAGTAGTTTTGATTTGAAAAATCACCATTCTGCCAGTCTGGTGCTGGGTATGATTTCAATGAGACTCTCCATAGTAATTTTTCTGTGAAGACGTCGCATTAGGTTGCACTGGTCACCCTGAATTTGCCATGTTAAATGCAAGTAACACAAGCTTAACCCATGCAAAGGAAACCGTCACAGTTCAGAGTAATCAAATGGAAGTTTTGAAATACTCCCTTTTCTAATCACAAGAGGTTAACGAAATTGTAAACTCTAAGATAATGTTACTTTGTGGAGAGACCTGGGTCAAATTATCATGGGTAATTATCAAATGGAATTAAAATTAGGTAGAAGGAAGTTCTAGTTGATTGCGATCTGGCCGATCTCAAAGCTATAATGATCAGATGTTTCACATTAACAAGGATTATATTTTGTCCTTGCATGGGTATAATTGAAATTAAGGCTTCCATTTGGGAAACATATGATAATTCAATAACATCTTCTGCCTACTTTCTTAACAAATAGGAAGCCAGATGCACCATAGAGTAGTGAACAGGAAAAAAAAATTAAAGGCTAACTTGTTTAAAAACAAATCGTTAGGATGAAAATTGATAACACAAGTTTTGAGCAAAAAATAAGAAAAAAACTTCCTATAACTAATTGGAAAAGTTAAAGACTGAATCAGAAAAATTTTATGTAGTTCTAAGATCCAGTCTGCTTTTAAATTTTACTTTATTTTATTCCTAAAGAATAGAAAACCAATCATTCTCTCTCAAAGAATTTAGACATTGCCACTCTTTAAGAAAACTTTCACAAAGAACAGTAACTTTTATGTTAGAGGATTGTGAGGTAGAAAATGAATTTGAAACACCTAAGGAAAGGGAAACTTTTCTCTGTGATATATTTTTTTTTTAATTTAATTTATTTATCTGAGAGAGAGAGAGAGAGAAAGGGAGAGCACAAGGGTGAGGGGAAAGAAGGGACAGAGGGAGAGGGAGAAGCAGACTCTCCACTGAGCAAGAATCCTGATCTGGGATTTGATCCCAAGACCCTGGGATTGTGACCTGAACTGAAGGTAGACAATTAACCGATTGAGCCATCCAGGTGCCCCTCTGTGATATCTTCTTGATAAGATCCCAGACAGCCTAAAATAAGGTTCCTCTTCTAATTTCAGAGGTAATGGAAGGAAATCAAAAAACCTCTTCAAAATTCTTTAGGGACTAGTACTTTAGTTCTTAATAGCCAGTATCGTAATTCCACTGTATTCAACAAACATTCACATAGTGCTCATATAGGGTAGGTGTTGAGAACACAAAGATAAATGTGCCCTCATTCTAGATTCAAGGAATTTATGTGGTGAGAGTCATTAAGGACATACAAGGAGGAAGCTAAAATTTGTTGACCACCAAACTACCGGCTAGACCTTTTGCTAGGGCATTTACACACTTTATTACTTTTAATCCTTACGGAAAAATTATAAGGTAGATATTATATTGAATAGCCATTCTATCACATAAGAACCTGAGGGTCATACAGAGAGTAGGGAAGCCAGAATTTAGTGTTAAGATTATCTGTTGCCAAGGCCTAAATCTTTCCATTCCAGGATGCTGAAAAGAGACCTATATATACACATAAACAAATAAATATATATTTATATGCATAAGTGTGTGTATATTTGTATATACATATACATGAACTTATACACAAATATATATAAACCTACATATGTATAGGAGCCATACACATGCATACATAGGATCCTTTGTTATCTAAATCACGTGCTTTTTAATATATTTTAATTTTATGTTTAATTATGATTTTTATTTAAAAAATTTTTTTTAAAGATTTTATTTATTTGGCAGAATAACGGTGAGAGAGGGAACACAAGCACAGGGAGTGGGAGAGGGAGAAGCAGACTTCCCTCTGAGCAGGGAGCCCGATGTGAAGCTTGATCCCAGGACCCTGACATCATGACCTGAGCCGAAGGTAGATGTTTAAAGACTGAGCCACCCAGGCACCCCTAATTACAATTTTTAGAGCAGCTTTTTTTTTTTTTTTTCCAATTTATTTATTTGAGAGAGAGAGAGAGAGGGAGAGCAAGCAGAGGGGTGGGGAGGGGCATTGGGAAGAGAGAGAAACCCAAGCAGACCCTGCACTGAGTGTGGAGCCCAACTCAGGGCTCTGCTGTGGGCCTCAATCTCACGCCCTGAGATCAGACCAGAGTTAAAACCAAGAGTAGGACACTTTAATCGACCATGCCACGTAGGCGCACCTACTGTAGTTTTAGATACACAGCCAAATTGAGGAGAAAGTACAAATATTTCTCATGTACTTCCCATCCCCAGATGTGCATAGCCTCCAACATTTGGAATCAACCTGTGGTATATTTGGTACATTTTTATAATTGACAAACATACATTAACACATCATAGTCTCCCAAAGTCCATGGCTTATATTAGGTTCACTCTTCGTGTTGTACATTCTATGGGTTTGGACAAATATATAATGACATGTAGCCATCATTATGGAATCACACGGAGTACTTTCACTGCCCTAAAAATCCCCCCTGCTTCCCTTATTTATGACCCCTTCCTTAATTGTTGGCAACCCTTGAACCTTGTAGTCTCTTCATAGTTTTGCCTTTACCAGAACATCATACAGTTGGGATCACATGGTATGTAGTTTTTCCAGACTGGCCTCTTTTCCTGGGCAACATGCATTTAAGTTTCCTCTGTGTGTTCTCCTGGCTTTATAGTTCACTTCTTTTTAGCAACAAATAATATTCCTTGTTTGGGTATACCATAGTCTGTTAATCCATTCACTACTGAAGGATATCTTGGCTGATTCTAAGTTTTGGCAATTATGAATAAAGCCATTATAAACAACCATGGGTAGATCTTTGCATGGACTCACGTTTTCATCTTCTTTGGGAAAATACCAAGGAGCATGGTTGCCAGATTATTTGATGTTCAAATGCATTTTTAACATGTTACATAAGGTTTTGGTAAATATGGCCTATATTTCATCATTTTAAGTGGGAAAACTAATGTGAGTGCATTCTATTTCTCCAAATAACACTATTACTTTTTAAGTACTTATAATTTCTAAGGTATTTCTTGCAGATATAAAGCATTTATAACCCCCATCTAATGATTTAATAATTAATCAGTCATTAGCGTGAATGTTTGAATGCAGAATGCAATAATACTGTGCAGTATGAGATAAAAAATATCATTTCCTCCAGCAATGACATGCTCTATAGTGTAGATAAACCATAAAATAATATACTAGAGTTACATCAGAAATTCAAATAACAGTTAGAAAAATGAAATAAGTCCGTTCGAAAATAGTTACTGATTGAAGAGTCGCTGAATGAGGTTGGTGGTGAAAGGAGAGGAGGAAACTGGAAGAGTGGTCACTGTTGCTGTTTGGTGGTGAATGAAGGGGAAGGGGGCATATGCTGATGAGGGAGTGAGGGGAAACAGAAAACGCCTGACCTTCATCTGTGTCTAGGTCCTATGAATTGGTAGATAGACACAGTCTTTCTTGACATTCGAGACTCTAGCAGCAGGTAACTGTAAAGCACCACCTGAAGTCTTAGCTGAAGTGATGGGACAAAACAATAGACTTAAGATGGACATCTTTGTTGGGGACAGCTCCTGGGACACCCTGTAACTCTACTGACAACTGCATTTTTGAATACGATGCTTTTACACATGTCCTGGCCACATTCACTTGTGATGGCAATTTTTTTGTTCTTTTAAAGTTTAGACACTGAATGTTCATGGCCCTTCTTGTTTCCCCCATTGACAATCAATCAGGAGCATTAACTTAAACAAGTCCCTTGGGTATAAATACTGTACCTATGATGGTAATAATTTTCATTATCCTAGCAATCCACTAAACCCAACTTCTTTGGCATTGCTTATGGTTTTTGCTTCAAACCACTTCCTCAAAGCCTTGTAAGTTAGTGACAAATGGCCAAACCAGCTTCTCGTAAACTTCACTCCTTCTTCTTGTGATTTTTATCTCCCAGCCTGACTGAAGAATCTGAGAACCTTTCTTGATATCACGTGGGACACATCTCATGTGACTCCTTAGTCTCTCGACACTTCTTCTTTTGGGCTACAGCATTCTTCTGCTTGAAGCCAACCAGCAATGTCTTGATGAAATGTCAGGACTTGATAAACATATGATAAAATATGGACTGGAGACAGGTGATGGAACCAAAAGTCCATTGGGGGATGGAAGACAAGAAAGAACTGCAAAAGAAGCTTTAGCTATCTTCTTTCTAGTGGACTACTCCAAGGCATGGTTTCTGGGGATAGCCTAAGTCATATTATGTCATATCGTATCATGAGATACAATAGCCTAAAAGAATCACCCACCTAACATCTGCAATGGACCTTCTTGCAATACAGTTTACATCTGTGACTAGCATGGTAATGCATTATCTTGTCTTCCTTCTGGCCCTTCACTGTTCCATTTCCCCTTGCCCTTACTCATGCTGCCTGGTCTTGCACAGTCATTAAAAAGTATTAAGTCTGTTCCTCAACTTTGTTTTCTAGGTAATCTAGGCCAATGCAGATACCAAATCTCCTTCATAAATTCTCCAATAAAGTGGTGTTCTTTGCTTTGGTCCTCTGCACAAGATACTGCATGTCGAGATGGCACCTTGATTTGACATTGTTTTTCCTCTTAGAGCCATTTTGACTCATGGTGTACTAATCAATACCAAAAAATGCTTCCAGTGAGTCTCATATATAATCTAGAAGAGAATTTTAAAGTATCACCAAATAAATAATTTGGAGTTTATTTTCACAATAAAACTTTTAGGACATCATTAAAAAAACAGAATTTTGAAAATTAAGAAATTTTAGCAAATACACTCAAGTAATCGACTGTTTTTATATATTTTTTGTCTAGCATTTTAGTATTGACTATCTTATTGGTCTATGCTTCAAGTAGTTCAAACTAGATTTGAACTAAGGAGTGTAGTCTTCTTTCCCATGGCCGTTAGCTTGGGACATACCAGCAAGTCGGTGTGGCTGTCACAGAGTTTGAAATGGAGCTCTCAGAGGTTCATTTATTTAGCTCACCAACATGTGAATATTTTGATATTTAAAATTTTCAATTCTCTCAGTTTGTCTTTATGTCTTCAATAAACCTCATACAGATATTTGCTGAATGATCAAAAGCTAATGCAGTGTATGGATTTGGGGATTGGTTTCCATGTCATGAAGAGAAGACTGATTGGTTTCACCTCCCCTGTAGGACTGATCCTTTTGTGAGAGAATCAGCTTCTTTCTGTTCCTAGCATTCTCAGCTCCTTTTCCCTTATTGTCCTCAACCACCACGTCACTAAATCCTGTCTTTTGTACTGCTTTGACTGCTTGTCACTCTTCTCCCATGACCTCCACCCTGAGTTTGCTGTGAGGCCCATTATGAATCAATGGTTCTCACACTCCCTTCGATGGAGAGCACTACCATATGCCCATCTCCATGATCGATCCTGGTGCATTGTAAGTATTTAATAAACCCCTGAATAATGCCTATGCTTTTATGAAAAGTAAGATGTTAATTTCATTCCAGACCAATATTTATTGAACATCCTTGCTCTGGGCAAGATACTGTAGAGAGTATGAGAAGGTCTGAGATGCTGGATTCTTAAAATCTAAATGATGAAGCAAATAACAATAAAATAGAGTTACCTAAAAACCAGACCTACAAAAATTCAAGCAATGTCCCAAGGTGGCCTATCGTTAATTACTAGATTTGTTACATAGGACATGAGTGCTAACACTACAGAGGAGAATTTGGCCATCGTGGCCTCCAGTGATCTGCAAAGACCACGCAGAGGAAGAAAGATGTGAGCCTGGTATTAGAGAGAAAGCCAGTTTTGTGTAAGTGGAGATCAACCAAGGCAGAAGAAAAGGAACAGAGAAGGAGCAGAGTGGGAAGGGAGTAGTCTGATCTAGAGCAGAGTTTTTCTGCAGAGTAGTGTTTCTTACCTTTTTAAGATTATGGATTGTTTTAAGAGTTTGATAAATACTTTTGATTGTCCTCCAAAAAATGACCATATAAAAATAGATTCAAAAGTTTATATACTGTTTTAGGGTCTTATGTACATGTATAGCCTACTTGTGGACACCAGGAAGGGTTCCAGGGGGTTCATAAATCCCTCCACCTAAGGACCACATTTCAGGAGAGATTAATGGGAAGAGAGCTTTGGACTACATAGATTTTGAAGGGTCTTAGATGACAGACTAAATGGAAGTAGGGAAAAATAGAAGTGGAAAGACATTCAATTTTAACTCAAAAATTACTTTCCCCTTTATAGATTTTTGGGCTGATTAACAGTGAAAATGATACAGAGAATACATTATACAGCATGCATGTATTTATTCTGCAGAGAAGATAAAAAGTCTGGAGATTTTTAATTAATAAATGACATGGTTAAAATGGGATTTGAGAAGAGAAACTTGTTGGCAGTGTTCACGATGGAGTGAAAGGAAAAGAAAACTTATTGCTGAGAATGGAAGGGGGGATACACTGACGTACAGAATGAGATGAGTAGGCCATAAACAACACTCTCAATATGGGTAAGAGCAAGGCTTTTTTTACAGGGAAGAAATGTCATACGAGGAGGAGTTAGCATTTAAAAATATTTCTTCCTTTAAGAGGTCACTTTCACAGGAACTTACTCCCACTTAGTAATTTAGAAATGCATGATTGCAATCATCATAAATGTTCACTTAAAATATTCAAGAAATAACTATGACTCCAGTTGGTAGACTGCATGATAGGTTTGCTGAGAGAATACAAGCCTCTTTTGAAGAGTTTCACACTAGATTACATAGAAAGGCGAGTTAGGATTATATTCCCAAGAGTAATGCTATATGTTTGATTTCTATGTGGGACCATTGGTTTCTTTCTGTTTCTCTCATCTTTAGCCTCTTCCTTGTGGCTCATGAGGGAGATTGGTTCCAACTGGTCTACAGATCCTAAACAACTGATAGGTCTCTCTTCTCCTTGTTTCTACTATATTTAATTTAGAACTTATATCTTTCTATTTGGATATTCTGTTAGCTTCTTAAAGCCTCTGACTCTAGGCCTTTCTCCATTTAATATATTCTCTGCAGGACAACTAGAATATTCTTTCTAATATACAAATATGATCATATCTCTTTCTTGCTTTAAACTCTTCACTGACTCGTCAAATCTTGCAGAATAAAGTTCAGAGTCTTTAGCATGACTTATAATCATTTACATTCTACTTCCTCAGGCTTATCTCCAATCATTCCCATCCACATGCCCAACCTCTATGTATGTGGCTGTTCCAGAGGTTGCCATCTTGGCAGAGAGGCCATTGATCTTTCTTCTTTGCATATAGCATTTTCGCTCATTCTACCTTAGACTTAATTGTAATTTTTAATACATGAACCTAGATTAATCATGCAAGCCACACTACAAATTTGTCCCTGCTTTGCCCCTCATGGCAAATTAGACATGGCAATTATTAGACATGGCAATAATTAGAATTTCTGTTGCTTCTCATTCTTTCTTTACCCATCTGTCTAGCTAACTAGGTATTACTTTTCTGATTTTAAAAATTTATCTCAAAATACTACTATAGAAAGTTGAATTTAGCTCCCTTGACAAGCCAATATTGGTTTACCTTTGGTATTGTGTAAAAGTCTTATTTGCCTCCATAGTCTCCCCTGGTAATGTTCAGCTCCCAGACCGTGATGCTTCTCCCGGAAGATAACCAGTCATTTGCCCTAGAATCTTAGGCCCTTCCTCCTGGCTTCCATCAACACAGTTAGGCCAACTAACACAAGTTAGCCCAACTAATGCAACTAACCCAATTTCTGGCTCTTGTTACCACCACATCTGGACTCAGAAGAAGCTCTAATCCTTGGAATGTGAAATTCAGCTTTCCAGTCTCTATTGGAGAAGCCAGATAACTCAACCCAGAAATAAGGGAGAATTATACGTGTGGGTGAATTTTAACCAATGAGAGACCAACCTGTAACATATGACCTTCACTGCTTAGCATTCTTTTTGCTTTGCTTTATTTACTCCTGTCTCTCATTGACCTGGATTTGCACCTCCTCAATAAAGTCTCGATATTTAAATCCTTTTCTTAGATCCCATCTTCTCCAGAGCACTCAGGCTAAGACACTTTCCCTCCCTAGTATGTATTTGTCTATGTGGATAACTTTTGGTAATTCACTAATAAGAATTCAAATTATGGTGACTCTATAAATGCTACATATCCCAGCAAACCCAGGAATCATGATTTCACTTTTCTTCTCCTAAAGCTTTCTATTTTTTCTGGAGTTTACAATTGCATAGATTGTCGTTGTTGTGTACTTAATTTCCTATGTCAAATTAGAAATCTCCCCAAAGCATTGAAGTTCCCTTAATATGAACAAAAGTGTTAGATAATCTAGTAGTTCTTTTGCTTTGAGATTCCTACTGTAGCTTGTGTTCTCTAGTTCCAGTTTGAACTGGCTGATCCTTAGACCTGATGTTCCACACTATTCTCTGAATTCTCTTCATGTATTTCTTTATATTTTCTATTTCCTGGATCTAATGGAATTAGATATTTTTTTTTCTTGGTTTACAACCTCATGGAAAACACATCCTTGAGTAGCTTCCTAAAAAAGGTACATGGGAGATAACTTATTTTAAAATCTTAAAGGCCTGAGAGAGCCTTTACTTAGCTTTCATATTGAAATGATACATTACTTAAATAAAAAATGTTTTATAGAAAATAAAATTTTATCAGAATTTTAAAAGCACTCTATTTTTTTCTAGTATATTGCATTACTTCTGAAAAGTTTAATGGTGACCTAATTCCCAGTTCTTTGTATATAATCAGTAATTTTCTCACAGAAACTTTTAGTTTCTTTTTCTAAACTTTCAGTTTCTTTTTCTAATCTTTTTCCAAATCTTTAACATTTTGGATTTCATATTGTTGTGTCTTACTGTGGGTCTTATACTATAACTTATAAATTATAATTAAGTTATAACTTATAACTATAAGTAACCAGGAGTCATTTTGCAAACTGAGGTTCTTAAGGGTTTTTTTTTTTTTAAGATTTTATTTATTTATTTGACAGAGAGAGACAAAGTGAGAGAGGGAACACAAGCAGGGGGAGCAGAGGGAGAAGGAGAAGCAGGCTTCCCGCTGAGCAGGGAGCCTGATGCAGGGCTTGATCCCAGGACCCTGGGATCATAACCTGAACCGAAGGCAGATGCTCAAAGACTGAGCCACCCAGGTGCCCCAAGGTTCTTAAGTTTTAAGAAATTTTCTTGAATTATTTCTTTGATAGATTTATGCTTCTTATTTCTTGATTATTTCATTTACCAATAAATGTCTTGTGATATTCGTGAATTCTTTTAAGTTCTTGGATTATAGCAATGCATACAAAGACCAAAAATCCTATTCTCATGAAGTGTATATTCTAGTGGATAATGGATAATTCTAATAGATAAGTTAAATAAGTAAAATAAGAAATAATGTTAGATAGTAATAAATGCTAGGGAAAAAAAGGCCAGGAAGGAAGTTCTGATATGAGGTGTGTATGTGAGATTTGTGATTTTAGATATGAGGCTAGGAAAGCCTTCACTTTGAGGTGAAGTTTAAGTTAAAATGACAGGGATTAAGGAGTTAGCTAGGTAGATCTCTGGGGGAAAAACGTTTTAGGTAGAAAAAATATCAAGTTTAAAGTACAGATGTATTTAAGGAATAGTAAGAAAACCAGGGGGACCAAAATAAAGGAAGCAAATGGGAGAGTGGGAGAGAGCGAGGTTAAGGGCAGTTGGGGCCCAAATTATGCAAGGCCTTGTAGGTAGGAAGGGGACCATGGGAAGGCTTTGAGCAGAGGAATAACATGATCTTAATAGGTCTTAATGGAATCACTTTGGCTGGTATGGTGAGAAAGTCTGAAAGAGGGCAAAGGTAGAAGCAAGTGTACCATTCAAGAGGCTGTTGCAACAAATCAAGAGAGAAGTAACAGTGGCTTATACCAGAACAGTGGCAGTGAGGATTTTGAGATGTGTTTGAATTCTTCATATATTTTGAAGGTAGAAGTGTCATGATATCCTGACAGACCGTATCTGAGGTGTGAGATAAAAAGGAAGGAAGATGACTCAGGATTTTGGCATAAGCCTAAAAAAAGAAGTTGCCAGAAACTGAAAAGGGAAAAAGTACAGGAGAAGCTTGTTTTTATCTTTATTTCTGGGGAAAGGGAGGAAAATGTAAGTTAGAACTTTGGAATTGGGTGTTGGAAGTATGAGATGCCTGTTACATATCTAAATAAAGGTGTAAATTGTGAGTTTGACATTTAGGTCTGCATGTTGAGGTGAGGTATGTGGGCTGGAGAGATAGTTGTGGATGCCTTCAGCCTATAGGTGGTCTGTATGACCATGAGACAGGAAGTAATAGCCCAGAGAGTGGGTGTAGATTATACATTCACTAGAGGAGAGGAGATCTAAGGATGGAGTCTGGAAGCACTGCCCACATTTAGAGATCAGGTTGATGAGCAAGAAACAGCAGGAAAGACTTAGAGGAAGTGGCCAAGGTGTGGGAGGAAAGCAGGTATATGTGGAGTTCCAGAAGCAAAAGAAAATTCTCCAAGAAGGAGGGAATCATCTACTCTGTCAGGTGCTGCTGGTAAGTGAGATGAGGACTAAGAAATGTGCTTCTTTTTGATGATCTTGATGAAAATAGATGCTGGGGAAATGTAAGGTAAAAATTCAACTGGAGTGGATTCATAGAGAAAGGAGGGAAGAATGACAATTAGTGGGTGTAGACAACTTCCTTAAGAAGCTACCCCAAAAAGGCAAGAAGTGAAATAAGAAGGTACCCTTTCATGAAGATAGTGCCAAAGGTGAAGAAGGAAATATCCCTGCCCCTCCTAAAGCTGAAGCCAAAACAAAGGCATTGAAGGTCAAGAAAGTTGTGCTGAAAGGTGTCCACAGTCCAAAATAAAGATCCACATGTCACCTACCTTCCAATGGCCCAAGACAGTCAATCTCTGAAAGCAGTCCAACAATCCTTAAAAGAGCAGCTCTAGGAGAAACAAGCTTGACCACTATGTCATCATCAAGTTCCCCTGACTACTGAGTCAGCCATGAAGAAAATAGAAGACAACAACACACTTGTGTTCATTGTGGATGTCAAGGTCAACAAGCGGCAGATCAAACAGGCTGGGAAGAAGCTCTGTGACATTGACATGGCCAAGGTCAACACTCTGATCGGACCAGAGAGGAAGGGATATGTTTAAGTGGCTCCTGATTATGATGTTTTGGATGTTGTGAACATAATTGGGATCATCTAAACAGAATCCAGCTGGCTAAATCTAAGTATACATTTTTAATGCCCCCTCCAAAAAAGGAAAGAAGGAAAAAGAAAAAAAGAAAAAAGAAATAAGATGGTAGCTAGAGCTCTACTCTGTATTTTGGAAACAAAGATTATTCAAATGTTGAATATCCTGTATTGATTCTCTTATTTTCCTTCTTGTATTTTCCATTTTTCAAATCTTTATTTTCCTGTTCTTGCTTAGGAGTCTTTGATTTTGTCTTAAAACCCTCTGTTGACTTTTTTTCTACTATCAGTTTCATTTCAAGAGCTCTTCTTGAAGAGCTCTTGAAAAATTTTTTTTCAAGAAAAAAAAATTTCTTTTTTTATTAACATATAATTAATTATTTGCCCCAGGGTACATGTCTGTGAACCATCAGGCTTACACATTTCACAGCACTTTACCATAGCATATACCCTCCTCAATGTCCACAACCCAGCAACCCTATCCCCACCCCCCACCACTCCCCAGCCACCCTCAGTTTGTTTCATGAGTTTAGGAGTGTCTTATGGTTTGTCTCCCTCCTGATCCCATCTTCTTTCATTTCCCTCCCCCACACCCCCACGATCCCGCACTCTGCCTCTCAAATTCTTCATATCAGAGAGATCATATGATAATTGTCTTTCTCTGACTGATTTATTTCGCTTAGCGTAATACCCTCCAGTTCCATCCATGTCGTTGCAAATGGCAAGATCTCATTTCTCTTGATGGCTGCATAGTATTCCATTTTATATATATACCAAATCTTCTTTATCCATTCATCTGTTAATGGACATCTAGGTTCTTTCCATAAATTTGGCTATTGTGGACATTGCTGCTATAAACATTTGGGTGCACATGCCTCTTCAGATCACTACATTTGTATCTTTAAGGTAAATACCCAGTAGTGCAATTGTTGGGTCGTAGGGTAGCTCTATATTCAAGTTTTTGAGGAACCTCCATACTGTTTTCCAGAGTGGCTGTACCAGCTGGCATTCCCACCAACAGTGTAGGAAGGTTCCCCTTTCTCCTCATCCTCGCCAACACCTGTCTTTCCTGACTTCCTAATTTTAGATACACCTCACTGGTGTGAGGTGGTATCTCACTGTGGTTCTGATCTGTATTTCTCTGAAGCCAAGTGATGTTGAAGAGCTCTTCTTTATTCTTGGATTGTTCATTTTTCACATAAATTGTGAGCTTTGTTTGTTCTTGTTCTTCATTTATCAAAAGTTCTGTTGAAGACATGGAAATTAAAGTAATGAAGCTTTTCAATTTTGGTGTAGTTAGCTTTTCCTCTCTTTTTACAAAAAAATTATTAAAAGACACTTAAGACTTACAAAATGATATAAAGGATAATACAACGAAATCCTTGGGCTTAAAATATAACTTTTTTTTTTCAGTTCCCTAGCTTTGTTTTATAAGTGTAATCTCATCTTATCTTCCTAAAGTTATTTATTAAAGGTTTTTTTTTCTTCCCTCAACCTTTTTCTGCTCATTATATTTTTTCTTTTTTTTAAATTTTATTTTATTTTTTTCAGTGTCCAACATTCATTGTTCATGCACCACATGCACCACATGCACCAGTGCTCCATGCAATATGTGCCTTCCTCAATACCCATCACTAGGCTCACCCAACCCACCACCCCACTCTCCTCCAAAACCCTCAGTTTGTTTCTCAGAGTCCACAGTCTCTCATGTTTCATCTCCCCCTCAGATTTCCCCAATTCACCCTTCCTTTCCTTCTCCCAATGTCCTCCATGTTTTTCCTTATGCTCCACATGTAAGTGAATCCATATAATTGAGTCTCTCTGCTTGACTTATTTCACTCAGCATAATCTCTTCTAGTCTTGTCCATGTTGATACAAAAGTTGGGTATTCATCCTTTCTGATGGAGGCATAATATTCCATTGCATATATGGACCGTATCTTCTTTATCCATTCATCCGTTGAAGGGCATCTTGGCTCTTTCCACAGTTTGGAGATTGTGGCCATTGCTGCTATGAACATTGGGGTACATGTGGCCCGGCCCTTCTTTTCACTACATCTGTATCTTTGGAAATCAACAAGACTGTAAACAACAAATGTTGGAGAGGATGTGGAGAAAGGGGAACCCTCTTACACTGTTGGTGGGAATGCAAGTTGGTGTAGCCACTTGGGAAAACAGTGTGGAGATTCCTTAAGAAATTAAAAATAGAGCTAGCCTATGACCCTGAAATTGCCTGCTCACTGTATTGATCTTTATTTCTTCTAAGCCCAATCCAATCTCCTGCTTTGTTTGTTTGTTTCTTTGTTTGTTTGCTTTGGTCTGTATTGCATATTAGGGCTTCCTTAAACATTTGGAGATCCTGTCTATCTGTGTGTAGTTAAGAGTGGGGCCCTAAAAATCTCACTAGCAGGTCCATGTGCCAGGGCAGCACTGGTTGGCTGCCTGCTTTCAACAGAGCTAGACGCCATTTCTTTCCTTGTCAACTTCCAATGTCTGTATCTAGAGGTCTCCTCCCTTGGGTCATTCTGTTTTTCCAGAAGAAAATCTTGCATTTTTCAGCAGACTTAGGAAAGGAGTTCAAGAAGCCTCACTGTCCAGTACAGAGATTTTCACTTAACCTCCTATTTCCTATAGCCATTTTGCTCCTGACCTTAGTTGTATTTGGTATTTGAGTGAATAGTCTCTCAGGTTCAGCTTTTTCTGGGAATAAAGCTCTTATCTTCTGCACAGAGTTTGCAAAGGTGTAGTTCACTGGCTTTATAGGCTGGTGTAAAGAATGGGAGACATTGAGAAGCTCCAGATAGGTTTTTAACTGGTCCTCTTATTGGCTCCATTCTGAATATTGGCTCCCAGAGGTACCTGGTTCCAGTGCCTAAATCTTTTTGGTGTCATATGGACCAAATCCATTCAACTCACTCTGGAATGCCCCCTCTGTAGGCAATAGATTTTAGTCTTCTTCCCTCAGCTCAGCCACTTATCAGTTCTATAGCTTCTGCCCATCTCTCACTTCCTCACCATTTCTCTTTGTTCTGTTGGTTTTAAATTTGGGGGTGAAATATTTACATTATGTAATTTTAAAGGGGTTACTCAGAAGTAAGTATGTATATTGAATGCTCCATATTGACCTGTGACATCACTTACTACTCATTATATTACTCATCATTCAGATGTGACCTTCTCCAAGAAGACAACCCTAGACTGAGAAAGCCAATTCCCCCTTGGAGCTCTGACACCACTCATGGTAAATTTCCTATATTTCCATTGCTTCATCTTTTTCCAGAGCTACAAGCTCTAGGGAAGCAAGGCCAATGATATTTTTGTCTTTGGAGCTCCAAAGCCCTGTACAGTGTTGATGAACAGATATCTGCAGCATTTACCGAGTTAGTCTTTTTGCAGATATCTTGTGTGGGTTACAAGGACACAGGTACAAGGGTACAAGAGTGAAAAAGTAAAATTTTATCACAGAAAAATGTTTTTCCTATTTAATAGCTCGGTGAAACTAAGTAAATTATTTACCCTCTTTTGGCCTCATTTCCTTAGAATTGTGATAGTAATAATGCCCACTACATAGGGTTTTTTGAGTCTAGAGACTAATGGAGAAATAGTTTTTAAGTAAAATTCTAAATATATAATTGTAAACTATAGGGCATTTGAGAGATATTATCAGGGATCGGGAGGTTGGGAATGTAGATTGAGGTATGAGAAGACTTTTCTAATGAAAGAATATTTAAGCTGAGATATAGTTGTTGAATAGAAGCTATCCATATGAACACTGAAGGGAAGAACATTCCAGAACACAAGAGGAAGGAAATATTTGGTGAATTTGGCTACTACAGAGTTCTGTCAGGGTGGTGTTTATTATCAGGATAGGGTGGTAGAGTCTGTGCCTGCAGAAGCCAATGAGGACCAAAAATAGGCACAGCCTTGAGAAGCATATTAAGGATATTCTATATTATTTTCAGGGCTACAAGTAGCCACTAAATGACCTTAACCAAGAAATAATCCTATCTAGGTTTAGTAAAAGATTACATTAACTACTGTGAGAAGAAGTATTTGGAGAGAGGTAGGAGTAGGCTTGTAAAGACAGGTAGGGAGCTAATGTAGTGGAATTACAGGCTAGGGTGTAAACAGTGGGAACAGAGATATGGGGTTGCATTTGACATTCATTTTTGAGGGAAATCAGCTGGACTCTTTGATCAATTAGATGTGGGAAAATGAGGGAGAGGGAGATGTCACAGTTGACTTCTGGATTTCTGAGAGCAACTGTGAAGAAGAGGTTTGAGAAAAGTATCAAGAGTCAGGGAAGAAACAGCATAGTACAATTATTAAGAATAGTTAATAAATACAGATGATCCCTCATTTAGGTTGGTTTGACTTATGAATTTTTGACTTTATGTTGATGTGAAAGCAGTATGCATTCAGTAGAACTTCTGCTTTGAATTTTGAATTTTGATCTATTCTTAGGCCAGTGAGATATGGTGGGATACTTACTCTATGGTGATGCTGAGCAGTGGTAAGGAAGCCATGCAATCTCAAGGACGAACAACACATAGACTTCCAACTACTCTCTACCCATATACCCATTCTGTTTCTCACTTTCAGTACAGCACTCAATACATTACATGAGGTAGTCAACACTTTATAATAAATTAGGCTTTGTGTTAGATGATTTTGCCCAACTACAGGCTAACATGTGTGCTCTGAACACATTTAAGGTAGGCAAGGGTAAGCTATGACGTTCTTTAGGTTAGGTGTTTAGAATGCGTTTTTAACTTATGAGATTTTCAACTTACAATGGGTTTATCAGGCTGTAACCCCACTGTGAATAAAGGAAGATTTGTAATTACCTTTTTCCTGTTAGTCAATCCTTCAAGTTCTGGATCATGTCTTGACTTCATGAAAATTTCTCTGACAACCTGGGACACAAGTCAGTTGGCTATATCTCCTCTGATCTTCCAGCATACTTGTTACTTACCAGAAGTAATATGCTGCCTCTTGCACGTATTACCCTTATCCTGCTGACCTTTATATGTGATGCTCTTCTCTTCACACCTGGGTTTGAAACTCAGTGACAGGGGACCTCTTCTTAGACTCCTTTGGATTCTCAAAATCATTTATTAGCATTTGTACATGGTAGGTTCTCAACAAAGATTTTTTGACTACTCCGTAACTGGAAATGTTATCATTTTGAGAGAAATTTTGAAAAGGACATGTTATTGTCAGTGATTTTTTTTCTCCCATATTCTGTCCAGAGAGGAAAAAAATAGGACACCTATATATCTAATTTCTGAAATGTCTTTGTGAGGATGGATGATAAAGAACTGTAGAATTATTTATGGTGGCTGTAGTTTATTGTAATATGTAGATTTAATAAAGAGAGATTGAGGGAATTCAATGTATTTGTTTTTTAAGTCTCTGAATTCTTCATTCCTGTCATGAATTAGAGGTGCTTGTTGCATTTGGTAAAAACATGGATGATGGTGGGGCTGGGGATGGCAAGGGGATGGAAATGAGGCGA
The DNA here is from genome assembly GCA_028533885.1 of Nasua narica. Classification (NCBI taxonomy): domain Eukaryota; kingdom Metazoa; phylum Chordata; class Mammalia; order Carnivora; family Procyonidae; genus Nasua; species Nasua narica. Next base: position 93,036,687 of record CM052807.1, on the reverse strand, counting down.
GGAGGGGAGATGAGAGAAGACTTACTACAATACACACAAAATGTGTGTCTATATAATACATGAAAAATGTTGCAACCTCAGAAGCCCAAAGAGGTCTCTCAAATGATTTCCATAATGGTACAAGTCACATCCACTAACTTCTATGCCTTGTGGTTAATGGTGAATGTGGGGCAGGGCACTTTGGCTCTTTGATAGACTTCTCTAACCACTCCTTCCCTCAGACTACTTGTGAGGCAGCCTTTTACGACTTCCTTTGTCCACCATCATATGGAGTTTTTAAGTGAGGGTGGGGACAGATCACTGCTGCCACTTGTCTACCAGCTCCTGCTGTTATTGTTAATCGTAGTTTGCTCCTTGCTAATGTGAGCATTTACATGGAAATAAAAGACATTAACTGAACATCTCATGTATGGCAGGATTTGGGGTAGGCTGCTTTGAAGACACAGATATGAAAACAAACCAAAAAATTTATGATCTCAAAGAGGATGCAGTGGCTAGGTCAAATGTGTACACAGGCATACAACTTTTCACTATGGTAACCGAGATTTTATTTTATTTTTTTCTATTGGAGGCTTAGCTACTGGTATTTAAGACTTTAGAAATCAAGATTAGCAGCTTTGCTCCTCCATGTTGTTAACTATGTGATCTTGAGCAAGATACTTAATTTCTCTAAGCCTTCTTTGCAATTTCAGAATGAAGAGAAGGATACCTTCATCCGAGAGTTGTAAAAATTAAATGAGATAATATAGTCAAATCTTCTAGCACAAATATTGTACATGGTGAGTGCTTAATAAATCATATACGTATATATAAACATGAAGATCTATTCCACTGGTTTAACTGTTTACATATTCATTTGTGGCTCCAATCTTTCCTTTGCAGAGACAAAGTTGATGATAACGATCTATTTCCTAGGGCTGAGTCAGACCCGTTGGACCAAGGACCCACTGTTTCTTCATAACCCATGCAGCACCCTTCCATGGTTTAGCCTTCCGGCCACTCCACCCTTCCCTCTCCCTCCTAATTGCTTCCCACCCGCCCTCACAGGACTTTCCCTTTCTCCCACTCCAAATAATTATGCAAGAGTCAGGTTGCTCTTGAGAATACATACTTATAAGAACAAAATTCAGATTAAATACTTGGTTATTTCAAAGCATGCAATGAGGAAACTTGTCTCTCCCTTTATCCATGAACCAAGAAATTTATAGGCATGAGTATCGATATCATTTTCACTGATTTGAAATAAACTTGATAAGTTGTTCACTTTCTCTTGGCTTCAGCTTTCTTGTTTGTAGAAAAGCTGATTGTGAAATGAGAAGGTAGGGTTGCCTCTGATGACTGGAGCTGTGTTATGGTGAACAGCCCTGGGAAAGCGTCTGGTGAAAAGATCACTGTCAGAGAAATCAAGAGATCCAGACTCTTGACTTCAGATTGAACATTAGAGTACAGGAAGAAAAAGAAAGAACTGACTTTTCCAAAATATTCTGCCACTAATCCATCTTATACTGGAAATGTTTTCTGTCTTTCTTATTTGGTCTAAAGATGGAGAAGAATAAAATTATGACCTGAGAAAGTAATAGGAAGAAGGAATATCAGAAATCCAGGGTGTCTGTGTTGGGGATATGTTGGTCAGAGTAACTGTCAACCCCAGGACTTTGCTCATATTGGCACCGAAGTTCATTGTTTTCATTGTTTGTCCCCAAGAAAGACAATTTCCCAAAGTTAAATGATAGGCTATATTGAATGATTCACTAGATCTATTATATAAGAGTTTATCTAACACTATCTGGAATAGATGTATATTTTCAGCCAGCATTATATTTTTGGGTGGTGATTTTTCATAAAGCAATAATTTTATAATTTGTATGAGGGTTAGAGAAGATCTCTGCAATGAGGCTAGAATACCACTCTTAAGACTCTCCTCTCTTCAATCTATCTTCCCCACACAAATTTAATGTAAATTACTCAACGTAATTTCAAATCTTAGATTTAAAAATAAAAATATAGACTTCCTAGGCACTGTCTGCCTGAAATATTACTGCTTTGACTTGCTCAGAAAGCAAGAGATCATGTTACATGTAATCACGAGTTTCTTTAAGCTAGCCCCTTCTCTCATATATAACAAACCACAGCGCCACTTACACTGTCATTCCACTCATTTAAACATAAGTACTGACTTTTCATTACTATCACTGTGACAGGTTTAACGTATTTTCTTACCTGCAGAAACCAGAGAAAGCATTTCTGACCATTAAAAATAAAGCCGTCCATCCAGAGCTTAGTTTTTCTCTAAAATGCTACTCATTAGGATTGCCTAATTTGTGGGGAGGGAAATGAAGGATTATGTGACAGAGAGTGACCACTTGGAGAAGGGAGGCAGGAGAAACTACATTCATTGTTCAGGGAAGCCTGTCTGTGCTGGGAAGTAATATATGAGCTGAGAATAGAAGGGTAACAATGACAAGCCCAACAATAATGATCTGTAATTATTGAACACTTAATTATATTCTACTCATTTACATACATTAATTCACTGTGTTCTGGGATTCATGATCCCAGCTCTCTGCTTTAAAAATTCTCTGCTCTTGTGGTTAAGTTCTATGAAGAATTGGAGAAAACCATTTCAGAAAAAGGAGGAGCAGGTGGAAAATCTCTAAGCTAGTATGAAGCCAGGTATGTTGAAGAATGGGAAAAGGTCTAAGGTGGTTTGCATAGAATGAGCTAGGGAAAAAATGTTATCTATATGGGGAAGTGTGTTGGAAACCACAGTAAGGAATTTTGATTTTATACTTTGTTCTTAGGACTTGTTATCTCATTCACTATTTTGGAAATTTGAAGGTAAATTTGCTTTTAATTTGTACTCTATGCAATAATCCTGGGCATATTAGGAGAACAGACATAAGACAGTTTAAAAAAAATCATGGTATTTTATCCTTAATTATATAGATAATTATTGAGTGTGACAGAATTTAGCTGACAAATATTTTTACTCATTAAAACATATAAGTCTAAGTAATTCACCAGGTTGAATAATATCATCCACCACAGTCCAAACCAGTCCTATTGACCACTCTAGCAAATTGTTTCTATTAGGTGCATTTCCCTCTTAAGACATCCAAGAAAGTATAAATATTTAACAACTTTGAGCGATTTGAGCAATAGTTGTTTGTGCTGGTATTAAAAATGCAATAGCAATGAAAGAAAAGTCTTTCTAACAGAATATAGACCCAAATCTGGATAAATGTAGCATTCTTGTCTACATACTTCTTTCTCGGAAACCATGCGTATCTTCAACCGCGTTGTTTCAGTTTATTTGTTCTCTTAACACACTGAGTCATTGGTGATCAGAGCTGCCTTCCCTAGCATTTCATCTCATGAGGAAATTGGTTCCTGGGTTTGATCACACTTAACAAATAATGTCCACCATGTAAGAAAGGTCAAAGTTCCTTGTTGTTACTGAGGGAGTTAACATTCTCAAATACCACGATAGGTAGATAGAGAAATGACTTTAATTATCCTATGTAGAATTAAAGAGCTAAGTTCTTTTAGGATGAGGGCGTGGATATTTTGGACGTTCCAAATCTTACAAGAATCCTCTTTTACAGAAAGAGACAAAAGCAAAAATTAAAAACAGGGAGTAGCCTAATACTTAGGGTATTCAGCACATGTGAAAAAAAAGACTGGCCCTGGAGGTTGGTGAGGATTGTTTTAGGTCAGTTACTAAGGAAAGCTTGATTCAGATGTAACTATTAAGTGTTTATTATTTGAGTCCAGAAATGGATGGGAGTGGGTAAAAGGGGATGTTCCCTCAGTAGGTTGATGTTTTTGGCAACAGTACAACTGATGTTGCAAGAAGGGAAACAGTCTAAGATGAAAATCTCTTACAGGTTGGCATTTGCCCAAAACTGTAATGTTGACAGGGAAGTGTGGGCACACCCAAAAACATCCTGATTAAATTGCAGGTGTTGTGCAAAACCAAGTGGGAAGAGCAAATATTTTATAACTAGTAAGCAGATTCTGGCAGTTGCCTTGTATATGGTGTATGAGATTATAAAATCTTAAGGCACAAGGTAATTGCTATATATTTCTGTTGTAAAACAGAGTTTTGCTCAGAGACTCATTCACTATTTGATTTGGAAAAGACTTTTCAGATCATCTCTGCTAGTGGATTTTTCTTTAATTTTTTAGCATAAATAACTCCTTTCAAATAAAATCTTAAATTGAACTCCACTATATAAAAAATAGATGGTATTTTACTAGTAAAAATGTCTTTATAAGTTTAAACTGAACATATTTACTCTTTATATAGTGACTACATGAAATGAAAGTTGTTTTAATTAATACAAAAACTTGGAATCAGAGCTCCTATGGGGCACTTGTGATTTTGTGAAATCCTTAGCATCTCATTTATTTTAGTATTTTTGTGTGTTTGCATATGATTAACATATCTTCATTTACACAGAAAACTAGTTGCAAATGGGAGGTTAGACAGATCACTTTGTAATCTCAGGGTTTCCTTGTAGGAGAACCCTTTATTCTGAGGTCCATTCAAAAATGAGTCAAAATGGAAACACAAGTTAATATGTTGGTGGTTTCCACAGTGCTGACATCTGGCTTATAACTTCTTGGAGTATTCTAAATATTGTTATATTTTAAATATTTCCAAATCCTTAAAATGCAAATCGCATCCAGCATCTGTTGAGTTCTTCCCACAGAAAGTCTTCCACAGAAAAACCCGGGGCTCAAAAGTTGTTAGTGGTGGCGTGGTAATTACTTCAGGCTTCTCCTGAACTGCAGCGTGTGCAATCCAGGAAAATAAACAAGCTTAACAGTGTTAAATAAAATAATTTATATTCTAGCTAGGAAATGTCACAGTCAAAACTAGACTTGGGGCCTCTTGACTCCTTTCCTGCCTTTTCATGGAGAGTGAACTCAACACAATATAGCAATGGTTCACTTATTGTCAGTTTTATTCATTTAGCACTTCATTAGGGAACGTCTTATGGGCTCCCACTCCGTCTTTTTGATAGATGTTTCACCAGCTAGAATGAAAGTCCCTTGCCCAAAGGAACTAAATCATATATTTCTCTGTAGCCACTAGTATAGTGTGTGTATAGTGGAATATTAGTGAGATATTGATTATGTCGTGAAGAAATGTACAAACTTATTCTCCTATAAACATCTACTATTGATAATTTACTTGATTTTGGAGTGTTTTGTTGATGTTTCAAGCTATATCATTTTCAGTTCATAGATGGATCTATCTACATTTTTGTTTAAAATTTCATGAATCAATGTTACATACTACTGTTAGTGAATTAAAGGGATATATACTGAATAGCCATTATGTCCCTAGTGCTGGTATAATTCCAGGGAGATGATGGTAAATCTTTTGTGCAACTATATCACATACAATAGATACAAGCAGTTGTTCAGAAGAAACCATCATGCCAAATGAGTAGCCATCATTGTTGAATTTGATATTAAATTGGGATTTTAATTAGAATGATTGGTATTTTCTTCTCTTACATGGAATGGTAGCATTCAAAACTAAAATATCATTAGGTCTGGTTTTATGCCATGGGAAGATTAAAATTCCTTCTTCAGAAATATCCTGGCTTTGCTTCACAATATTCCATGTCCCATTCCTAATGGGAGGGTTATTACCCATCCAAGTAAAAGACTTATTTAGCTTTTCAATTTTCATAACAAGATTTCAATCTTATTTTTTTCTGAAGTGTTAGATTGAACTGTACAAACTGGATGCTTTGTAAATAAAAAAATAATAAAAAATGACCAGTTTCATGTGGTTCTGCCTAGTGTTTGAATTTAGTGGAAATCAACAAGTTGTTTGCTAACCCAACTCTCGTCAAAAGCTCTATGGATAAAAGTGATAATAATAGGGGTTTGGTTTAAAGCCCAGGCTGACAAACTTTTTCTGAAAGGGCCACATAGTAAATATTTTAGGCTCTGTGGACTGCCCATACAGTATATAGCAACTGCTCAACTCTATTGTTGTAGCATGAAAAGAGCCACAGACACAAGCAAATGAATGGCTATAGCTGTGTTAAAATAAAACTTTATTTATAAGAATAAGCAGTGGGTTGAATTTGGCCTGCAATCTGCAGTTTGTTCACCTCTGGCTTAAAGGACAGAGAAATGTATCTTTGGATCATATTGTCTTAGTATGAATTGTGAATGAATTGCCTTTGCAGAGTTACCTTGCGGTAGTTAGCTCTGGATTTTCACGGAGGAAGACGTTGAGAAACAACCTGATGAAATTCTTTATTACATTTGCTCTGCGATGTTACACATAAATATTATTCCATATGATTAACCCGTAATCTACTTAAAGTATTTCTTCCATGGCTAAGATTTAGGTAATGATTTGTTTGTTTCCCAGCATTTAGGTAACGATTCCTTTCTCTCCCTGATTTTTAAGATGATAAAAACTCTAAAAAAGAAAAAAAAAAAAAGATAATAAAAGCTCTAACTGACTGTGTCTCATTTTTGCTTTTGCTACCAGGAATATCAACACCAAATCCGAGTTTCATCTATGGCCACTATGTGGCCATTTATTTCTGGAGAGGTGAGACTCCCTTCTTTCTTATCACTGGCTTTGCTTTGACTGCATATTCAAACTGAATTTTCCCTGACTTTAGAAATTTTGAATTGTAACTCACTATTCTCTTGTGTGCTTCTTGGTTGTAAACAGACTCAAATTCTTCTGGATCCAGTTTCAGAGTAAATATACAGCATGAGTACATGATATGTTTTCATATCTGAAGATCAATTTCCTGTAAACTTTTAGTATCTCAGGTGCTCAAGTATGGACTATTGAATTATTTTAACCCAACAAATAACTTATGAATATACTCCTGCTCTCAAAGAGTTTATAGTTGGGGAGGAGACATGTATAAGTAAGTAATGACAAAACTACAAGGTAATTGTCATAATGGAGGTTCATGTACCCTGCAGCTTGGAGCTTGAGTTTTAAGGAATGATGCTATTGCATCATCTTCTTCCTTGGCATGGTGAGGTCAACTACTTAAAAATAGTCATTTTTTGGTGAATATTGTGAATAGTCATTACTTCTTATGGAAAATCTTAAAGGCATATAAGCAAGATAATGTTTGATGTTTAGCTTTCCTGTATTAGTTCAAAACACTCTTCTACAATTAATTCAGAACTTAAGATTTACATTTTAGAAAAACATGAATTTTAACCAAGATTTATTTTGTACTTGTTAAAGCCATTAGTTTCTTATATCTAAATTAGTCCCTGAGAATTTCAAGGATTTGAGTTTATATTACTACTGTCCACCAGCTTTTTTCACCAGGAAAGACAAGACAGCCCTTAATGTTACTTCATATTCATGAGCAAGGTTAGGCTGGCTGATTAAACATTCATAAACACTATTTTAATGACATTAAAGTGACTCATAATACAAGAAAAACATGTTATTTATAATTATTCTGCTTCAGTAAATTAAGCTATTGTAATTGTTTCTTTAATTCATATGCAAAATATTTAAACAGTTAAAATCAGTTTGTGTTGTTTGTGTTTAAGCAATTAAACATCAAAGTTTTTCTACCAAGCCATACATTTTTATGTTCATAATTTTAATATCTAAAATTTATTCACTCAGCAAATATTTATTGAACACTTACTATGTGCCATGATCTGTCCGATATGCAGGAGATACTTTAGTGAACAAGATATATAAAGTTCTTGACTTCAAAAAGGCTACATCTTCATGGGAGAAGACAGATGATAAACATAGACAAATTCTTTTTTTCTTTACTTATTTACTTATTTGACAGAAAGAGAGAGCATAAGCAAGGGGAGTGGCAGAGGGAGAAGCAGGTGCCCCGCTGATCAGGGAGCCCAATGGGGGGCTCTATCCGAGGACCCTGGGATCATGACCTCAGCGGAAGGCAGATGCTTAACTGGCTGAGCCACCCAGGCACCCCTAGAGACAAATTCTTAAAAAGATATATTTAAATGGTAATTATAGCTATTATAAAATTATAACACAGAAATGAGATAATGAGAAACTGTTGAAGGGTGATAATAGGTGGTAATCTCTGAAGGTTTCTGTAAAGAATGGTGAGAAGAAGCCAGTCAAGTGGAAACATAGCAGGGGACAGCAATTATTTAGAATTCATTTGAAATTCCCTATGGTAAGAAATAAAATTATTCACAAAATTTTAATAATAACATTGCAAAAAAATCCAATTATATGTATTTTTTACCCTCTTGGTTCTTACCTATAATAAGAAAGATATATATTAATAAATCATCATCAAACCATGTGGAATGATTGATGATATAATCAATTTGGTGTTCTTATACGTGCTTTACTGTGAAGTCCTAAGCCTGTTCCTTTGGAGACTACCATGAGTTTCACTTGTCTTCTCCCAGGATGGAGACTGAGGCAAAGGGCTTCATGGCCCTGACCTCCTGGAATGCCACTAGAATGGAGTAAGGACTATGGATGTATATGGAGGATCTTGAGAGTGGCTTAAAGATCAAATAAGAAAGAGCACTGGGTGTGGTGCATGAACAATGAATCTTGGAATACTGAAAAAATAAAATAAAATTTAAAAAAAGAGAAAGAGGGAGACAGATCGTGGGAAATGAGGCTCCCACTCACTCACGTGAAATTGGCTATTGACTGAAAGATGATACCACATAAAAAGTTGACATTAGAAGCTGCCCTATCTTTTTTCTACAAGTTTGTTTATGATCAGCTAACAGAATGGGAATGTTCTCTATCTGGTAATGGACTATATTACATGACTGTCCAGATACAGTGGTGTGCCATTAAGAGTTGGAACATAATACAATTCAAAATACTAAAATTCCTTTAAATTTTCTTTCATTTTGAATGACCAGAATTGAGATTTCTAGGTCAATGGTTATTGACTACGTTAGGTTCTTAATATATGACTACATTGTTTTCAAATAGGCTATTCTGTACCAATACACTTAGCCCTCCATCATGATGCCCTTAGCATCGTCTAAGGCTTATGTTGCCAGACTGATATTTAAAATACAATTTAAATTCTTGCCTGGAAGCACTGAATTGGAGACTGATTATTTAACTGGCCGTCTGCTAAGTCTGGACAAGAGCATATGCTGAATACTTTCATGGATGATCTAGTCTAAAAGTTACAATAGAGAATATAGCTTCCTTCCTGGGGGCAGCCCTCCCTGCATATGTGGTTATCAGACCCGCCTAGGGATCCTGTATCTTCCCTGTAAATAGATCCCTGGCTTCTAGGTATCACTGGTGGCCACTCTCTGAAAAGCTCATTTCTACTGTCACTCCCACTCATTGGTTAAGTCCTTGATTATTTCCTTGGTGACTGCAGAAGGAAATCTTCACTTAAGAGAGTATCAATTATCTATTGCTATGAATTACCCAGAAACCCAATGGCTTGAAACAAACAACAAGCATTTATTTAATTCATGAGTTCATGGGCCAGTGGTTTAATATGGTTGCTTATTCTGGTCTCTCTTAAACTTGCTCACATGTGGCAGTTGGTTGGGCTTTAGCTGGGGTGATTGAACAATTGGGCCACTTTCGTTCTCTAGCTGACTTTCACAGGTCTGTTTTCCTTGCGAGGAAAAATGTATGACATAAGTGGAATTTAAGAATTTTGGTGGCTGGGCTGGTTTCACCTGGCCTTGAGGTCTCTGTGTGGTTGATAAATAATTGGTGTCTGTTTTTCAGGGGGATCCTTTAATACAGTCCATTAAAAGTTTAGACCCTGGAGTCAAAGTCCCTGGATTCCAATCATAGTTCCTCTAGTTGCTAACTGTGTGTCTTGGGCTGCATTATTTAGCCCCTCTGTGCTTTAGTTTCATCATTTGTTATTTGGGGATAATACTCCATTCTACCATAACAGGGTTGTTGTGAAGATTGGATTAATGAATATATGTAATACGTTCCTTTAAAAATGTTAAGAAGCTATTATCTCTGAAATATTTTTCCTGTAGGTCATTTATTGGTTCCCTCAGAGATGTGACTACTGGGAAACTCAACTCCATTTCTGTTGATTTAGGCAGGATTCTTCACCTTGCTGGTTTTGACATTCCTTCAGGGTCTCAGCTTCTTGTAGGTGACCACTCTGCTAGTGGCTCTCCTCATTCAGATGTTCTTTTGTGTGGAGTCCTGTTCAAAATGCCCATGCCCGGTTTCCCTCACAGGGGCCATATTTGTGCCCTGGCAAAGTACTCTGGGAAACTCTTATTTGGCCCAGCTGTCAGTGAAAATAAAGCATTCTCTCTTTGTTCTATCACTAGCAGACTATTCTAGCTGGCCTATATTTCTTTCTCTTTTTGAGGAAAGCCACCTAAGATTGTGACTTTTTCTCTAAAATCTGTGTGCTCAGCCTGATCCTAGAACAAGTCCTAGATACCAGGCAAAGAAGGTGGAGGAGGCGGAGTGAGGGAGAAAGAAGAACCTGGCCAGGCCCCAAGTCTTCCGTACAGGCTTCGCAGCCCAATTCAGGCCTAAGCTGAGAAGAAGAAACAAACTTTATATGAGATCAAAGTTTGGATCTTTGATGTCACACAAAATTGGACTTTAAAAATGTATTTCAGGGGTCCCTGGGTGGCTTAGTTGGTTAAACTTCTGCCTTTGGCTCAGGTCATGATCCTGGAGTCCTAGGATCAAGGATCCACTCAGTGGGGAGCCTACTTCTTCTCCTTCTGAACTTTCTCTCTGCTCTTGTTCCCTCTCTCTCTCAAATGAATAAATAAAAAAATCTTAAAAAACCCCCACGTGTTTCAGTTCCTACTATAAGTAGGCTTCATATGCAAAAATACACTTATTTAACAAAATGAGCTTATAATCTAATAGGAAAAAGACATACTCATGCTCACCAGGCCTAATGCCATGGCACAAGAGCAAATTTATCACTTCTCCCCCAATTTTCCCTCTCTAGTCTCTTCAACTGATTCCTTAGTCACCTTTCACATTGTAACGATGGGGGACCCGGTTTCAATCCACAACTTTTGGAAATTGTTTAGCATATATAGCCCTGGTAGACATCGCAATTGCGGTGGAAGAATCGTATTATACAGTTAACTGAAACTGGGATTACATGGAAAGTTGCCTTTTAAAATCCTGTTTCATATATAGCCTGACATTTTTTTGTTTCATTTTGCATGTTGACTTTTGCATCAATATTGCACATTTGCATTATTTTAAATGTTGCAACCACAGTTTTTCTAAAATTTCTAACTGTTCTGTGTATTCTTCATTGTGTAAAGTATGTGTATTTTACCCATTATTAAAGTACTCTATGCACATGTTAAAACTTAAATAAAAACTTACAAATTAAGGAATTAAATAAACACATTACTCATTTGATTATCTAAATCTTATGGCATTTTCTCTTCTGACTCCAAATGGCTGGTGGGAGAAAAGATGTCTTCTAGTGAAAAGCAGCAATCCCCTGGGGTGCCTGGGTGGTTCAGTTGGTTAAGCATCCAGCTCTTCATTTCTGCTCAGGTCATGATCTCAGGGTCCTGGGATCCAGCGCAGCCTTGGATTCTGCTCAGTAGGGAGTCTGCTTGAAGATTCTCTCCCTCTGCCCTTCCCCCAACTCATTCTTTCTCTCTCTCAAATAAATAAATAAATCTTTAAAAAGAATAAAAGCAACAATCTCCTGTCACACCCCATCACACAAACACAGTCTCAGTCCTTGAGGGAGTTATTGTGGACTCTGAAACTAGTCTGTTTTTAATTTTATTTAAGGCTTAGTAACATATCAGTAATTAAAATGTTTATATGACTAACCTTTGGTTTATCAGTTTTAGACATTTATGCACAATCTGCTCCGGTAGTTAAGTCAATCTCTCACTTTCCCTTTCCCATCCCGATACAATTATATTATTTTCTTAATCCTCTATTTGTGTTTTATAACTTTGAATAATGTATCTTAACATTTAGATCTTATTCTATAAATCCCGAGTTTTGGATTTCAAAGATGAAGGTATTATCCTTTCTATTCTTGCTTTCATTTCCTCTTACCCTTAACCCACTAGCTTCAGTCATGGGTAGTTTTCACATTGTCAAGAAATATTGATAATATTTCTTTATTATTTTATGATCATGATTGAACTGTTAATATATTGTAGATGGGAGATGTTGAAACTTCAAACACTGTGGAGACCAGGCAGGTATAAGTGAAAGAGATTGGTAAACTTTGGTAAATTGGTGAGTGTATGCTGAATGTTGTCTGGATGAATGTGGACCCAGTGATGCAAAATATCCTAGTGTTTTAAGAGAAGTCTGATAATCCAGATTTTTATGTGAAATCTTCTGATTTAAATATGGTGGAAGTTCATTCAACTAAAACACACACACACAAACACACACATACACACACACACAGAATAAGTCAAATAAAACATCCAAGAGAAATGTTTTATTTCTTTTGGATGTAGCCCATTGAGCTACCAATTTGTGACTTCCCCTGTATAAGCCGTGTATAAAGTTTGTAAATAAATAAATAAATGCTATTTACATTTTTATAGTTAAAAAACATTCATAGCATATCAAATGCTAATTTCCATTCTTATGTAGATTTTTTCCCTTTGCTTTTCTTAGTTTCTAATTTACACTGTCTCCCTTTATTACATCCTGAAGGTATTTCAACTTTCTTAGGCAAGTGCCAACTTTAAGTCCTTATTTTCTCTGGGTATCTCTGCTCCATCTAGACTGATGGAACTTTGGAGCTTTCTGCAGTTTTCATCCAGGTACTAATAATTCTTGGTTTGGTTTTGTTTCATTTTGTTTTTGTTTTTGGCACAGTTTCTCCATTTCTTGGCTTAAAGTTTTCCTTTCTTAGTTTCCTCCCTTGTTTTCCTGGAAAACATCCTTAAGTAACTTTCTAAGAGAGGATGTGTAGGAAGTAAATATTCTGAATTTTTGTATGTCTGAAATAAGTTTGTTCTACATTATATTTCACCACTAATTTGGCTAGATACAGACCTGTAGTTTTAAAATTATTTTCTCTATCACTAAAGCCATTTATTTTCATTATGACTGCTGCTTTTTAAGGTGTTTTTTTTTTAACTGTTGGCTTTTAAACATATGTACATGTATAACTTTGCAATGTTTTCATTAACTAAAGAGAAAGATAAAATATAATCATTTATATTAATGTTAAGGGGAAAAAAAGCAAGTCTAAGGAAAGCAGAATAAAGAAAATAAAGTCAGGGTTGCTCTTGTAAAATCTGATAACAGTCTTAGTCCCATTTGTGTTTTTCTCTATGTAGATACTTTAGATACTTTTAGGATTTCCCTTTATCTTTCATGTTCTAAAAAATGTTTAAATGATGCATCTAAGTTGGAATATTTTTCCTTCATTGTCCAGGGCACTTAGCAGTACTTTTTATTGAAATATTCATGTCCTTAGTCCTGGAAAATTCTTTTTATGAGTCTTTTTTTCCTTAATAATTTTAGTCTTTTTTTTTTCTGATTTCATTTCATAGTATTAATGGAAGCTTCAATTTGAATGTCGTCTGGAATAGTCAACCTCTATAAAATTGAATCGAGGAAAGCACTCGGTTTTTGCTTTCTCCTTCTCTTTTACCTGTTTTATCATTGCTTTCTTCTTTTGGCTTTCTTTGAGATGCTATACATGTAGCTATACATGTATATATATAGCTTTGAGATGCTATACATGTATACATCTTGGAGATGCTATACATGTAAATAGATTTAAAAAGTCAGCAAGACTTTCAAAAATATCAGTCACCTCTCCAACTCCTCTGTAGCCTCAAGTTTCTTTTTTTTTTTTTTGTAGCCTCAATTTTCAATTCTATTTTATGTTCTTCTACTTATTACTTCTAGTGTTTGCTTCCACATTTCTAGTAACGTGCTTACAGTGACATTTTTTTTTCTAAAATAATGCTACTAGTTTTTGGCTCCAAAGCCAAGGATTTACTTTGTAATACATGCCTCTTCCCCCTCTCCATTGAAACACTTTTCCTCCCCCATTTTCCAAATATAATGTTATCATTCACTTAAATTAAATCAATATTCAATGTCTGCATTTTTATAACTTATAGACTTCATTCACTGATGAACTATGCAGTGTATTATCTTTTTATTTCCTGGAGTCATCACTGTCTAGTTTTTTCCTTTTGTTTAATTTTCCAAGTACCTATCTCAATTCAACACCACACTTTTTTGTCAGAATTATAAATCCTCTTTCAAATATATTAAAACATATCAAAAAAATCTCTTAAATTCTTTTAAAATCATTGAAGTTATCCTTCTTAGATGGGTAGATTTGATGTTCCCAGGTCTAGCTGCACTGCTGTGTCTTTGGGATCCCCCATCATCATCATCATCAACATGGAAATTCCCTCAACTCTCTCCTGTGTTGAACACAGTTTCTTGGTTCCCATCTCTTGGTTCCTCTTTCTTGGTTTATCCTCACCACTAGTTGCAGAGAAAAAGAGCATGAGAAATACATTTATGAGAGCTTTCAAAACTATTCCCCCTCTTGAATAATTTATCTGGATATAGACCTCAATGTTATATATCATTTTCTTAGAATTTTCAAAGCATCACTTTCCCACTAGGATTGCCTTTGGAAAATCAGGTCATTTTGATTCTTGGCTTCTGATCTACTTCCTTCTGGGAAGATCTGAGATCTTTAACTTTTTTTATTTTGGAAAATACATGATTTTTACACCCTGATGTGGATTTTTCTTTATTTATTGTACTGAGAATCTGATGTGCACTTTCAAACTCAGTTCTTGGAAACTTTTCTTGGATTATTCCTTTAACAAAATCTTGTCCTTTCTTTCCCCTGTTCTTTTCATCTAGAACTTTGCTTGGTTAAATGTTGGGCATTTTGGGCTGTTTTCTTGTCTTCTAATTCTTTGTCCTTTGTTTTACTTTCTAGATGGCTGTCTCCACTTTACCCTCCAATCCGACTCCCACATTTTAAACTTCTAATATCAGATTTTTAATTTCAAGAACTTTTGTTTAAAAAAAAAGAACTTTTGTTTGTATTCTTAATATTCTTTCAAAAATAGCATCTTTCTATTTGTTCCATGGCTGCAATATCTTCTCTTATCTCTCTGGGGATATTTGTTTGGAGAAGAATTTTTCTGTCTCTACCCTGTCTCATCCTTCCCAGTCTCTTTTATTGTTTGTTTTGGTTGCTGTTCCTCATGCTCAAAGCTTTCTTCAAATGTGTTATCCTCTGGGTGTCCATTCATACTTAAGCTTGATACACCAAAAAGCTGTCTGGAAGATCTGATGGGCTCTATTCCAGCATGATTTGATTGGGATGTTTTATTGAAGGAATGACAACCATCAATATTTAGTAGATTTTTTTTGTCATAGGCTGGTCATTGTAAGATTTTCTGCCCGGGGATCTAGCCTGGCTATTGATACATTCTGGAGATTGAGTGAGGATGAGGTGAGGGACCCTATTCTTTGATATGTCATTTAAATGCTTTATTTTCAGTATGTTAACTCTGACTTCAGCTATTCATAATCTAAGATTATTCTGCTTTAATCTTTCTAAAGAATAGATTTTTGTTGGGTGGGAAAGGGAAAGTTCTCTGGCTGAGCAGTTTGGGAAAGGTGAATCTGGGCAGGGAATAGGTCTAATTGTTTTTGGCTCTAATCCAGAAGTTGCTTTCAAGTATGTATCTGTTTCAGCCACTATCTTTATCTCTCTTTTAGATAGAAAAGCTGTCTTTGATTTTGAAATGTTCCAGGGTTCAACCATATTCCTGATTTTATTCCATTGCTGGTGTATGTTTAATTTTCCCCCTTTTTAATGTTAGTCACCCTCATTTGTTAGCTTCTTAGATTTCAAAATTTTGGTGCTGCCATTTCCTTTTCTGTTCTCATTTTCTTTGTATATTTATTCTTATTTTAGTAAAAGAAGTGAAGGTCAAAAATATATCTTCAAATTGTCATGTTTAAACAGAAGTCTCTTTTACTTTTAACTCAACATTGATTTGATGGGATATCAAAATTTGAGAGGATTTTAAAATAACAAAATCACACAAATCTCATTACTTTAGTGCAACTATTTTGAAAATAATTATTTAAATACTTACATATTTTATAATCATTTTACTCATACATGTATTTGTGATTTCATTTACATCATATTTTATATATATAAAATTTTATTTATATTTATTTATATTTTATAAATATAAATTTATAAAATATATTTATTTTATATAACATATATATTTATATTCATATAAATATTATATATATTTATATTATATATATTATATTTTCCCATCGAATATTCTTATTATAGCTTTATACTGTTTCATTGCATTGATGTCACATTTATTCAACCAGTCTCTAATATTGGGTTCTAATTTTTTCTTATCACTCATAATATCAAAATGAGTATCTTTTTACTTTTTTGCCTTCTTGAATTTTTCCTTAAAAATATATTCCTTACCATACAGTGACTTGATCCAAGAAGAACATATTTATGACTCTTATTACACATTTTCATATTGGTTATCCAAAAATTTTACAACTAATTTTAATGCCCCCTCAAAGACTGAGGATATAATATTAATTTTACCAAACTATTTTTATTAAAAATTTGGCCCTGAGGGCACCTGGGTGGCTCAGCAGGTTAAAGCCTCTGCCTTTGGCTCAGGTCATGACCCCAGGGTCCTGGCATCCAGTCCCACATTCGGCTCTCTGCTCAGCAGGGAGCCTGCTTCCCCCTCTCTTGCTGCCTGCCTCTGTGACTACTTGTGATCTCTCTCTCTCTCCATCAAATAAATAAATAAAATCTTTAAAAAAAAAAAAAACTTGTCCTTGCCAAGTGCTTTCTTAAAACACAGATCTTGTCCGAAAGAAGTGTTCTTTTAAATCATCGTTGCTGTACACATGTTTCTGAGAATCTGATTAAGACTATGGACCTTCCTCTCCCACCTCCCCAGCTGAATTCCCTTAGTTACATGGAGTGACATGCAGGCACACACATACACACACACACACACCCCTCTACACATAATTTCAAGCACTTGTACACCTTTGAAGTCCATTCTATGGACTCTAGTGCAAGACTCCAATCTCTAGGGAAAGCACTTCTCAGAGCTGTGAACATCAAATCTCTTTGTTGTCAAGATATTTAACTGAGAGGGATGCCTGGGTCGCTCAGTTGGTTAAGCAGCTGCCTTTGGCTCGGGTCATGATCCCAGCGTCTTGGGATCGAGTCCCGCATCCGGCTCCTTGCTCCTCAGGGAGCCTGCTCCTATCTCTGCCTCTGCCTGCCTCTCTGCCTGCTTGTGTTCTCTCTCTGTTAAATAAATAAATTAAATCTTTAAAAAAAAAAAGATATTTAACTGAGATAAAATGGCATCACTGAATCACTGAGGACCCCATCATCTGGGATTCATGTGGTTCTTTCCCTTACCACCATGATTCTGGCTAAATCTAGGGCCATGGAGAGTGACGAGGAGCTGATTCTTATAATCTCTGTCCAATTTCTGTCCCTAAACTCCTCCATCGCTTTGAATTTATTGACCAGAAACATGATCACAGTATAGGTTGATTACACAAATTTTAGTCAAAAGGCGAGCAAAACAGGAAGCTTAAATGGGGATTGGGTGTGAGAAACTTGGAGAAAAAGAATAGAAAGAGCATGTGGAACTAAGAGTGGCCTGTTCTGAAGCATTGTACAATCTTACATGATAAAACGCATATTGAGGAACTGAAATTAGAACTCTCGGTAACCATGGGAACAGCTCTGTTATGGCTCAATTGTTAGAAAAACAGTCCTGGGATTTCTGTGAAATGGAAATGATTGTTTAGATAATGATACATCTCCAGTGTGAGGACTGATAGTGAATTTCCAGCATAATTGGAAGTGGTAGGCCAAAATGCGAGGAACTTCTCAAACCCAGCTTTCCAAAGTATTTCTCCTTGAAATAAATACAATTAAGCTTTATAGGAAATTCCAACATTTGGCATTTCAAAATGTAATTTTGAAATTTTATAGCCATAATTTTCCTATATGTCCACGATTTTCCATATCCTTCTTCTTTGCATATTCTATATTTAGCAGTTTTTCAGTAGCTTGCTCCTGGAAAAATGTCATGTGAGAGTTCTATTATTCTAGTCTCCAGATCCCAGAGTTAATTTTAGACAGAGAATTTAGAAGTTAGATGCAGAGTAATCTTAAAAGAGGAAATTTATCTACATATAAGGAAGTACTTAGGTCTGTGATATCTTTGCTAGGGAGAAACTCTATAATGAGAGAATAATTAACATTAATTTCAAACATAACAGACTGTACCAGGAGCCACTTCTTGCTTACAAATACAAACAATGCTGCCAACTTGTTTTTTATTTTTCTCAATGTTTACAGAATGTTAAACTGAGGCTCACAAAGGTAAAGTATTTGCTCTAAGGTACTAAGATTGTCCGTGACCACGTGGGGACTGAACCACACTCCCCATTCCCATGTCTTTCTATTACTCCGTGGGGTAATTAAGATCTGTATCTGCTACATTTTGCTAAAGATAGGGATATCGTTAGCTTTTGATTCTCTGCAAAATGAAGAATTTATACTGCTGTTTCTAATGACTGTTAAACCTTTTCCCTCAATCATTACAGCCTCCTGTCTGTAAATGGCTTGCTCAGATGCCACATCCTTCCTCCCCACTTGAACCATTTCTTCTTCCTTGACCTTTCCCCAATGTTTAATTGTACATTTCTTACGTTCCTTTGTAAACTTCCTCTTTTATTGTGTCCATGTTCAGTCTGGCTGCTTGAAGGTATCTCATATACAAGAAATGTCCACCTGGTGCTGTCTCATTCACTGTTGAGTGGCTAGTTTTTGTCCAATGACATGATTACATTACATAAACACTGTGTATTTCCAAGTGATTGGACAAAGAAGAAGATGAAAAGTTGCAGAAATGTAACTAATAATTAAAAAGTATGTGTGGATCCTTTCCCTCCTTCTGAAGAGACTTTTTGTAGAATGAATGAAAGCTTGCCTGAAAAGAAAGCCTTGGGAAAAGACTGAAGAGAATTCCTCTTAGTGCTGAATAACAAAACAAAACAACAAAGAAAACTGGCCTTTATGAGACCTCATTAAGTTGGTATTTTATAATTTAAAAAAATGGGCTTATTTTTAGTGGCTGTAAGACCTCAGAAAATTACAAGTCTGTCGATGTATCTGACCCCAATGATGACCACAACCAATATCAATGCAAAACATTTAATTTCTGCAAAGGAATTTCTGGATATGTTTACTGCCACATACATTGTGTTCTTCTCTCTATTTGGAACATCATTGTGTGGAACTGGTCTAACTTATGGTAAACCCTATGTTTAAAAACTTATTTGAGGTAAGGTAGTCATATACGACATGGATGTGTTTTATTTAAATCAGTGATTATTGAACATCTTTTAAAAAATTTTAGTAATAGGAGATGGCTAGAAAAGTAACAGTAATTCTCATAATATAGCTTCAATTTAGATAATAGTCTTCATCTGAAAACTAAAAAGAGCTCCCCAAACAAAAAACAAGCACTTTGAAAAACCATACGGACACAAAATTCTCAAGCAATATGCATGCATTAATGTTTACAATAATGGCATTAGTAGTTCATTTAGAGTACACATAATTTAGAGTGTTATTCTTAATAGTATTTGTTATTCTGGTAGGAGTATCTTATATGATTTCCATGTTTGATCCATGTTGATTAGGTTGCCTAATTTAATAACAGGTCATACTGACTCACTAGGTTTTAATCGAAGCAAGCCAGGGCTTTAGTGGGTTTTTAAGATCCTTTCTCTGAAGAAGTTTGTCTACCTCGTGCTGGTTACATAGGGCTCATAACTTTTTGTTTGGAATTCTATAGGGAAACGTGCTTTTGGTTAAGTAAATGTTTATAAGAGGTCATGATTTCTTGTTTTTTGTTTCTGTTTGTTTGGGTGAGGTTGTTGCCACCAATAGATATAGTTTATGTATTTTTTCCCAAAATTTTTAATTAATCCTTTAACCCAAGGTTAGTTGAGAAGTTTAAGGAATTAACTACTCGTGCAGAATGTGTTATATTTGGGAAGTTTCTGCATTATAGTATGTGCAGGATATAAATTATACTTAGATATTGGGTACTACTGTCATCAGGGTCCCAAAATTACTGATAGCACACATTGAAATGGAATATTACTCTTTTATTTTCCATAGCTGAGGTAGACAGAATATTGGCCCCCTCCCCAAAGATGTCCAGATGGAATTTGTGTGTTGTTATCTTACATAGATGGGTCCAGTTTAATCACATGATTCCTTAAAAATGGAGAACTCTCCCGAACAGGGTGCCAGAAAGAGATGTGATGATGGATAAATGGTTAGGGAGAGGATATATTGCTGTCTTGGAAGATGGGAGAAGGGATCCAGGAGCCAAGAATTCAAGCTATTTCTAGAAGCTAGAAAATGAAAGGATGGACCCTCCAGAAAGGAAATGGCCTTTGAGACCTAGATGTTAGCCCAGTAAGACCCATGTTAGATTTCTGGCTCAAGACTGTAAGGTAACAAATTTGTGTTGTTTTAAGCCACCTTGATTATGGCAGCAACAGAAAACTAATATAATAGTTGAGATAAACTTTCTTTTTTAAAAATTTTTCAAAGATTTTATTTATTTATTTGTCAGAGAGAGAGAGAGAGAGAGAGAGAGAGCACAAGTAAGGTGAGGGGCAGAGGCAGAGGGAGAAGCAGGCTCCCCATTGAGCAGGGAGCCTGATCCAGGACTCAATCCCAGGACCCTGGGATCAACCGACTGAGCCATCCAGGTGTCCCTGAGATAAACTTTCTCATGAGACGCCCCCACCCCTCCAACTAGCAGGAAAAACAATGTGAATTCATCAAGTAAAAGTATTTTAACCCCTTCTGATTTAAACTGTTGTGTGTTGAGGTCACTTGGTCTCTTTGGGTAAATATTTGTACTCCCAGAGTTAATTTCCCTTTCTTTGTTTTACTCAAGGTGGCCCATAGGCCAATGGGGTAGAAGGGGCTCCTATATCTTCTTGGGAATGAGGGAGAGGGGGCTTATCTATAAACCTCTGGTTAGAGATTTGTTTCCACTAATTTTTGCTTGTTGGCCTCCGTTAAATGTGCTTGTGTTATAGCAGGTCCTTCTGACCCATGAGCATGTACTAGGAAAATGGTACTTTGGAGAAAAGAAAAGTAAGATGCAGAATCTTTCCCAGAGAGGAAAAAGAAGTAAAAATCTAGTCTCTTCCCTTGCTGCCTATATTAGACCTGTTATTACCTCTGGTCAATGAGGTCCTGTCCTTAGCCAGCCTGGGACTCTGCTGACCAAGGGATGTTAGCATTTCTGCAGCTACTGTGGGGCCACGTGAGCACTTCTGTATCTTCTGTATTCTGAGTCAAGTCCATGGGAGACTATAAGCCTTATTTCAGTCTCCTTTAACCAATGCTGAGCTGTCTTGTGCCATGTTGGTCTAATGGCTTGGGAGTTCTCACAGCTTTGAACCTTTCACTATATCCAGGCAATTGGGTGGCCATTTCTGAAGTTCTTGGGATTTTTGTGCTTATCTAGATGTATCTAAACCATTTCATTCATTTCTGTCCATAGTATTTGCTTAGGATTTGTAGAAGCTTGTTGCCTTCTCTCTTCAGACTGCCTCTCTTCATTCTCCTTCTAAACTCTCCTGGGATTAAAAAGGTCTGGATTTTTGTTTTTCACCTCTGGAAGGGACTTTCTCTGCATCTTACTTGATTTATCCAGAGTAGCCCAGCCTCATTTTTTAATAGTAATTTTATTTTTTTAAGATTTTATTTATTTATTTGACAGAGGGAGAGAGATCACAAGAAGGGAGAGAGAGAGGGGGAAGCAGGCTTCCTGCTGAATTGAGAGCCCGATGCGGGGCTTTATCTTAGGACCCTAAGATCATGGAGTCTGAAGGCAAAGCTTTAACCCACTGAGCCACCCAGGTGCCCCAATAGTAATTTTAAAAGTAATGATAGGGAAGGCCATCCCCTTCACGATAAAGAAGAAAATCTATGATCTGAATTAACCATGTTTGTTTCTTGATAGGGTAGCTTCAGGACAAGGAGACATAAGAAACGATACAGACCGCAAATATAACGGTTTAATGCATTGCATAGACTGGCACACGATAGCCCACACACCGGCTGTTTTTGTCAATGAAGTTTATAGGTGGACAGCCACGTGTGCTCACTTACAAATGGTCTCAGACTGCTTTGGTGTGCAATGGCAGAACTGAGGAAGGCAACAGACACTACGTGGCCTGCAAATCCCCAGAAATTTACTCTCTGGTTCTTTAAGAAAGTATTCTCTGACCTCCAGTTTTATGTATTGTTCTCTAGAACTATGCGACCACCCCCGAATCTGAAAGCTTAAAACAACAAACATTTATTCTCCGACATTTCTGGGGGTCCGAGACCTGGGCTATCCTAGCTGGATAATTCTGGCTCACAGTCTCTCATGAGGTTGCAGTCAAGCTGTTGGCCAGGACCGCAGTCATCTGAAGGCTTTCTTGGGGCTGAAGAATCCATCTTCAAGCTCACGGAGGTGGTTGTTGGCAGACCTCAGTTCCTCACTGACTGTTGGTTTGGAGGCCTCAGTTCCTTCATGGGAGCTGCTCCAGCGGCCTGCTCCATAGGACAGCTGGCTTTCCCCAGAGCAGGTGATGAGAGAGAGAGAACAAAATGGAATCAGCACTCTTTTATAACCAAATCTTGGAATTGATACACTATCTCTTCTACAGTATTCAATTTGTTAGAAGCCAGCTGTAAGTCCAACCCATCCTCAAGAAGAGAGGATCGTATGAGGACATGGAGCTCAGGAGACAGAGCCATTGGAAGACATCTTAGAGCCTGGCTGTCCCATTTCATAACCCTCCACCTAGTCACTCTTTTATATCAACATGCTATATTTGGATCTATCCATGTAGCTCTGGAACGTAGGACTGGAGACTATGAGAACCAAGATAAGCCAGGTGGTGAAGTGTTGAAGCCATTTTAATAAGCAGTCTAATTCCAACCTAGCCATAAAAATTGCTTATCTGCTTAGTGCCTGGGGGTTAAATCCAGGCTAGAACTCAAAAGGTTAGGATCACTTGGAAGCCTAAAAAAAAGCAAATGGTGAAAAGATTCAGTGGGAATAGAGGTTGGTTGTTGCAGCTTCTTGTTCCTACTTGTGGCCAGGTAGACACTTAAGAGAACCCTTCACCAACAGTGAGAACTTTTTATTTGTCAGTTTCTTCAGTATTCAACAAATATTTGCTGAACTCCTACTAAGCTCCAGGTGCTACTGAAGGCAGTGGATACAGCAGCAACTTAGAAGGAAAGATGGCCTCAGGCAGGAAACATCTTACAGCAGGTGCTTCCTCTGCATGTTGACAGAGACAAGTGACTTCCCAGAATTTGACCCTTTCAGGATTTGTGGGCAAGAGAAGATATTTATACAAAAAGATAATAGGTAGGCTGGCCCACTTGTATCCAGGGATGTGAAGGGAGGTCCTGGAAACGTTGTAATGCATTTACAATCCTTCCTGGTTTGAATGCATTAAAAATGCTTGTCTCCCCCGAGTTTGTGAGTCCAGACCTGGCATGGAGGGGCAAAGTCTATAAACACTATAGACTGTTGAAAGTATTAACAGGTTGTCTTGTTTTTTCTTTTGTGCTTTATTTAGCCATTATTGGCCCAACCATATCTTTCACTGGGCTCAAACTTCATATATTTACTTAACAATGGATTCTGAAATTCTGCTCTAGAAACTTCTGTCAAAGCCCAAATCATTTTCCTTCCTATCGAGGTAGATACGTGAGGAGAAATTGGGGGAGAAGGGAGAGTGTTCGTGGTTGATCCATAGAAAGTCAGACTTATTCAGGGATAAAGGATAAAAGCCCCATATCTGTGTGAGCGGGGTGGAGAAGAGAACCATGGCGGCTCCCTCTAGGACACTGTAAAAGCTTTTGACCTACAATGAGGTTCATTTCTTCTATCTGTGTGATCGAAAGCCAGTTTTAGGATCACGTTAGGCCCAAATATTCCATTGGCTGTACTTGTATCAATGGCTTATCAGTGTGGAATTTTTTTTATGGGTCTCTGGAGGAACTGAGACCAGGCACTCCCTGGAGCTCCCAAGAATGTTTATTTCAGTCATTCACATTTCAAAAGGGAGGGACTTGGAGGAAAAGACAGCCACAAAAATTTATTGTTTTGAATCGGAATCTGTGAGAAAAATAGAAACGTAATTTTAAAATGAAAGAATGGCAAAGCAAAAGATGAAGGCATAATGGACAGCCCCAGCCACGTCTGTGACTGTGAGTCCTTTTCCTTGGAGCTTATATCTGATGCCAGATACACAATGTGTTACACTTACTCAGCAATTAAAGGTAAGAGGTTGTGAAACTCTAAATGAGCCAGAAAGAAAGGGGGCAAAGGGCTGAGTTTGAGTGAGTAAAGGAAGATAAATCAGATGAGATTGCATGTTGATGACACTCACCAGGGTTGCTCAACAACAATATCTGACAAACAGCAAGAGAAAAAGGAAATGTTTTGGCAGAGTCAGCCACCCCAGCATCTCTCTTCAAAACCCTACTAAGAAAGCCCCACTGCTGGATGAGTTATTTCCTCTTTTTGCTGTATGAGTACAATGGGAAAAAAAAATAGACCCTAGAGCTGAAATATGAAGTTAAGAAACTGTGGTGTGAGTAATAGTGCAATAATGAATGAGACAGACAGGCCTAGAGGTGTGGATATTCCACAGAGAGGGCTTGCATGTAGACAAGTCATTTGTGGGGAGTGGATATTCAACTGTCCCTTCACGCTGTTACATAGGGTGTCTTGTTCCTGCCTGTCCCCGTTACCCTTGGTTTTGTTGGTTCCTTCTTCCTCCCTGGACTCCAGTGGAACTGCGCCTCCCCTCACCCCTTCTTTGGCTCTGCCGTATCTGCCTTAGAAACGCCTATGTTCTCTTTGAAACTTAACTGAAATCCATCTTTCTTTCAGGAAAACCCCATTCTCCTCCAGCCCAGAATTAACCTCTTTCTCTTTTTTCCTCCTAGTATCTTTAGTGTTTTATTAAATTGGTCACTGTGTCCTTCATAAACAAGTTATATGTACATTTTCTGTTGTCTCTATTGAGTTGAAGTCTTCGCAGGGCATGAATCTCCTGGTATTTCCTATAACATTTACTCAGTGATAGGAGGGATATAAAAAAAACTATAATAAGCTAGTGTTTATTGGCTTAAAGAATAAACTCTTATTAATTTTAACAGAGATTAATAAGATCTGAGGCAAAATTCCCTTAACTTTCCTGCAGATAAAACTAATTAGCCTCTATTTTTGTCTGCCTTGTTATATTGAATTCTGATGAAATAAACATATTTAAAAAAAATCCTGGGGAAGCTATTTTATTTTTATTTTAGAATTTTTTATTACAAATTAAAAAAGGAATTGATTTCACCTATTTTCGAGTTCCTTGGAGTTGTCTTGCTGGCTTCAGATTAGAGTTGTGGAAGGTTCTAGAATATTTTAATTCTATCCCCCTTTGTAGAAAAACCTTTTAAACTGAGCTCTATATCATAAAAAAAGAAAAAAAGAAAAAAAAGAAAATGAATCACCATGACTAGATCCTATGGTTTTCTGTCTTCCTTTTCCCTTCCAAGCCTCTCAAAGTTATATTTCATGCCTGTTGGCTACACTTCCTAGATATGCCTTCCTTTCCTAACTCTTTGCTATTAACGGACTTTGATCTTCATCACACTTCAGAAACAGTTCTCTAAAAGGTCAGTTGTAACTTCCTTTTTGTCAAAATCTCTCAGCAGCATTAGCTGTTGATAACCTCCTCCTTGTAACTGCCTGCTGCCTTGGCTTTGACATTGCTCTGCCCTAGATTTTCTCCTGGGGGAAGGGAGGATGAATTTGTTCAACACACATGTTCCTGCTAGAAGCCTTCAGTGTATCATTGTCAATGAGCTTCACGACAGTCACACAGCACATTTCCTGCACACCATGACAAGAGGATAGATAATTTCATTTTGTCCCATTGACCAATCATTTCACTCAGGGGTAGGGCTTGTGCGCCTAAGCTGGTGGCAGTTTTTTTGAGAGTGGAGTCTGCACCCTCAACCTCTACCTCTTCTCTGTTACTCATCGGGCCTGGAACAGCAAATAGTTTCGGGGTTTAATAAATATTTGTTAACTGTAGATGAGAGTGCTCAGACCTTGAAGATAAAGACTAACATAAACACTGGCCAGTGTTTTGTTGAATATCTGTTTTCTTCAAGTTCTGGAAAAGACCTCCTTTTATTTAGCATTTTAACCCGCCCCCCGCACACACCCCAAACCTCATTCATGGAAGGTTTGACGCTGAGATTAGAAAACCATTAGCAACGGTCACACAGAGGCTGGAGTCGGTTTCCTGCCAGGAAAAGAAGAACCTCTGGGCCAGGAGTGGCTGAACTCTGAGGTCTCTGGATTCGATCAGGGTGATTGTATTTATTATCTGCTCAGGGCAGCTTGGCCCAGTTTCAGAGTCGGGTGCACTGAGTTTGTATTTTCTGTCCGACACACAGCTATCTCATCCCTCATCCCTGTGAGAGGAGAAGCCATGGTGGGTGAAGCAGGACAGTGGGGAGGGGTGGGAGGGTGACGCCAGTGAAGTTAGTCAGCTTCACCCTCTCCATCTCCTCTCTGCTCCCTTAATTGCCTTTCACTTCCTCCTTTCCCACCAGGTGCCAGAGGGCTTATGCTTCCCCATAATCTCTCTTGTCATGGGGGAAGTGGTGGGAACCAACTTCTTTTTAAAAATATGCCTGCTAGGAAGCTTGCACATTGTTGCACATTCAGAGTGGTGGCTTCATCTGTCGTCTTTTGGTAGCTCTGTGAGGTAGATTTTATTACTTTTCTCTTACAGATATTGAAACTAAGGCTTTGAAAGGATAGGAGATGTGTCCAAATTGCGTGGCTTGTAAATGCAAAGGTGAAATTTGAAGCTCGGCCTGTTTGACTCCAAAGCCTCTGGGCTCTTTATATTGTACAAGGATACTTCTTCAGAAGAAAGGGGCTGATAGGAAATCGATTCCCATGGAGGGCTTTGTAGCTTATGGCAGAGAGAGCAGCGCTTTCCAATAGGGTTCCAGAAAAATTTCCATGCCCAGAGAGCCAGGGCATTTGGGGTGGAGGAGGCTGTTTTCTTGAACCAAAGCCTGATTTGGGGGCTTCATAGCATTGCACCCGACCTCTCCTCAGCCTTACCCACCCGAGGTTCATAAACTGGAATTCAACACTCACAGACTTTTTTCTTTGACGGATGTTCTTTCATCATCATATATATATTTAAAGCTTCTGAAAATGAACCTACTTAAAATATATTTTTTTAAATAATTAAAAGAACCATGATTGGTTCTGTGTCTTCAAAGGAAAACTAAACCTCCTGGTGATAATTTGTTTATTCTTACTTATATTTAAATAAATTTAAGTTAAATTGTATTTGGCACTTTAGAAATAAGTCAGAGAAAGAAAATGGCATGTGACTTCACTTATATGTGAAATCTAAAACAAAACAAAACAAAAAACAGAATAAACAACTACACAAAAAGCAGAATCAGACCTATAAATACAGAGAAGAAACTGAGAGTTGCCAGAGGGGTAGGGGTGGGGGACGAGCAAGATGGTGAACGGGAGTGGGAGACAGAGGGTTCCAGTTAGGGAATGAGTAAGTCACAGGGATGGCTGATGGTAGCTACACTTGTAGTGAGTAGACTATAGTGTACAGAAACGTTGAATCACTATGTTGTCTACCCAAAGCGAATGTAACATTGTACGTTAACTAGACTTCAATTAAAAAAAAATCTTGATAGGTGTCAAACTAGTCTCCTGAAAATAATGTCCTCCTTCCCCAGAACTTTGTTAATGCTTCCTATTTTCATTCAGTTTAACATGGCCAATAAAACAAAAAGAAAATTATACTCATTACTGAGGGGGGAAAAAAAGGTATATTTAGCATTTTAAGAAAACAGAAATGAATCAAATAGTGATCGTTCTTTTTCAGCCTAATTTTTTCTAATAAAATTATAAGACAGAAGTATCAAAATCTTCACTTAACATATGTATACACTTTGCAATGTTATACACTTGAGGTTATTTTGCCTTAAGTGAGGGCTTTGTCAGTTATCCTGAAGGACTCGCTTAGTCCCTTTTATCAAATAATTCTTTTTTGCCATACCTATCACACCAGTATCCTTGTTGGTTTCCTATTCATTAATTTTTAATAGATTCACAGAGACAATTCATGTTTGTGTATGCGATCCAAGTTTTCCAACATCACTTTCATCCATCTTTTGAAACACTAAAACTTTTGCAACGTTTGCCATCTTGCCTAGCAACCTAGCGCATTGCATTTACATTGTTCATAAATGCCTACGACAACTATACCATCAGTCAGACCTGGTATTGATGTGATGGGTTGAGACAGAAGCAAGGGCCAAGTGAAGGGTAGGTAAGTGGTGGCTAGTATTACAAGAGCTCAATCTGCCCCTTGGTGAATATTTTTATGTTACGGTGCCTCTTTGCTTCCCTAAGCAACCAGGGAATTGTGAGATGGGGCGTCATACAGGTTCAAATACTAAGGACTCCCCAAGCTCAAGTAATTGTTGAGTGGAATGGAACTGGCTTTGCCTGGATGCACTCTGACCCTGTACAAGTAGCAGCTGTTAGGAACCTACAGGCTTGGGTTGTTCTGAGATGAACTAAATCGTCTCCCAACTACTTTGGCGTGCATGAATAGAGCCCCAAGCATTCCAGAACTACTGGAATGTTAAATCTCAAATTCAGAGATTTGTTTGAAGGCCCGTAATTATCTCTATTGTGATGCCTTTCAACAGATTTAAGATAAGTTGTGTAGTTTTGATTCAAGGTGGGTTAAGGGGAGAGTAAAACTGAATGAGGCTTAGGTTCTAGGCCTCTACTGTTATCACTCTAGTGTGCTTTTTGAGGTGGTGGTGGGGGGCAGTATTGGCTTCAATAGACTTCAATGCTATGATCTTTGCTTCTGTTCATTTATCATTATATTCTGTGTGAATATAACTCACGAATAAGAATCAGTTTTCCTTCTTATAAGTATTTTACATACAATAGGTCGGTGGCAGAGGATGCTTGCTGACCCCCCTTCTCTAACTATAAATATATGACCATATATTTAAACAGTATTATTTGCCGGGTATTAAAGCATTTCAAAGTAATGATAGTTTTTTTTTTTTATATAAGTAGAGAGGATAAGGACATCTTGTTTCTTCCTCTTTGCTTCTTTAGCATGCTATTTATAAGACTTTTTTCCCCCCTTTTTCTTTCTTTGCACCTGTTGTAGTTGTATATGAGGATTGGGGTTAATTCTGTATTTTTCTTCCCACTGGATTGCAAGTTTCTTGAGAATAAAACCTTTGTCTTATTTTGTTTCATGTCCCCAGGATCTGACACTGGACTCCATAAACCTTGTTCTTTAATTGAAGTTGAAATGAAGAAGCTCACTTAAAAGGAAGGAAATGGTAAATTATTGTGGCAGAAGTGAAGCAGGTTGTACTAACTTTGCAAGGACAGGAAATAAAAGCAAGGTTCATTGGTGGAAGGTAGGACAGAGGGCAGGTTCTCTGCGGTGTGTTATGAAAGGAGCAGAGGTCAAAGTATAATAACTATTCCACTGGAAAAACAAATAGTCTGGAACATTCTTGCCTGAGCATATAGAAACTTGAAGTCTGGGAGCAGTTAGATGCCCATGCTAGTGACAAGGTTTATGAAGCCATCTGCATCATCTTGTAGATCTTTTAATTTATGCTTTTTCAAAAGTGCTTCCCAGTAGGAAATGACACTTTCTAATGAAATGTCAGTGAAGTGTAGCTAGTGATTAACACGAGGTGATGGAATCTCCTTAAAATGGAGATTAAAAAAAAAAATCTCCATTTTAAGGAGATTCCATCACATCAGAAATTTCCAGTGACCAACAGAAAAAGGGCAAGAAGGCTTTCTGGAAGCCATATGTCTGTTCAGTGTATCCGCAGACCTGTGGAGAAAGAAGAGCTTAATTAGACAGATGAGCAATTTCCTGAAAAGGCACATGCAGGCGTTGGATTACATACCATTTCCTCTAAAAGAGGCAAAAACCATGATGATTAGCAACTTACTGTTCTGGAGCCTAGCCATTCTCCAGTTTATCTTCACTTGGTGGGAGTGAAGGAAGATGATGCTATTGCTTTTGAGTTGGGTTCTCTTAGTCATGAATGTTGGATTTCTCTTATGCAGAATGAGTGTTAAATTGAGCTCGGGACTACTGGAGTGTGGGATCCTGCTTTGTGGCTTGCCCTTGGTTAAATGGTAATCACTTTAGCCAGAAGAATGCTCTAAGCCATTCTCCCTTGTTTTCAGTGGCTTAGGAAACAGAAACTAATTTTCATTTCCACTAATCCAGACTTGATTGGGAAAGGAAATATAATGTTACTACATGAAAACTTGAGGTTCCTGCCAAAGCCAAGCATGAACTTTAAAAAAATATCCTACTGAATCTTTCCCATTTGATTAATCCATATCCCCTCCAACTTTCCATTACAGAATATATGACCAAGAGCCTGCTCTTTTGGAAATTAATAAATGATTTCATTAGTATCAAAAAGTTAACATTGATTTGGAACATCAGAGAGCTGAAAGTCCTCTGGATAATATGGAGATTGGCTTCCATTTCTCAGTGCTTCTGCTTCTTTGAAATAAGGAAGTTAGTAGACCTTTCTTAGTTTCCTTGTACTCACTTGTCTTCCTTATCCCCCTTTGGTGTTTCACAAAACTGAGTCACTGAAACCCTTCCCATTTCACCACCATACAGACAGACATGGTGTAATGATCAAGAAAAGAAACCTTTCACTCCTGTAGGCTGTCGGAAATCCTAGTTATTAAGTGTCATTTCAGGTCATTGATTTGAAATACTTTGAATTTTTTTTAAATAGTTGGCAGTGATTAGGAATTGTTATTCTTGCTCGAGCTGTTCTTTCGGTAATCAAGTTTAGGTAAGTATCAGACCAACTGAAACTGAAAAAAGGGTTTTAGTTAAATACATATGTATAAAGAAGAATGGCAAATATGATCCTTTTTTAAAAAAAGATTTTATTTATTTATTTGACAGAGAGATCACAAGTAGGCAGAGAGGCAGGCAGAGGGAGAGAGGGAAGCAGAGAGCTTGATGTGGGGCTTGATCGCAGGACCCTGAGATCATGACCTGAGCTGAAGACAGAGGCTTAACCCACTGAGCCACCCAGGTGCCCCTCCTTTTTTATTTCTTAAGACTTTTTTTTATTTGAAAAAGAGAGAGTAAGTATGAGTGGAGAGAGGGACAGAGGGGGAGGCAGTCTCCCCACTGAGTAGGGAGCCAAACCCAGGGCTCGATCTTAGGATCCTGAGATCATGACCCAAGTCAAAGGCAGACATTTAGCCAACTCAGCCACCCAGGAGCCCCTAAACATGCTCTTTTTAAACCAAAAATTAATTAAGGACTTCAAAATGTACAATGTTCAGAGTAAAACACTGGTGAAGATGGGATTTTGATAGCCACTATTTGAAATAATGCAATCTGGGAGGCAGGAAATCAGCAAACTCCCTGGGTTGGCCAGAGTCAGTCTGATGTGCAATATTTTTACTTTAGCTCAGAAAAGAACCTATATTAGTCAGGGTCCTCCAAGGAAACAAAGCCAACAGGAGGCCTATATTTAGATCTATAATATATAGATGTAGATGTATCTATAGATATAGAGATGTAAATGTAGATCTACATCTAGATATATTTATCATGAGAAGTTCATTCATGTCATTGTGGAGGCTGAAAAGTTACATGATCTATAGGCTGGAGAGCCAGGAAAACTGGTGATGTAATTCAGTCCCAATTTGAAGGCCTAAGAAACTGGCGAGCAGATTCAAGGGAAGAAGATGAAGATGAGATGGCCCAGCTTGATCAGTTAGGCAGGAAAAAAAGAGATGGATTCCTCCTTCTTTTGCCTTTTGTTCTATTCAGACCCTGAATGAATTGGATGATGACCATCCACATAGGGGAGGGTCACCTACTTCATTGAGCCTACCACTTCAAATGTTAATCTCATCAAAATACCAAAATTTGTATTAGATAGGGTCCTCCAGAAAAATACAACTAGGATTGATTGATTGATTTCAGAAATTGGCTCGCAGGGTTGCCCACCCACATTGGTGAAGATGATCTTGTTTTACTCAGTCTACTAATTCAAATCTAATCTCTTCCAGAGACACCTTCACAGATGACCCAGAAATAACATATTACTGGCTATCTGGGCATCTAGCCCAGTCAAGAAGCAAGGAAATGTGAAGTCAAATTTTAGCAGAACTAAACATTCTATAACATTCTTTTCTTTTCTACTTTTCCATTCTATAGGGCATTATGCCCTTGATTTGCTCTCCATCACCACCTCCCCCTACAAATACACGTATACAGGCACAAAATTATTTTAGGGTAGATGTTTAGTACCATCCAAGTGTGAGGACACAAGCCACATCTGACCACCAAATGTGTTTTGTTTGCCTTTGCAGCATGTCTAAAATTTGAAATTTTTTTTCCAATGCTAAAGCATAAATCTAAATTTCTGAAAAATTGAAAAATGGAGAGGATTGTCGTCCTGGACCTGTAATATCCATGTGGCAGGAGCTAAGTAATGAGCTTCCCACCTCATTCCCACAGGCCATGAACTGTAGTATCTGACACAGTTCCCACCACTCTCTAATTTCTCCTTGACATGGGGAGTGAGTTACCACTTAAGATCCAGGTTGGACTGTTGTTTTTCATATAGGAAAGTTAAGATGCAAGTGCAGTATTTAAAAAAGTTTGTTTCTTTTTCAAAAGCCGGCAAATGACAAGTTGGGTTGAAACTTTGGGATCTTAGTTTGTGTAGTCATGTAAGTGGTAAAAATTAGTTTTGAACACAAGACTGAATGGAACACTGGAAACAAGTGGAAGATTGACCAGAGCTGGGTTTTTTTGGTTTGTTTGTTTTTCTTTTTCTTTTTCTTTTTTTTTTTTCACCTTTGCTTGCTCTTGACACAATGCCTGACATAGGTTTTCAATAGATATTTATTGAATAAATGTGAG
This sequence comes from Nasua narica, assembly GCA_028533885.1. Classification (NCBI taxonomy): domain Eukaryota; kingdom Metazoa; phylum Chordata; class Mammalia; order Carnivora; family Procyonidae; genus Nasua; species Nasua narica. The sequence goes on along the minus strand of CM052807.1, from coordinate 93,003,497 downwards.
TGGAGCTAGTGTCTCCACGCTCTTTCCATTATACCATCTGCATTTGGATAAGGGGGCTAAATTTTCCTTCCCATAAATGTTACTATAGAGACTTTTTCCCCCTCAAATAAATGAGGGGGACAAGGCTTCAGTCTTTATTTTTGTAATTTAAAATTTACTGAGTGGATTGTTGAAGCTTATGTTGGCTATTAGAGAGAAACTATGTGAAAGATTCTTTTGTCCTGCTTTTAAACCCATTTTGGTTGCAAAGCTTTAACCTGACTAAACGGAAAATTTGATATATCTTTATTTATAAACAATGAGTATACCATACTTTCCAAATTAAACCTGCACAATGAAGTACCTTGTAGGCTACAAAATTCATTTATCTATTCAACAAAACTTTGAATGTTGGTACTAAGTACTTACCACTGTGCTAGGTACTAGGAATATTGTATTGAATATCATGTCTCCTATAAACGTGAAATGGATTTCAAAAGAATAGTTCAACATATTGTGATACAAAAGAAAGTAAAACTCTCCTTGTCAGAAACATCTAGAGGTAGTTACCCATTTAGGAAGATTGCCTCATGCAGACACCTCTGATAAAGAGTAAGTGTCTTAACATCCTGGGGGCAATTCTACTTCTCTAATATGCTTCTTGAAGACACTAAGACAACAGCCAGATGAAGCAACTGTTCTGACTGAATTTATTATTCCATTTAGGCTAAACAATTGGTTTTATTTTCATCTAAGTGACAGTTGGCTACTTGTTTTTACATCACATTTCACACAAAGTATTTTTCCTTTATAGGGGGAATTTAGTGCTCCTAGGTATGGCTGGTATTCACTCTCAAAAGGACAGGAAGTAGCAAAATAAACAAAAAGCCCCCAGCAGATACAGGCCTTTGAACAAGTTCTTTGCTGTTTGTGCAATTATGCCCTTTGAATAGTTTGACTTTCATGTGTATCCTCCAGAGTTGTGTATTTATTTGGTGCATAGGTCTTGGAAATTTCTTTTTCATAAAGGACAAAAAAAAAAAAACAAAAAACCGTAGAAGATGGATATACATCCATGGAATTTGAGAAAGAAATGAAGACAGCTTTATTTAAGTTTAAAGCTACCGAAATTAACAATCTTAAAATTCCTTTTGTAAAAATACTTTCTGGTACTCACTAGATTCTTTTTGAGTTGCAATAGAAAGACAATGAAAGCAGGTAGATGAGGACAATAAACCAAATGATCTAAGAGGATTAAAAGATTAGCCCCAGGTACAGGGAGGCTCCTCTCTGTCCACTCAAGGTTACGCAGATAGAGAGCAGAGCAGGCCACATTTCTGTAAAATAGAGACTCTTTCAGAAAATGCTTTTTATCAGTGACAGTGTAGCTTGCCCTTGACACTTGGGGCATGGGAGGTAAATAGTTAATGAATGCCTTTCTAAGAAATGGACTAGCACACTACTTCTTTCTTACTCTGATATTCTAGGGCTCTTCCGGTTAGAAGAGAATACTAGTGTTACCCTAAATATCAAAGGCTGTAATCCCACTCAGAAAATAGACACCAACTCAGTAAACTACTATCATAATGCCCTACATTGATGGATCTTAAGTCCTCAATTTCTGTACTAAACAGGCTTCTTTTTGTGGCAGATGAGTTCAAGCGTCATCATTTATCCTTGTACAACTTCACCATGATAACTTTAAGAACTGGATACAGGCAAGGACTTGAAAACAAGTCAAGCATGGAACACCCCCCACCCCCAGACATACCATCTTTTGGAGGCTGTTTCAAGGACTGGTTAAAACTGAAGCAAAGTTGATATGATAGTTTTATAATCACAGAGATAAAATTGTTCCAAATTGATTGGAAAATGTCAGGCTACTTGCTACAAAAGAATGTGGTATGCAAAAAAAAAAAAAAAAAAAAAAAAGGACAAGTCCCAGTTAGCAAGATGTTGATTATTAAATTAAGAAATGATGGAGTCCAGTAGACATAGAAGAAGGTGCTCAACCTCATTAGCAATTAGAAAAATGAAAATTGGGATGACAGATACACTGACCAGATGGGCTATAATTAAGATGTAAAATCACATTGACAGAAAGCTTCGAATTGCCGAGGAAAGCTGAAGATATGCAAACCATATTGCCCAGCAATTCCAGGAATATACCCTCAAGAAATGTTTGCTTACCGGCCCCCAGATATTGGATAAATACATTGGGATACTAAATAGCGATGTAAATGAGCAAACAACAATTACAGGCAACACTGTGGAAATCATCACAATTGTAAGGTTAAACTAAGGAATCATAACATAGAAAACACCTACATTACGATTCTCTTCCAATAAAATTCAAAACCAGACCAAATCAAACTTTGTTTAGAAATGCATAAATATGTAGTGGAGACTATAAAGAAAAACAAGAAAAATGATTAAGACAAGTAAAAACAGTGGTTGTCTCTGGGGGAGAGGTGCACACAGGGGGTTTCTGGGACCTGATGGGATGTATTTCTTAACCTGGATTGAACTCTTTGTTTAAGTAGTTGTCAAAGAGTACAGGTACATTTTAGGTACTTTTCTATGTACATGTTTTATGCTGCAATAAAAAGTAAAACAGGGCGCCTGGGTGGCTCAGTTGGTTAAGCGACTGCCTTCGGCTCAGGTCATGATCCCAGAGTCATGGGATCAAGTCCCACATCGGGCTCCCGGCTCCAGGGGGAGTCTGCTTCTCCCTCTGACCTTCTCCCCTCTCATGCTCTCCCTTGCTCTCTCTCTCTCTCAAATAAATAAATCAAAATCTTAAAAAAAAAAAAGGAAAACACAAGCACACTTGCATGCATGCATGTGCATGCACACACACACACACACACACACACACACACACACACGTATTCTGAGACCACTGTCCATGGGAAGTATCTGTTTAATGCCTAAGATGTTAAAGTGAGCCTGTCTGTTTTGAGGGAAGTCCGGGGCTGGCACTGACAAGAAAAGTGTGCATTGGATTCAAGATGTCACCCCTTCACGTAACCCCATCGGCTGACTGTGGGCCAGATTTGGGTTGTTATCACACAAATGATCCATTGGTAAAATCCTATTTCATTCGATTGACTTTATTCAACTAGCTCATAACTAACCACTCAATCTTGCAATTTGGTTTAGGGATACAAACCATTACTCATTAATGTAGATTATATGAGAATGGTTGGGAATCTCTGAGAATTAGTCTGGGCTCCTTTATCTTCATTCCAGTCCTGCTTTCTTCCTAAATGACCCACAAATTCATTTTCGTCAGCCTGGTTTTACCTCAAGTGACACAGCCTGCGTTCCATAGATAGCAGAGAAGAAAATACACTCCACGATTTTTTATCATCTCTAAACACATTAGCAAAGGAATATCTGAAAGGTGTTTTCATCTGACTAATTAGGTTAGAAATCTCAGGAGAACAGTCCTATTTGCTATATTTTTGATGGAAATGTTTCTGTTTCTGGTTGAAAATCTTGCAAGAACAGATTTCTCCTTGGATACTTCCTGTTGGAACTTCAAGTAGGAAAAAAAGAAAGCAATTTTTTCTTCCTCATCAACTGGAAAATAAACTTGGATTGCAAAAGACTTATGCATAAGAGCCATGATTTGTTAATTTTTAAGTATACATTATATGGCATGGAGTTGTGCAGAATGCCAGGAAATAATGCTTATTGGTGATTTTTGACATATGGTGTCACCTTCCCCCAAATTTGGCAATTTCTGTGCAATGTTCATAACGTCTTCAGTTTTCAGAGGAAGCAAGTTGTAGAACATAAAACACTTCTTTTTACTTGAAGCTTTTTTTAATGGGTTATGAATTTGAATACTTAGAACAAGTTGTTGTTTCATTCTCTAATTGCCTGATATTTGTCCCTCTTGTCTTGTTGATTACTAGTAAGTTCTGTAATGGAAGAAGCTATTTTTCCTCTGTATTCTCCATGTCATTTACACATTGGGCTGAGAATACAATGGATGCTTGATAAATTCTTACCACTTTTGATTCCATCTCTTTTTTTAAAAATAATTGCTTTTAAATACATTCAGAATCTATCTTGAGACCCATACTCAGCATGATCAGAGCCTGGTAATGTGAGTTGTAAGACCCACTGAGTTCTTGGTCTCTCTAGACTTCTTTTGCTACCGGTTGTAGTTTTTTTTTTTTTAATTTTTATTTATTTATTTATTATTTATTTTTTCCCGTTGTAGTTGTTAATGGCTATTATTAATAACCCATTATTAATAATGATGGTTGTTATTAAAAACGGGGTTTCTGTTTCCTTTGCCTCCAGAGACATATCCAGTAAGATAATCCAGCAATTGCACTACTAGGTATTTATTCAAAGGACATAAAAATACTGATTTGGAGGGACACACGCATCCTTTTATAGTTTATAGTGGCATTAGCAATAATAGCCAAATTATGGAAAGAGCCCAAATATCTATCAACTGATGAATGGATAAAGAAGTTGTGGTATAAAGGGGCTCCTGGGTAGCTCAGTTGGTTACAGTCTCTGCCTTCGGCTAAGGTCATGATCTCAGGGTCCTGGGATTGAGCCCCGCATCGGGCTCTCTGCTCAGCAGGGAGCCTGCTTCCTCCTCTCTCTGCCTGACTCTCTGCCTGACTGCCTGCTTGTGATCTCTCTCTCTGTCAAATAAATAAATAAAATGTTTTTTTAAAAAAAGAAGTTGTGGTATATATATATACACTGGAATATTACTCAGCCATAAAAAGAATGAAATCTTTGCAAAAACATGGATGGAACTAGTGTATTATGCCAAGTGAAATGAATCAGTCAGAAAAAAACAAATACGGTGGAATTTCACTCATGTGGAATTTAAGAAACTAAATAAGTGAACATGGGGGAAAAGAAAGAGAGATAGGCAAACCATAAAACAGATTCCTAACTATGGAGAACAAACTGAGGGTTGCTAGAGGAGAGGTAGGCAGGGGGGGTGGGCTAAATGGAGGATGGACATTAAGGAGGGCCCCTGTTGTGATGAGCACTGGGTATTGTATATAATTTATGAGTCACTAAATTCTACTCCAGAAACTATCCACTATATCTATTACACTATGTGTTAACTGGAATTCAAATAAAAACTTAAAAAAATAACAATAGGACTTCTAAACAATTTTTAAACTATATACGCTTGCCCAGGTATTGAGGAAGAACGCAATGTCAAAGAAACACTGGGAATAGAATAATAATGTATGTGATTACAAGTGGGGGAATGGGGAACAGAGAGAAGCCAAAGGCAATGAAAACATAAGGGAATTATGAGTCTTTCCCCCCATTGTCAGGTGTCATTTACATCCCATTAGAAGGCACCATAGGTTCTAGTCAGGAATTTAAAGACCTGTGTTTGTGATCCTGAAGGAAAGGGACAGCCTCCTTAGAGCTTCTCTCAGATTCCAGTGTTTCGTTTTCAATGTTAAATCTCTCTAAAATACTCTCATGCAATGCGGTGGGGACATGATAAAGAAGATAGACCAGAGATTCCTAATCTGGAGTCCATGGAAGAGATTCAAAGGCTCTTGGGCCCTTGATGTTGTGTGTAAAATTGGGTCTGTGCCTCCCTACCCTTTTCTGAGATTCCTAACTTTTTCTCCTCCCAGGTGAAGAATCACTGCTTACAGGTAATGCTTACATTTACTCTACATCCTAGAACCAGCCATATGAACTTGACTGGACAAGTGGATTGAAAAAGATCCTTCCCACAAAGACTCAGACGGCGTTTGCAAAGATGACACTTCTCACCATGCTTGTTAGGAATGTGCAGGGGATCCCTTTCCAGAGTTCGAGCACGGCGCTGAAAATACCAGCTGAAAATGCCATTAATACTGCTTGTATATTTAATTTCATGACTTGGCAAGGATGGGAGCTGCGACCTGCAATCTTCTCAGAGATGATACCGTGAGGGCTGGCCCGCAAGCAGACAGACGTCTGCAGTTCGGCAAGTAACGCGCTCCTGCCCCTCCTCCTCCTCTCCCTTCTCCTCTTCCTCCCTGGAACCTCAGAAAGGCCCACAAAGGACATTTGTATTTCCACTCTCTGTAGCTCTAGTCTCTTTTATTTAAAAAAAAATATGTATTGAGATATAATTGATATGCCATAAGATTCAACTTCTTAAAATGTATGATTCAATGTTTTTTAGTTTATTCACTGAGTTGGGCAACCGTCCCCACCATCTCATTTTAAAACCTTCTTTAGAGTCTTTTCTATTTATGGTCTTCTAATAGTTGCAGAATAACACTATATTTCATTTATTTTTAAAGAAGATTTCCTCTTCTTCGGCAGTCACATATTTGGAGGTCGGGGGCGCGGGGGTCCTTAAGAACATATAAGGGCTCCGTGCCTGCTAGTGGCAGAATTCACTCTTTGTGACTCAGTGCTTACACAGAGTGCTAGGCAGTTTTTAAAATGTCAACGATGTCTCCTAGACAGAAAAACAAACCACAACAGCAACAACAACAACAACAAAACCTGGACCCTTTGGACCACTTCAAGTTACCATTTCTGTAGGCCAGAAGCAGTGAGTCTCTGTAATTTCACGGGGTTCAACATAATATAGCTTCCTATTTGTTTATTTATTTGGAAAGAGAGAGAGTGAGAGAGAACATGAGAAGGGAGAAGGTCAGAGTGAGAAGCGGACTCCCCATGGAGCTGGGAGCCCAACGTGGGACTCAATCTCTGGACTCCGGGATCATGACTTGAGCCGAAGGCAGTTGCTTAACCAACTGAGCCACCCAGGCGCCCACATAATATAGCTTCCATTACAGCTTCATGCCGCCTCCACAGGCACTGCAAAAATACCAAATTTTAGGTCCTCTAAAAGTAAAGCAACTTGCCGCTACTTGAAACACACAGCTAAAATTTGTTTCTTTGTAATTATTTACAAAGAGTTAAAATACTCTCATCCTCAATTGTTATTCTTCCATTCAACCTCAAATATTTACTAAGTACCTAATATTTGCCTAGTTCAGGTGGTAGGAAGAAGGATTCAGTCTCAGCCTTAAAGATCAAACATTTTTGCTGTTCCTTCTCCTAGCTTTCTTTATTAATTTATTACTTGATAGCTATGCCATGTGTTTGCATTTCTATCTTCAGCAAATTCACAAATTGATTAACTCTTGGTTCTTCTGCTTCATAGGTAGGCCAAGCCCTCTTTTCCTTCATGCACTCAAGCTTCAATTAAAGGGCTTTTTTTTTTTCCTCTATAGTTCCCAAGTTCACTGAGTGGACACAATCTTCTGTCAGTGTTGCAATGTTTCCACATTGTTAAAGGATGTAATTTTGTGGTTTTCCCAAGTGTAATTACTACCTGCCTCAGCCTTGGCTGAATGCCAGTGATTCTCAATAGTGATTCTCAATTCTTAAATTTGGAAGTAGATTAAAGCATTTAATTAACACACATACACACACACACACACACACACACACACACACAAACAGTATCTTGAACTGTGCAAATCTAGTCCTTAACATTCAAATCTCATGTCTGATAAAAACATTAATAATATAAAAGTCACATATAAGTAATTTGTACATATTTCTAAAATATTACTATTTTCCAATATATTTTATATGTTACATATGGCCTTTCAGATATGCAGTGGATTTTACCAGATCTGAATTCAGCTGGAGTATGCGCCTGGACCATTGACTTGAGGTGGAGAACTGCATGTATCTTTTGGTAATTTTCCTCCAGGTATGGCTCCTAAGCAGAGAAACAGAATGCTGGGAAATTTCTATCATCAAGTTTATACTAAAAAGGGCATAATACTCAGGAAGCAATCTGATGCTAATCAGGGATAATAAGTTAATTTTGTCCAGAACTGATAGAAAATAGAATTTGTGAGTATTGGAGAACATTCTATCCCATTTCTTCATTTTACAAAGAAGGAAATGGAACCCCAGAAAGGGTAAGTGATTACTTTAACATTACTTAATTATTAGTTAAAAATTCCAAATTCCAATCCAATAACTTAGATTCCCAGCGCAATGCTCTTTCTACCGAGGCTTTCTCCATTGCACATGTCACATGGGAAAAGATTTCATTATATTCGAACATGAGTCTCCTTTGCAATCAAAGTCCAGCTTCTTCAACTGTCTTTTCTCTTTCTTCCCCTGCCACTATTTTTCTCAAACTCCATTTAACCCCAGCTAGGGTTAGACGGCCTATATCAGTGGTCCTCGAGTTGAGCACACATCAGAATTATCTTGAGGCTTTGCTGAAACAGATTCCGGGGTCCAGTCCCAAGTTTCTGATTCTGTAGGTGTGCATGCAGGTGAGAATTTGTATTTTTAGGAACTTTCCAGGTGCTGCTGCTATGTGTTGGGGACCACACTTTGGGAATTCCAAACCTACATGAAACAGGCTTAAGGACTCTATGGACAGGGTTTCTAAGGACTAGCTCCTGGTGCTTACTCCTTTAGCCTCTGGAAGTGTAACAGATTATCAGAGTACCCCATCCGAAAACTCTTTGCCTTCTGTAGTCTCCCAGCATCAGCTTTCACATTGAGATCTTTGTGAAAATGACCACGTGTCTCTGCAGAGGGCTAGTGAGTCAGTCTGGAAAGAAGGCAGCTGTGTAACTTTTCTGACTAGCACAAATAGCGCCTACGACCTTGCTTCCTGACTGGGGCTTCCTTCTCTTTCCCTTATTAAAAATCCTTTATTAAAATAATTAATGTCAAATGTGCCAGTGATAAGAAGATAGCCATAACAAAGAAGTTCTAAGAAGCTCATGTTTTCAATCCTTGAAGAGGCAGAGAATGAAAATATCATGCTAACCATCAGGATTCTTAGTTGGAGAAATAGAATCGAGGTTAGCCAGTGTAAACAGAAAGAGATTTAATATAAGGTATCAGGTAGCTTACCTAATGTGAGTGGGCTTCAGAGAACGTGGGTCCCATGCAGAACTCTCTGGGGAACATGAGGATTAGCTTTCTCGCCTTTATTCTACAGGAAGGGAGACGGGAATGGTTGTTGAGTGAGGCGGTCTGTAGTATTTGCTACAGTTATTTTGTCCAAATTGTGGTTCATTCTTTATTCTCAAGCGAGATCATGGTCAGACATCGGATATGAGGTTTTACATACTCACATAATGGTTTGTGAATTACCCAGTGTTGAAAGAGAGATGTGGCAGGGAACTGACTAGTAAATGAAAAATTTTGGAAATTGTCGTTTTAGTAAACTGGCCACAGGGTGGTAATGATCTCTGGTTCTGGGATCCTGGACTTCCAGATCCATGAAGATGATGTATTTGAAGAAATACTTCTCTAAAGACAATCTGATGGCTATTAAAACCCAATACTGATGACTTTGTTACTGGTGGCCTTAGTGTTTATATTTTATACTATGTTTATAGTTCATACTGTTTCTGTAGTGTGAGACTATTTATTGAAATTGGAATTCTTAAAAAAGTATATTTGGCTACATATGAATGAAGATTCGTTATACCATTCTACAGGGTACATTGGATTGAAAACATCATTGGCCTCAGCAATCATCCAGTCTTCTTATGAACTATGAAACTTGAAATTCCTTGGATTACCATTAATCATAACTTGGTCACTACCAAATAGAATCCAAGGCTGAAGCAGTCTGCTTGGATTCCTTTTTTTTTTTTTTTTTTTTTTAAGAATTTATTTATTCATTTGAGAGAGACAGAGAGAGCACAAGCAGGGGGAACGGCAGAGGGAGAGTGAGAATCAGGCAGAGAGAAGCAAGCAGAGGGAGAAGCAGGCTTCCCACTGAACAGGGAGACAGATGTGGGGCTCAATCCCAGGACCCAGAGATCATGACCTGAGCCAAAGGCAGATGTTTCACCATCTGAGCTACTCAGGTACCCCAGACTCCTCATTTTTTCTGCATGGCAGCCCTCACCGATGGCTGTACCATTGGGTGAACAAACTACTCTGGTAAAACAGAGACTCACGATGCCATTAAATTTTATTTTTCTCTTATGTGCCTGTCCAGAAGTAAGCAATTCAAGATAAGTGTATTAATTCTGTTATACGTAACATGTAGCTTCTATCTCTGTCCATGTTGGCTATCGTGACTCTCCCTCAGACACTGGGAAGGGAAAATAGGAACTGGGGGACACATCCTTTCCAATGAAGGGTAAAACCTAGAAGTCACACACACTGCTTCTGGCTCACTGGTCATGAGTCAGAACTGAGTCACAGAGCCACACCTCATTGCAAGTGAAGCCAGGAACTGTCATCAGTAGTTGGAAGGCCTTAAACCCAGTGAAAATTTGCATGGGGGATTTCAATACCAGAAAGAAGTAAATATTGGTAGATAGCTAGCTATCTTTGCAGCCATGGTGTACCTGACTCTGTAGGTTGGTTTCCCCCATATCAGAGATGCTTTGTGGGTGGACTCTGCTGGGCCACCTGTGATGAACATGACCTCCTTGCAGGGGTGATTAAGGGGAGCGCATCCAACTAATTGCCTGGTAAACAGATGAGGGACTAATAGAATCTCAGTGTTGAGAGGAAAACTCAGTCATCACCTAGTCCAACCATTCACCTGAAACATCTCAACTATCTTTTCAATGTGCCCAATTTTACATGTGAAAACTAATGACTTTCCCAGAGTCACAGAATTAGTGGTGACAATCAAGAGTAGAAACCAGAGAACATGGTAGATTTTATTTTCCTTCTACTGCTCCTGGATGAACCCCTTTGAGCTCTGTTTCAATCACGCTGTGGTCAGAGAAGAGATATTTGTGTTAATTATAAGCTATAACAATCTACGTATTTTTAGAATTCTGTTAAGTGAATAACTGAGCTAGTATAATGAATTGCAAGGCCCTCTTTCAGATATTGAAACAGTAGAGTCTTGTTAGAACACAGTTCATGATTACACATCTCTGGATGCCCATACAAGTTGGTGAAAAGGGTATTGAAGTGGAATTCAAATGACATGACCCCAGTCTCAGCTATCTACTATCTATATGACTCCAGGAAATCATTTGACTTCTTTGAGACCTGACTTATTTTTAAAATAATTAAACGAGATGGTAAACTACTTGGCGGTTGGCATAACATAGGTTCCGACCAATAAGAATAGATTTCATTTCTAAAAAAAACCCTTCAACTAAGGGAGTTGGTGCATTCTGGAAGAAGGTAATCCAGCTTTTAAGTCTATGTGTTTCTCTTGAAACTGAATTGCACACAGTAAAAAGGGGCCATATTAGCCTGCACGATTAGGGCTTGATCTCACCCTCGTTCTCACATAACAAAAAGGTTCATTGAAGCCTTGGTCTGATGATGGGATGTTATTTTTCAACCTCAAGATTGAAATGACTATCAGAAAAAGCAACAAATCTCTATAAGACTGTTCTGGAACAATGGACTTGTATTGTCTGTCTAGGAAACCAGAGTTTCCCAGGTCCTCCTGGAAACTAAATTAGAAAACAATGTAGAGACTGGCTTCTAAGGTGGCAAAGAATCCATTTGGTCATAAAAGGGACAGTTTCTAGGGCCCAATTCAAAAGGCTGTCACATTTCATTATATTTCTAAAGACCTCAGCTCCAAAACGAGGACAATTGCGGGCCTGCAGGTGAGCCTGAATATTATCCTTAGTGAGGTCTAGAGATAAAGGCTGCAATTGAGAGCATTTAGAATGAATTGGACAGAATAATTTTAAATTATGGCCTTTAAATTTCCACTTTGCTTATAGGAATGAGATAAGGCCAAACACTCCAGTTAATGGAACACAAGCTACTAATTTCCTGAAAAAGACAAAAGGAGAGGAGTGCATTGCTCTGACGTGAAATGACCAATTTTCTTTAGTCTTGAGGCTGACTATGAGATACTGTGTCAAAGGAGAAAGTGATAGGAGAGGCAGCCTTAGATCCGAAAGGAGAATAAAGAAGGAAAGCTAAACAATGGATCTTATCAGTTCCGAAGGTGAGTTCACCTTCCTGGCTTTTAGCGATCTCCTTTGCTGCCAGGGCTCCATGACCACAGACCGAGTCTGCTCTCTGCTTCTCTGCATGTGTGTGCACCTGCATTTTAATCATTTGTAAATAGCGTTTCCTCCATGGTATTTTTTCTGGCTCCTGCAAAAGCAGCGCCTCTCTTCCAAATGCTGAACATGGAATTATCGTCACAATCTCGCCTTATTTACATGAGAATGTGGAAGACAGACAATTGAAGAACACTGGCTGTTTGGAAATGAAAACAAGTATTTTTCTAGGATATGAAAGCATTAAAGGTCAAACGAACTTTAGAGCTGGGGGAGGCACCCCGATCTCTGGATCCTGCTGAGAGGGTGGCGTTCCTGGGACAAGCTGGGCCCTCGTCATCCTAGCAATCCTCACACCGCCCCTCCCCCACTTCCCAACACTCCTACCAGGTCGTGCTTCTGTGGTCTGTGGAAGAAGTGGAAGCTTTCGTGGTGGACAAAAGAGAAGGACATTGTGTTCCCTCATGGCCTTGGGGGGGGGGTAGCACTTTACTTACCTTTCTTCTAGGACCTCTAGAAAATAGCATCTCGGAAAAATCCTCCCCTAAGAGGCCTGATTTTCTGAGACTTTTTCACTCTGGGCTGGACAGAGAGAACTGGAGAGAGAAGAGAGGCCTTTGCTGTTATGTTATTGGGATGTCTGACCTTGTTCACATCCTGGCTTCCTGAGGGACATCACTTCCTTTCCCAATATCTTTTGAACGTACCGTAGATATGTGGGCTCTTGTGTTCCCCTTGCAAGCCTTTCAGGACGAAATGATTCTTTCTTATTTTCTCCTTTCTCTCCCTCCTTTCCTTCTTCTTTCCTTCCTTCCTCCCTTCCTTCCTTCCTTCCTTCCTTCCTTCCTTCCTCCCTCCCTCCCTCCCTCCTTCCCTTCCTTCCTTCCTCTCTTTCTGTGCATTTTTCACTCAGATTCTCCTTTGTTTTCCACCTGAACATGCCACCAGGAGAAAATCTTGATTGTCTTGAGTTCAGAGCAAACTTGGGAAGATGTGTTTTTATGAAACCACTCAGGAACTTAGGCTGTCCATAATTCCCCCCCTCCTCTGTAGGAGACCTTAGGTTCCACAGTCAGGATGGCTTTGGATCCTTTTCCCAGATCTCTCTGAAATTCCATGGCTCTATACTATAGTTGGCCCATTTTGCTGGGAATGAACTGATATTATTAACTTGACCTTTAGGAGGTAGGGTAATGATGTGGTAGAATAATGAGGAGAGTTTTTAGAACATGCAAACTGTAGAGGGGTAGAAAGAAAGAGAACTTCGGGATTATTCTACCCTAGGTTCGAATCTCAAGTTTGTCACCTGTGTGACAAGAAGGTTACTGTCACTTTTCTGAACACCAGTTTCCGTATCTGAAAAATTGAGGCACTACCAGCTGACATCATGGGGTTGCTGAAGGCCAAAGCCTCACCTTGAGAAGATGCCTAATAAATGCGAACACTTCAATTTTCTTGTAAATAATAGAACAGTCCAACCTCCTAATTCTCTTGGAACCTTTTTTTCCTATCCATTGCGCCTACCACTTAATGAGAGCTTACTTTTTGCCAGCTACTGTTCTTAGCATTTTGCTTAATTTAATCTTCCTTACGATCTCAGGCGAGCTATACTTTTAATTGACCAATGAAAAGTTGTGACTTTTAAGGGTATGAATGACTTGCTTGAGGACATCCAGCTGGTAAACAGCTCAGCAGGAGAGCTGGATTCAGCTTCTGTCTGGCAGGCCTGTTCCAGAACCCTCATGTAGAACTACCATGTAGCCTGCATTTGGGGCAAGCACTTTCTTTGGTACCCAAAAGCAGAATGCCAGACAGGATGGCCATACCTTTCACAGACAGAAGAATTAAAAGTAACTCTGCTCTTATCCATGGGAAGAGGTTAGTGTTTCACTAAGACCTGCTGTTAAAAGTAAACAAGGGCAATTGTTTGCCCTTTCAAGTAAACTTGAAGCAATTGTTCTAGGCTTAGATAAGAATTTTGCTGCTGGGCTGGAGTAATTCCACCACGTATTAAGGCCTTGAAGCCAGTCTGTGAAAGGGGGTCAAGTGGACATTTTGGAAATGACTGTTTTTTTGCAGATTGACCCATGGCTTGGAAACTGAAAGCTACTTTCTTTTTTTGAACTGTAAGATCTAGTATTTGTAAGAAAAATAAAAATGTCTTGGGGGGGCAGTAAATCCCTTTTCTAAACTTCCGCAGCTCGTGCATTTCTTCTGCCAACACTGATGCTGATGAAACAAGAGGGGTGGGCCTAGTGGTAGCTGGCATATTCCGGTAACGTAGTAAACGCTAAAAGATCTGATTTCTAAACTACTACCTACACGGGCAGAAGCAGCAGCAATGATGTGTGGGCAGCAGCTTAACAGGGTTGCTCAGTCAGATTGCTGCAAGTCAAGCAGATTCCAGCCCGAATTCTCTTCTCTAAATGTTCTTTCCTCGGCTCCTTG
>CM052807.1:92959395-92988959 GCA_028533885.1 Nasua narica | reverse complement strand
GTGTATAGGGATGTATGTACATGGGATATGTACATATGTGTTCATGTCTGCGTGCCATATTCAGACGCAGTATCTGTGTGGTGTATGTGTATTTGTATGTGGAACCTATGGGTATGTGGTGTGTGTGTGTGATATGCATCTGGGCACAGTGTGTGTACGCTTGTGATGTGTATGTACGCATATTTTCAGGTGAGGTTTGTGTATGGGTGTGATATATATGGGTGGCGTGGAGCTGTGTCTGTATGTGGTGTATAGGCGTGTGTAAATTTGCATGGGATGTGTGCACATGCGGGTGCTAAATCTGCATGCCGTGTATGCACATTTGTCACATGGGATGTGAGTGTGTGATGTGCCTCCATAAATGGTAGGCTGGTATGTGTTTTATGTATGTTACATGGGTATATTTGTGATATGTGTGTGTGATTATTGGCAGTCGGGGTGTGCATTTACCTCTGAGGTGGTGTGTATACGCGTGGTGAATTTATATGTCATGTGTATGCATTTGTGTGTGGTGTGTGTTTGCAAGGGTTCTATGTTTATGTACATCGTGTCTGCATGGATGTCTGAAATGTGTGGTGTGTGTATAATGTGTATTTGTGTACATTTGTGTATGGTGTGTGTGTGTGTGGTGTGCATATATAGCCTGTGTATGCTGTGGTGTGGGTGTGGGGAACATATAGGTGATGTGTGTGATGTGCTTGTGGGCGGGGTGTTTGCATGTGGTGTGTATATGTGTGTGGTGTCTCTTGTTGGTGTGTGTGTGATGTGTTTGTATGCAATATGTGTGCTTTGTGTGCGAGATCTTGTGTGTGTGTGTGTGTGTGTGTGTGTGAGAGAGAGAGAGAGAGACAGGGGTGTGCGTATAGCTATGGGTGGCCATTTATCCTTGAGTAGTCCCAGATTCACTGAAGAGCTAGTCAAAACCATTATTGCAGTTGGTTCTGTCTTGAAATAAGCTAAATACAACAGTAACAGAAATAACTGCTCCTTTTTCTTGGTTCTTCCAAAGTCATGATAGGTTGCAGACAAGAATGACTAACCAGCTCTTTCCAATAGGTCTCCTTCGCCCCCGATCCTCTGGGGAGCTGGCTTATGTTGCCAGGAAGTGGAGAAAGCAGGAGGCTGTATGCAAGTCTTAAAAAAAAAACCACACGATTATTCATTGATTTGTATACGTGTTTCATTGCAAGTTAGAGATATCATTAGATTTTCACTGGCCGTCACCCTTCTTGCAAATGGACTAATACTTCAGGTTGATTTGGGTTGGCTCAAATTGGGTCTTCCAAATCGAATAGGGTCTTATTTCTCAATTTGAAAATAAACTTGCACCTGGGCAAAGGGCATGACAAAGACCCCCTCCCCACCATACAGCCTCCTTTGGAGCCTCCTTGTCTTAATATCTAAGAATAAAAATCATATCTTCTGGCAGTTAAAAACTCCACTTTCCATTTTTTAATATTACTTTCTTATTAGACTTCTGAAAAATAAGCCTGTCCTGGATCGAGGCAGAGAGATGGAATTGCTAAACATTCATACCACGTGTCCCTACATGCACTCCATTCAAAGAGTCGGTCTAAAATGCAGTTTTGAGACTGAAGCAACAAATCTTTTCTCAGAATCCTCTGGCAGAAACGCCGAGGTAGCGCCAGTTAAGAAGTGCACCAAATCCTAATTACTCCCTTGGGAGCCAATCATTAGGCGAAAACCTGCAGAATGTTCCATCTCCCGCACCACACAGACGCTGACATATTTCTCGTAGTGTTGTTTCCTGCCATTTGGAAATGTTGCTATTTGTCACACGCCAAACAGAGAAGGAGAGAACAGCAAAGTGCATTTCAGTTACTGGGGCAATTTTTCCAAATAAGCAATAGATGTGGCTCTTTCCAAAGGCTTTCTTTTTCTGGGTCGGTGAATTGTGAGGCTGCCTGGCATCACTGGCTTGGAGCCTCACGAGCCATGGCTGCTCAGACGGGCTGTGGGGGCCGCACCAGGTGTTTGGGAGATGAACCATCAGGGCTTAAACACCCCTCCCCTTAAGTAGAACCATTTCACTTCAGCTGTTTTTATATTAAGGTGTTTTATAACACTGAAGACAAGAAAAAAGGAGTAGATAAACCAACTGCCCTCTAACGCTGAGTAATGAATGACGACCTCATCCCCAAGAATGGCAGGTGGCCAACTCATAAAAAAGTCTTCACAGTCACCGAACCTGGCTGTTCCAGCATCAACAACCATTGACCTACAGGTGAAATCTCAGACTCAGAATCTCTTTACTGCCTTGGTTCTTCCCTTTCGGAAACATGGTTGACTGATGATGAAGCTGGAAAGAAATTCGAGAGGTGGACAATGAAATGTCTTATAAGCCAGATTAAAAAGATGGATTTTATCTTCAAAGTCATGGAGTTCCATAGAGGCAGTTTTAGCAGGCTTGAGTTTTACAGGGATCATCGTAGCTGATGGGTGGAAAATTGACTGAAGAGTGGGTAAGACTGGAGATGGAGAGACAATCAGGAAGTTACTGACTTTTTCTTTTCTCTCTATTTGTAATTTTAAAAAAATGTATCTCTATGATGGGCAATAAGGGTAAGTAAGAACAGTGCCAACAGAGCACTTATGACATAAAATCATTTACTTATTCATTCAAGTATTTAATTTGCTAATTCATTCAATTTACTTAACAAATATTTGAATGCCTGCTTTATGCCTGGCATTGTTCTAGGTAGTGGGGACAAAAGCCATTGACCTTGTGGAGCTTTATTCTAGTATGGAGGAGACACACAGTAAACAAGTTACATATATAGTATGTTAAATGACAATAAAGACTAAAAAGAAAAATAAAACAGGTGAGGTATGCCGAGTAGCTGGAGAAGTTGGAATTTTCTAATTGGTTTGATGGCAATTGAAGGCCTAAGGAGGTGATATTTCAAGAAGGACCCGATAGGGGTGACCTGGGGGAGTTAACGGTGTGGTTACCTAGAGGACATTTCAGGCAGTGGGAACAGCAGACTCAAAAACTCCAAGGGAACATCAGAAATAGAATGCTTAAGAAAGAGGGAAGAGGCCAGGAAGGTTAGAGATGCATGAACAAGGGGAAGGGACTAGAAGATGAGCTCAGCAAGGTTGGCGGGGCACAGAGCAATGCAAACATTTTGGCTTTACCCTGAGCGAGGTGGGAGTTATTGGAGGGTGTTGAGTGGCTCTAACTTATGGTTTCACGTGGTCTTTCCAGCTGCTGTGCTGAGAACAGACTTTTGGGAACAAGGGTCAGGCAGAGAAATCCTTTAGGAGGAAAGTATGGTAACAGAGCCAAGAAATGATGGTGTCTTGGAGCAGAGAAAATGAGAATGGAAGGAGGATTCAGGATGCATGTCAAAGGTAGAGCTGACAGGATATAGAAAAGGGTTGGACTTAAGGTATGAGAGGAGAAAAGTCAGAAATGGAAGACTAGCATTGCCATTAACCGAGATGGAGAAGACAGAGGGCGGGTCTGGTTTGATGGTGCGGAGATTAGGAACCTGGTTTGGGATATGTTCGGTTTGAAATGTCTCTCAGACAAGAAGGCAGGGGATATACTTGACTGCAGTTTAGGGGAGAAGCCTGAGCTAGAGTCAGAAATTCGGGAAAGCTCAGCATACAGTGACATATAAAGCCACAAACTGGATAGGGTCACTAAGAGAGAGGATGTAGCTAGAGAAGTGACCTGAAAGTGGACATGAATAACGACCGGGTGCAACCTGACACTCGATTTCTTTGATGTCTCCTAGAAGCCCTTTATCAGGAGCTCCATGAAACTGTTTCCTTAATTTTTTCATGGTCCTGTAACTAATTCTTTTCCCAAGGCAACAGTTTTCTTTTCTACTGATTCAAAGTATAAATTAATATGCTTTTGCTACATATTGGTTTTAAACAGAATTCATAGGTAACTTTGGAACCTAATTCACACTTTTCAAAAATGTTTCTATGGGAACATATATTCTGAACTCCAAAGAAGTGCTTTTCAAATTTCTTTTGGATCATTACCCAGTTTCACTGGGAACTGTAACTCTAGGGCAGAACATACATTTTTATCATCCTTTATATCTTTCCATTTGATCAAATATTCTTCATATTTATCATCACATTTATAATGTAGACAAAATACTTCTTTCTTTGAATTTTAATATACTATTAGTACTTTCATTGTCAGTTTTTTGTTTTTGTTTTTGTTTTTTAATAATTTTCCTTCCTTGGGGCACCTGGTGAGTCAGTCGTTAAATATCTGCCGTCGGCTCAGGTCGTGATCCCAGGGTCCTAGGATCGAGCACCGCATCGGGCTCCCTGATCAGCGGGAAGCCTGCTTCTCCCTTTCCCACTCCCCCTGCTTGTGTTTCCTCTCTTGCTGTCTATCTCTATCAAATAAATAAATACATAATATTTTAAAAAATTAATTTTCCATGCTCTTGGCTCTTGCCTAACTTCATATCTACCCCCACTGATATATATTAAGTATTTTCTAAATTTATTGATAAAATAAATTTATTTTAATGGATGACTACTAATTTTTATGTTATGAAAATATATCCCCTCCCTCCTATTACATGCCTTAGTTACTTCAAATTAATACCAGACCTGACTTGATCAGCGGGTGATGACAGTTTCCTCTTCTGTCATGGGTTCCAGATTGTTCATGACTGTGAGGAGTAGGAAAAAGAATGAGTAGCCATTGAGGTAATAAAAATTGAAGGAAGTAGCAACATAATCTGTTTCACATTCTTTGTTCAATTTGCTGGAACTGCTCAGATACCCCATCATTTCCTCTTGCTGAGACTTTTTACACAAGGACTAAATTGCATTTCTCCCCAGTCTCTGCAGATGAACCAATTCTTTTTAAAACCCTTCACTGTGCGTTTCAGGGATGGCTTTTCTGATTGTCATTATGACATTTTGCATGGAATGGCCAACGTAATCAAAAGGCTCTCCCAGATTAGCTTTTCTTTTCTTGTTAATCAGAAGCATGTTTTACCCTCCTCATGCTATTAGGAGTAATCTCTTTGGAAAACTTTGAGTTTCAGTATTTGCAAGGCATGTCTTCAACTCACATCCTTTCCGTTACACCATTCAATGAGTTAGTCTTTGGAGAGGGTGAAATGTCATCAATTTCACCAGAGGATTTCTCAATCTCTCATTCATTTCAGCCAACAGTTTTCCTCCTGACTGGGGTAAATGATCACTGGGTTCTGCAGGAAAATTTGTTGGCTCAGTGAACTGGAAAGCTTTGATTTCTAGTTGCACTTCTTGTCCACATTCTCTTTGTCATTATTCTTTTGTATTTTCTGAGTTGGAAAATATTGCATGAAAGTATTATTCTTTTGCAATAGAAAGAACATATAACAAGGCATCTGGAAATTTGGAATGTAGCCCTATAAAGCAATGGACAAGTAGCCTCTTCATGTTTCAGTTTAAGTGGGGTTTGCATTACCTTCTGTATTCTCATTGTGGTGTAGGTTATGTGAGGCAATCCAGTCTCACACTTGGAAGAGTCTTAAGAGGCACTTTACTGAAATCTCTACAGTAAGATCCCCTTTAAAGTATCTTTCATTAGTGGTTATCTGCTTTTGCTTGAACCTCTTCAGAAATGACAAATTCTTATTCAGTTAATAAAAAGCAATAATTATTAATTACTCATTATTTTGATTGGAGAAAAAAGCTCAACCCACGATTGTTCTTCATAATGCACTTTGAAATTCTTTGAGAAGCCAACTACCAGTGTAACCCAATATTGTTTTCATTGACTGAAGGTCACCACAGATGGTGGTTCACTCTTCAGCATTTCTGCAGCCAGGAATTGTCAGCTTTCCCCCTCCCCCACCATTCTTTTTTTTTTTTTAATCTGTGACATCATGTGGAAATAGGGGTTCCTACTAGTAAACGCAGAAATTGACAGATGAATAAGGAAATTTTTTACAAAGAGGAAGAAGAGAGGAGGGAGAAAAGGATAACAAAGAAAGAGATAAAGAGGAAAAAGAGAAGAGAAAGATGTACAGAGAAAAAAAAAGAGGGGGCCTGGGCGGCTCAGTTCATTAAGCATCTGCCTTAGGCTCAGGTCATGATCCCCGGGTACTGGAATCAAGCCCCTTGTCTGGCTTCTTGCTCAGCAGGTTATCTGCTTCTCCCTCTCCCCACACTCATGCTCTCTCTCAAATAAATAAATAAATAAAATCTTAAAAAAAAGGGAAAAACCCCTAAGAAATAGGAAAATTAAACAAAATGTGTCATAAACTCCATTTGTCCCCTTCCATCAGTGTTGCAATGAGAAACGTGGACATGAAGTTTTCTGTTTGACCATCTGGTTT
This sequence comes from Nasua narica, assembly GCA_028533885.1. NCBI lineage: Eukaryota > Metazoa > Chordata > Mammalia > Carnivora > Procyonidae > Nasua > Nasua narica. The sequence continues at coordinate 92,982,627 of CM052807.1, read as the reverse complement.
GAGTAGTTACACCTTTCTGTTCAGTTCTGCAAAACAAAAACAAAAACAAAAACAAACAAAACAAAAAACCCTTCTTTTCAGGTTACCAAAGCTTGGCACTCGTGAATGCTCACCTCCTCTTTTTGAATAACGTGGAGGGAGCTGAGGAACTATATTCATACTCTTCTTAGTCTACTACTCTAAAGATCTTGATCTTCCATAAGCATGTAGCACGCATGGTGGCTACAGTGAAACTGGTCACATTTTATTCAATAAAGATGAGAAGGCATTTATTTGAAAATCTAATACATAGGTTCTGGGAAATTCCATACATTTTTTGTGGTTCCATTGTTAGCCAGAATGATCAAACTCTACAATCATTCTGTCATGAAAGGAATTGGTTGTATTTTGCCAGAGTGTTGATGAGCATGTTTCTGGCCCTGGTCGTTTCTTTTACTGACAACTTCTCTTTTCTGTTGAAACTTCGTGGGTGGAAGGACTATTACATTTCCTGTAGCTCACTTTCCTGGGCAAGTTTCAGGTAGAGGAGTTATTTTTTCTTAAGCAGAATCATTTAATTATGGCTTAAGTTACCTGGGGTTCTAGCCATCCATCCACCATCTACATTTACTACTCTCTCATTTCTTTTCACAAAAGAGTGATTTTTGGATTCCCTAAGCTTATTTAAGTCTGACTTTTTCATATTTCATCTACAAGGATAGTTTGCTGCTTCTCTCTTTTATTAAAATGGTCATTATATAGTCAAACTTCTTTGAGAAAACATGGTTCTTTCTGATTAGAAAAAAAAAGGAAGACAGAAAGAAAGAAGAAATAAAACACCCCTACCTACATAGAAAATTAATTTGAAAATAGATTTAATTGGAAAATATGTTTTAATTTATCTTATTAGGTCTTAAGATATGGTACATCTTAATGCTTACTTAGCCAAGTCTGCCACTGGGCTGTGTGTTCTAAGACTTCAAGAAGGAATTAAGAACCTAGAGTTTCTATAATCCTGTAAGAGGTGTGAGGAACCTATAGAATACTTACAATTAATGCTTCTTATAATCTTCTGAGGTACACCTATACTTTGGTATAGGTGACTTTTAGGAATTTGGTCAGAGAGATGCTCTGAATCGAATGTAGAGTTAGGAATTGATTTCATTTCCACTTGGTTCCAAAGCCTGTGACCTCTCCTTTCTACTACCTTGTCTCCTGTGATTTACTCTTGTGTCCCTTTTCTTTGCAGATATCATACTTTTACTCAAATCCTTGTCTCTAGGGAGAAGATCAGATCATTCCTTTTTTAATATATTAGAAATGAGATCTGAATGAACTAGAAAATTGAGTGTGGTTTTAGTAATTAACAGAGGTCTTTATTATATGTCAATAATAAATAAGAAGGAAAAACAGGTAGAAGATATTAGAATGTATTGGAAAGAACAACAAGCAAGCAAGGTTAGAAGCCCAGTTCATTGTGTGACAGAGGGGGGAAATTAAACAATCTCTCTGAAATATATCTTCTTAATTGAAAAATTAACAACATCTGAGGTACACATTTGACATGAGGATTAAATATGATATATATGTGGATATGGCTGGATCAGTAAATTGTTTCTTTCCTTCTCCATTGAGCCTTGCCTTCCTTATCTAAAAATTGACACAAATGAACTAAATATTCTCTGAATCCCTTGCCAGATCTAATATTCTCTGGAGTGGAACCATAAACATCACCTATGAGGGAAGTAATTTTGGGGTATAAATCACTGAAAGTTTTGAGCAAGTGTAAAGTTTGTGCTAGCTTAAAAAATACTAATTCTAATTAACTTATTCATTCATTAGTTTAATATATATTTATTGACTATATTTTTTGTGCTGGCCAGGTAAGATGCAAAGCGGACAAGGCAATGAATGTTTTGTATGCTTAAGGAAGTTATAAGTTTCATGGGATAGTGGTGTGAACATAGTTATGAAATCATGGTAAGACTATGAAAAAAAGTGAGTATGAGTTACTAGGGAACACAGAAAAGTAATGAATATGGCCTTAGAGTGAAGATTTCATAACAGAAGTGACATTGAAGCTGGGATTTGAAAATTGAAGGATTTTCACTGATGGATCCAAGGCATAAAGAAGTTCCTGGAAGAAACACCAGAGCAAAGATACAGAGACAAGAGAGGACATGTGTGGGCAAAGGATGCAGTGATGAAAGTGTTGGGTGTACCTGTAATGAAAAATGAGACATGGCTTTTTATGCTCTGCTGAAAGCTGGAATCCTCATCCTGTAAGTAATAAGGAACCATAAGAGTAATGAAGAAACATTGGTTTATTCAAGACAATATCCTTATTAGATCTTTGTTTTAGAAAGATGATAACTGACAGTGTAGAAGACAAAATGATAAGAGAGGCTAAATAGCTAGTTTATTAGTTACTATGAATGAGAGGCATTGAGGATTGAATTAAGGCAGAAGCAATGGAGGGAGAGAGGAAGAGATGGATTCAGGAGATATTTAAAGGGTGAACTTTTTGAATACAGGTAGTGGAAGATAGGGAGGAGATGTCATTCCACTACCAGGTTTCTAATTTGAGCAATGGGAGTGGGTAGTGGGTAGGGAAATGAAAATAAGGAATACAAGTGGGTAGAGTTGAGGAAGGATAGAGGTGAAGGCAGCCTTGGATACATTGAGTTCAGGGGGTTGACTGGGTGGTCTGGAGTTGCCCAGGAGTCAGTAGTTTTTTATATTGCTTGATTGCCATTGCAAACTGTCTATTCATCTTCTCCATTAGGCCTCCTCTATATCATCACAAACAACAGCAAATGGTTTCTAGGAATTTAATTATTCCTTTTTGGCCTTGGGGGGCACAAATAGGAGGACTCCCAGAGGGACATCGGTTTGCAGACCTCTTCTCCAGAATGAAGATTAGCAAGGACTGGCACGCCAAGGAAAGGGGCCATGCTCAGAGGGCCTGGCAACATCAGGGTCGGAGGCTAATGCAAGTGTTGTTCTAGTTATCTGAAGAGCTGTAAGTAAAACATTATATAGTAGTTTTAAAGCATGTGCACATATTATTTGAAACTTCTCCTATATAACTGTGAGGTCTAATCTCTTCCCCTTGAATATAGGCTGGCTATATTATATAACTAGCTTGTGGCTAACAGAAAGTGGTCGAGGTGAAGCTGTAGGCTTTCTGAGGCTAGATCGTAAATGGTGATACAGCTTCTATCGGGCTTTCTCTATCTCTGAGGACTCACAAGTTAATATGTAAGAAGTCCAGTAACCCTGAAAGTGGCGTAGTAGAGACACCAGGTAAAGAGTTCACATAGACATGTAGAAGCTAGGCTTCTGATCACCAATTCTGACGTGTGTGGGTTATTTGGTTCCCCCATACCACCAAGCAATTCTGTGACATCGGCTGGGTGTCCTACAATTTAACTCAGTCCTGACACTACCCAGAGTCAGCTTCAGATCCCACAGGTGAAGGGTTCAGTTCTACAAGAGTACCCATCAGACGCCAATCACAAGTCCAGGCTGTTACTGTGCTTCCACTCATTGGCTGTAGATGGAGGTTCCAATGACCCCCCCCCCCTTTGGGTTTGATTAATTTGCTGGAGCAGCTCACACAACTCAAACATTTGCTTACTAGATTACCGGTTTGTTATAAAAGGATGTAACTCAGGAACAGCCAGATGGAAAAGATGCATAGAGCAAGGTAGTGGGAAGGTGTGTGGGTGCTTCCATGCCCCCTCCAAGTGTCCCACTCTTCCCAAATCTCGCTGTGTACACAAGCCTGGAAGCTCTCCAAATCCTGTCCTCTGGGTTTTCATGGAAGCTTCATTACACAGGCATGATTGATTAAATCCTTGGCCATTTGTTATTGAACTCAATCTCCAGCCCTTTTTCCCTTCCCAGATGTCTGGGGTGGGACTGAAAGTTGCCAACCCTTTAATCACAGTTGGTTGCCCTGGCAACCAGCCCCTATCCTTAGGTGTTTCATTAACATAACAAAAGACACCTCTATCACTCTCTTCACCGGAAATTCCAAGGGTTTTAGGTCCTCTGTGCCTGGAAAGAACTGGATAAGAACCAAATATATATTTTCTTATTATAAATCACAATATCACAGAAGCCCAATTGTGTCAGCTCTCTGTTTGAGTTTTCTAGCATCAACCAACAGACATGCAAGAAAGACTGCAGATGAGTCCAGCCCTTAACCTTTGAATTTTCCCAGCCCATGCTGTGCAGAAATAGGGCAGCTCTTGCTGAGTTCTGCCCAAATTGCAGTTTCATGAGCAAAATAAATTTTATTATTATTTTAAACTACTAATTTTGGGGTGATTATATTACTTTTGATAATTCAACACTACAAAGCCGTGATCCATCGTAATCTAATTTATGAACTATTTTACTTATTTGATATAGGATCAACATTTATTCATTCTGCTCTCAAACTTTCAAAATGGTCCAAGACTTAATCCATTGCCGACTCATTGAAATCTCGTATTCTGTTCCATTTTACAATACCAGCTCAACTCTTGGCTGCCTTTCGTTCTTACGCTTGCTTATCTACACTGGCCTTTCCTCATTCTTTGGCCATTAAAAATGTTTTCAGATATTAGGCATGCTTACTTATAAAGGATATAGCCCAGATATTACTGAACATAATAAAATTATACTCACAATCCATGCCAAACACCATTTACATTCTGTTTTCCAAAGAGCCTACAGAATGGTCCTTTTAAAACTTAAGTTAGGTGCAATGTTATTAAGAAATTATAAGGAAGAGAAAATACATTTATAAATGTGTTGTTCAAAGGTCAACTGTATTTTCTTAGCAACTGTCAAGTATGTAATACAGCACTAACTATAATCACCATGCTGTACTTTAGATCCCTAGAACTTATTTATTTTATAACTGGAATTTATACCTTTGACCAACATCTTCCCATTTCCTCCACCCACAACTCCTAGCAGCCACCAATCTATCTCGTTTCTATGAGTTCAGCTCCTTTAGACTTCATATATAAGTGATGTCATACAGTATTTGTCTCTGTGTCTGACTTATTTCACTTAGCATATACCCTCAAGGTCTGACCATGTTGTCCCAAATAGCAGGATTTACTTTTTTTTTTTTTTTTTTACTTAAGCACAGCTGCCATATAATATTGTCTTAGTTCCAGGTGTACAACTGGAACTAAGGTGTAAGATGACTTGACAATTATACACATTAGGAAAAGCTTACCACGATAAGTAGAGTAACCATCTGTCATCATACAAAGTTATTACAATATTATTGACTGTATTCCCTATGCTGTATTTTTTCATTCCCATGGCTTATTTATTTTATAACTGGAATTTTGTATTTCTTAATACCTTTAACCTATTTCACCTATGCCCTGACCCCCATCCCCTCTGACAACCACCAGTTTTCTATTTATGAGTCTATAGTCTATTTTTATTTTCTTGTTGTTATTTGTCCATTTGTTTTGGGTTTTTTTTTAGATCTCACAGATAAGTGAAGTCAAATGGTATTTGCCTTTCTTTGACTTATTTCACTTAGTATAATACCCTCTAGGTCTATCCATGTCATCATGAATGATGAGATTTCATCCTTTTTTATGGTTCAGTAATAATATATATATATATATATATATATATATATATATATATATATAATTATATATATCCATTCATCTATCAATGGACACTTAGGTTGTTTTTATATCTTGGCTATTACAAGGGGGGTGTTCTGGACTGAATTTCACATCCCCCACCTCAAATTCATATCTTGAAGTCCTAACCGCCAGTACCTCAGAAACTGATTGTATTTGGAGACAGGTCTTTAAAGAGGTAATGAGGTTAAATGAAATCCTTAAAGTGGGCCCTAATCCAGTTAGACTACTGTCCTTATAAAAAGAGGAAATGTGGACCCAGACACATGTAGAGGAAGACCAGATGAAGACACAGGAAAGGAGATAATCCTTCAGAAGACCCCAACCATGCTGACACCTATTAGTCTCCACAACTGTGAGGAAATAAACTTCTATAGTTAAAGCCACCCAGTCCTTTGTAATTCTTTATGGCAGTCCTAGCAAACTCCTGCAGGAGGAAGACTGGGAAAGTGCTAAGGGCATTTATATGTCAATGGATTTGACACAAGCAAGGAGAATGGACCATGTGCTGGTGAGAGCTGGCGGGGAAGGTGCTCTCTTGAGCCTCTGACAAGATCCTTTCACGTTGTGTTTTGGGCTAGCCATTCTGTAGGGCCTCTGTGTGAGAGGAAAGAGTAAGGTGAAATGAAGACTTACTTAGACTTCTCAGGAGACATAAAGACTCTGTGTGTGTGTGTGTGTGTGTGTGTGTGTGTGTGTGTGTGTGTGTAAAACATTATGTTGACCTTATGTAACTTCAAGTTAAGTACCTTCTCATCCTTTTTAACATTTTATTTGACTAGGTGAGAAAGGCCAGGTTGAAGAGAAAAAATAAATTACTCTCAGCCTTTTGTAGTTAATAGAAATACGTATTTCTATCTTATTTAGAGGGGAATATAATTTTAATACCTAGGTGACAGAGAAAACTGACCAGATGAAGACATCTTTGGTTCACAGTAAAACATAACTAGCTTTATTTTTTTCCTCTTATGATCAGATACACATAAATATTCAAAACAAAACTGTGTGTGAAAGGAGGGTGCATAAGAATAATTAAGAAAGAACAGAATCCGCAACAGATTGTCTTTACCTAGTTCCAATTATCTGAAGATTATCAGCCTCTTTAGAACTTGTAGTGTTTATATCACACCCCAGTTTGGTTGCAAAGTGGCCCTGCCCTCAGTTATCAGGTGATGAATCTGAAAGATTGAGGTCAGGTGGGTTGGACTAGGAAAGCAGGATAGAGGCTGCCATTAGGAAGCAAACACATAACTACAAACTCCCAAGTGCACTGTAACCTCACATTTGAGCTGGAAAGTTATTATCCATCTGGCTGTGTGCTCTGGGAATGAACCGAGAAGGACAGAATCATTTCTCCAAACAATTAAGTGAGTACCAACAAAGAGGCAGGGCACTAATATTCTACCAAAGGAAAAAAAAAGTGATCTCTTGAGCATATGGATTATTTCCAACATGAACAGGTGCTTTGATGATAATACACATCAATTTGAAGCAGAGGGCAGATGGGAAGGATGGGCACCATTATTTCAAAATCTGAATGGCAAAAAAGTCTTACTTTAGTCAGTTTGGGCTGCCATGACAACATACCATAAACTGGGTAGCTTAAATAATACACATTTATTTCTCATAGTTTTAGAGACTGGAGGTCCGAGATCAAGGTGCCAGTATGGTCATGCTGTGGTGAAGATCTTCATCCTGGTTTACGGACAGCCATAATCTCATTGTAGCCTCATATGGCAGGGAGAGAGGAAGAGCTCTGGTCTCTCACTCTAAAGATACTAATTCCATTTATGAGGGCTCCATCCTCATGACCTCATTAGCCCCCACAGGTCTCATTTCTCAATACCATCACCTTGGATGATGGGTTTCAACCCATAATTTGATTTGGGTTTCAACATATAAATTTTAGGGGACACAAACATTCAGTCCACAGCAACTCTTCGCTAAGGAACTCAAAAAAAGTATGTATACTGTCAACCTTCTACTATATGAAAATCTGTAGATCCCTTACTCTTTTTGGCTCCTGAAGTCATTCACGAGTATTGACTATTTATTGACTGTCTCTCCCTCCCCTCTGTGGGAGAGAGCACTACTTAAAGATGCATATGATAAAATTCTGATTCTTAATGCACTTTAATTTGGGGAAAGGGTGTACTTATCAAGAAAAGTATTCCATTCTCTTTCCCATTCTTCCTCCCTCTCCTCCAACATCATCTTCATCTTCTTCCTTTGAAGCTATCAAGGATTATAAGATGCATTTAGCTTAATCATCCAGATTTATCATTATTCATTCAGCTAACATAGATTGGTTAGAAAGTGTGCTTTTTTTCCTTCTTGGTCATTTCTAATAACACAACCTATTGCACCACATTGACTGACAAACCCGGTATGACAAGAGAAACCTCCGACTTACACCTGATTTGCATCGACATCAGCCGAGAGTCAGAATTGCTTCTGGGCCCAGTGTTCATTTCATCTCTTCCTAGAAGCCAGTTATTTTACAAGAATGTAATTGCAGGGAAGTAGCTGGAAGGAAAGAACATTTTGGAAGGACTAGGCATATACAACAAATACTTGAAAAAAAAGCAGGTAGATAAGGGGAAATCTAGTTGCTATATTGGTCCAGAGGTATGTGGAGGCAAACATTTAGACATTTTATTACTCCAATTGTCTTAATTACTGGAGAGTGTCAACTGCTTATTTTCTTAGAGGGAATGTGAGCTGGAGGCACATTCTTCATGTAACAAAACAGTTCCTTCTGGTGAGTATGGGGGTGAACTGCCTGCCATTGATCTTTCTTGGGCACTGGAAGGCATATCTGATAATTACTTTAGAGCTTGTTTCTGAGAATAGAGGCCCTGATCAGTATGTTTTCAAGCAACAGGAAAAAGGAAGAGAAACTAATGTTTATTGAACTTTCATATCCAGACTTTGTCCAAGGTTTTTTTTTTACACAAGTTATAGTATCTTCATAATAATACCCCCCAAATACACATTTTTGATTGAGTCTTACCTTGCTTTTATGTGGGTCAAAAACAGTTGACCGTTGGGAATTTCACATGCTTCAACCTATTATTATCTTTATTTTTAAGGATGACAACACATCAGTTCACACTGACTCTGTTTTCTATCTACTACCCCCACCCCCTACCCAAGCTTCCCACTTTATAGCATAAAGCAAGTGTTCTCAAACTTTAAAGGGCAAAGCTTGTAGGAAAACAGATAGCTGGTCCCCAGCCTCACAGTCTCTGGCTTAGCAAGCCTGCGATGGGACCAGAGATTTTGAATTTCTTTCTTTCTTTCTTTCTTTCTTTCTTTCTTTCTTTCTTTCTTTCTTTCTTTCTTTCTTTTTTCTTTTTCTTTCTTTCTTTCTTTCTTTTTTCTTTCTTTCTTTTTCTTTCTTTCTTTTTTTGTTAAAGATTTTATTTATTTATTTATTTATTTGAGAGAGAGAGATTGAAGTGCATGTGAGTGGGGGTGGGGACAGAGGAGGAGGGAGAGAATCTCCCGCAAATTTCAAGATGAACATGGAGCCTGATGCAGGGCTTGCTGGGGTTCAATGGGGCTTGATCCCTGGACCTGAAGATCATGACCCCAGCTGAAACTAAGAGTTGGATGCTCAACTGACTGAGTCATCCAGGCCCCCCAAGATTTTGAATTTGTAACAAATACCCAGATGCCGCTTCTGCTGCTTGCCCAAGATCACACTTTGAGATCCACTGGTATAGAGGGATAGCATCCTCAAGAATGCAACTTTAAGACTTACTTCTCCACTTTGGTTCCAAACTAACATTAAAAAAATCCATATTTCCTTTACAAATATTTTCCAAACCTGGTGTTGTCATTTTCACTTACCCTCAATTTATATTTCATTTATATATAATGCATAAAACAGAAACTAATTCACCTTAATTTTTAGAAGCTACAACATTTTTCTATTCATAGGACACAATTCCAGAAAAACTACTTCATAGTTGAAGTATTATCAAAAGTCTAAAATTTAAAGTGTTGGCAATTGAGGAAAGGGTGAAAGAACAAATAAAGGTTGGTGGGTAGGTGGGATAGTGCAGTGGAGATTCACGTATCCAGTTTGAGTTTGTACCAGAAGTTCTCCCCTCAACTCCTTTCTCCTACTGAGATTCTGGGAGGCAAGCCTGGACCGTGAATGGTTCTCTCCACTTTACAAACAAGGAAAGAGATTGAGAGGAGTAAAATTATTTTCCCACGGCTGGTTCGTGGAAGAACCCACTTAGGGAGTGTTAAAAGAGAAACTGAGGCATATGACACATTTTAAGAGTTTATTTGAGAAAAGATCGTTTCCAATCTGGCAGTGACACACTGGAAGTGGTTAGGAGTGCACTGCCAACAAGAGCAAAGGGAAAGACTTATAGAGAAAGTCTGGAAGCAAAGAAAGGAAATTATTTGATCGGCTGGAGCTTAAATCCTCATTGGCTGTTTGTGATTGGTTGTCCTTAGTTTCGATTTCATAGCCTTGAGGTGTTTATAGGCTTAGACTTTGGTTTGCTTACATAGGCCACCATGGCTTGGAGCCACATCAATCTAATAGCCTCCTTGTTGAATTAATTTAATAGGAGTCAGGGCAAACCTCTGAATGGGGCCAGATGCAGAACAGAGCATAGGAGATGGGGACATATTATATATTTTAGCCTGGGATAGAGGAGGAAATCTTATTCCTTTTAATTTCCTCTCACTTTCATCTATATTGAAACAAATACATTAGGAGCAAATAGAAAATGCTACATGAATCTTGATCCACCAAAAAACCTCTAAAATCTTAGTGTGAACAATCCAGGTAGCTATAGTTGCTCTGGTTATTTGCTCCTAAACACTTGGGTATTCAGAAACACCGCTGGTTTTGTTAAACAAAAAAGCATCTTTCTCACTGTTGTTCTTCTGGACTTTCCCAAGGACTTGAGAAGTCTGTTTTTCTTTGTTTCCCTGTGTCCTTGTATTTATCTCTCCTTCTCTTTCTTTATCTCACCCATTTTCTTTGTTCCAGCCATTATCACACAAGCTTCTTTTTTCTATCTGATTTGCTTTAATCCACCCAGCTCCTTTCTCTGTGTTTTCCGTTTCAATGAATGAGAAATGCTTTCTTCATTTATCAGGACTTTCCCTGAAGGCTTTAGTGGGCTTTGCCCTAACTGGTTTTGCTTATCATGAAGAACTCCTTGGAAATGGGCAAAGAGATATCAATACTATTTAGCATTTACAAAGGACAAAGCAGTTGGAGAAATTTGTTAGTAGGCAATTGCTTATTTTTTTTTAAAACTTGGAATATCTCAAAGACTCTTCTTCCTGGAAGAATTGTCCTGTACATCCTGGACAAGTAACCTTATTTCCATGAACTTTGGCTTCCTCACCTATGAAAAGGTGATGATAATATCTTCTCACAGTGTTGTTATGAGGATAGAGTGAAAAAGTATGCTTCAGCTATCTGTCACTGGGCTCCTCCAAATCACCTCGTTCATTCATTCACTGACTCACTTAAGGATGTGCCTTAGCCATTATAAACAGAATAGTGAACAACACTGGTCTTTGACCTCATGGAACTTATAGAAAACATAGACCCAAATGAATAATTGTAAAATAATAAGTTGTAACAAAGACAACAAAGAAAATAGACGGTACCACAAATTCAGTAAAGGAAAAGTATACTGTGTCATGAAAATGCGTGACGGAGGTTCTGACCCAGCCTGCAGGAGTGGGTGATCGAGCATGGCTTCTTCACCAAAGTGACATTTAAGCTGAGGTACAACAGATGAATGTGGGATTGACTAGATAGTAAATGGGGAAAAGAGAATTCCACATGGAATTGCATATGCAAAGGCACACCAGCTGTAGGAAAGAGCTTGGCATATTCAAGGAATTCATGAAAGGTCTTTATGTTTGGAGGTTAAAAAGCCAGGGAAAAAGGACCATGAGCTAAAGTCGTAGGAGCAAGTGGGAGCAGAATCATCTGTGGTCTTGTGGGTCACACTAATTCAGATTTAGTGTTCAATAATTCATTAGTTGTGTATAACACCCAGTGCTCATCACATTATGTGCCCTCTTTAATGCCCATCACCCAATTACCCCATCATCCCACTCATCTTCCCTCCTGCAACCCTCAGTTTGTTTCTCATAATTAAGAGTCTCTCGTGGTTTTTCTCCTTCTCTGATGACTTCCCATTCAGCTCTCCCTTCCCTTATGGTCCTCTGCCCTGTTTATTATATTCCACATATGAGTGAAACCATATGATAATTGTCTTTCTCTGATTGGCTTATTTCACTCAGCATAATACCCTCCAGTTCTATCCATGTGGATGTTAATGGTAAGTATTCATCCTTTTTGATGGCTGAGTAACACTCCAGTGTGTGTGTGTGTGTGTGTGTGTGTGTGTGTGTGTGTGTACCATATCTTTATCCAGGCATCTGCCGATGGACATCTTGGCTCTTTCCACAGTTTGGTTATTGTGGACATTGCTACTATAAACATTGGGGTGCAGATGCCCCTTTGGATCAATATATTTGTATCTTTGGGGTAAATACCTAGTAGTGCAATTGCTGGGTCATAGGATAATTCTATTTTTAACTTCTTGAGGTACCTCCATACTGTTTTCTGGAGTCTTCCTTATGATTTTCTTAATAATATTTTTTTTCTAGCTTATTTTATTATAAGAATACAGTATATAATACACATAACCTACAAAATATGTGTTAACTGGTTATTTATGTTATCCTTAAGGACAACAGCAGGCTATTAGTAGTTAAGTTGTGGGGGAGTCAAAGGTAATATGCAGATTTTCAACTGCACAATGGTTGGTGCCGGTATCCCTGACATTGTTCAAGAATAACTGTACTTAGATTTTCCTTTTGAATCTGTTGGGCTAGAATAGATGGGAGAAATGCAAGAACGGAAGAGAGCTATCTGTTTGGAGGCTCTCAAGGTTGTCTAGATAAGATATAGTGGCTTAGATTTCAGAGCTGGGGAGGAGGGGGAATGGAGCTTGAAGATACTTCACAGATTGAATGGTTGGGTTTTGTGAATCATTGAATAGGTATACAATGTGAAGATGAGGATGATTAATGTGATTACCAGGTTTCTGTTTAGAGTACTGGTCATAGTGGTACTATTTACTCTTAGAAGGAACACATTTGAAGAGGTATCTCACTTGTTCTGGCTTGAATATATTGACTTTAAGATGCCTATAAAGCATCCACATAAAAGTGATGAACAAACAGTTCAATAAATGGATTGGAACTAGACAAAAAGTATGGGAATTAATGTTTTTAGAGGATATTTGGAACATGGGAGTGAATGAGGTATTTGGGAAAGAAGCTTCAAGTAAACCAACTACACCACATTGATGGTGTTTCTAGACTATAGCTAACATGTATGGGGGTTGTGTGAGTGGCCAGGGTGGAGGGGTGAATGTGTCTGTGTTTGTAGGAGCCATTTTTCCTTTAAAGCTGTCATTTCTGGGCTCATGAGAATCTTTTGGGTAGCTTCTTGAGGGTTGGGTTCAAAAACCTCAGCCTTGAAGGATCCAGATCTTGAGCAGTTAGTTTTCAGATAAGCCAGGGAGAAGGAAATATAGTTCTTTCATATTCCCCTTCTCCATCACTATACATAATCACAGAAATGTTTGCACATCTTTAACATAGGCTTTTGCAGTAAATTTAACAGTCTATTTAAAAACATGAAAAAAGTATAGTTAAATGTAACCACTAATTGCTGTTTGGATATAGAAAATTAAATAATTTTGTTGTTGTTGATTGCAATGGAAAAAAGTGCGGGTTAGATAATCATCCAGGTTTGATCCCCACTGAACACATTTGTGTATTGAGTGGCGAACTCTACTCTGATAACTCATATGTATTTAATTATATCTTCATGCTTTTTGCATTATCTTCTCTGTGATTAGAGATAATAAATGCCAATAATAAATGTAATAACCTGCCAATCTACTCACCCACCTACTCATTCAACCAAGGTGATACAATGTAGCAGGTAATAACATGGACCACGAACCTAGTCTATCTGGGTTCAAAACCCAGCTGTGCCTCTCGCTGGTTGTGTATGCTTGGGAAGTTCACTTAACTTCTCCATGCCTCAGTTTCCACATTTATAAAATGGATGTCATAGTAATTTCTATCTTATAGGAATCCATGAGGCTCAAATGATTTAATATATATAAAGCACTTATGATGAAGACCCAATTATACTGAAAGCTTTTTATATTATTATTATATACGATGACTCTGATGTGGGCCACATGGGTTGCCTCAAGGAGTTTATAGTCTAGTGGAAAGTTTACACAAGGAGATACCAGAATGAGGGCAGGACAAGCCTGATGAAAGCACAAAGGACGGGAAGCAAAGGGATTCAAGTCCTGTCTGATTTGAGCCCTGACGAATGAAGGGGGCTGCAGCATGGATTTGGGGGGAAATCATTTCTGAATTCCATAAAAACTTTTGGCATACAGCTCATTCACAATCACAAAAATATATTTATCTTGTGATTTGCAATTTTCAAAGGGATTATGTCTACCTGAACTTATTTGATTATTTTATCAGCCTTATAATAGCCATTTTTGGAGCACTTTCTCTGAGTCCGTTGTGAGGGCAAGAGTCTAACGAAAATAAGACCTATTTCATAATCTCAAAGAATAAGATTTAGTGATTTTTTTTTTGGTCACCATTTTATATAAGCAGAAATTGAAGTTTGGAGGAATTAAAAGACTTTCCCAAAGTCAAACAGCTCGTGCCACAAAAACGATATGAACTCCGGCCTCTGGATTTTGTATAGTTTTGGTCCTTTTGTCATATAAATGACAGTCCTGAAACTAGATGAAGCCATCCACTAATAAGCACAGAATATAAGCTCAAAATAACATTAGAAAATTGCATACTTTGAAAAAAAGAAGAAAATTGCATACTTTGGTTTCAGAATCTCCAACATCCCAAAATTATGCATAAAAAGAATGAAGAGGGGTTTCTGAGCGTGTTTTCTCTGGCTCTGCAACACCACAATACATCACTCACGTCCTAGGAGAGTAAACAGATCATTCCGAGCCTCCTGATCCAGAAAGCTTCCTGGGCTGGGATCCCAAGGCATTTTACAGAAACACAAAAAGTTTGGACTAGGTCTGCCCTGTGGCACAGGTGACCAAAGTCACTACTTAGGGTTTGGAGCCAAGGACAATTGTCCAAAGCCAAAGGTGAGCACAGGTGGCAGGCAGCTGGGGCAGGCTGGCTTAGTCACAGGAGCAGGTGGGGCCTTGCAAAACCAGAAATCAACTTCTGGGAGAGAGAGTAGCTCAAGGGCATCCAAAGTCAAAGAGTCAGAGACCCAGGGAGTAGGAAAATAAAAGGTGGGTGAGGGATGAGGCGGGGCATCGCTGAAGGACAGATCTGTATCACGGACACTCATTCCCTGAATAGGCTTTCTGTTCTTATTTCTGAGGCTTTCCTCAGCGATGGTTCGGCTGCAGTGAGTCACCGCTGATCTACACTGCACTGCTTGTGAGGGTCAACTGGGCTCCTAGCAAGTCAGTTGCAGACTTAGGGTCCGTAGCAAAACCCCTTCAGCCACGGGAGGCCCGCCTCCGAAGGCTGCATATACTGTTGAGGGTTTGTACTTGGCTAAAACATCATGTTCAACTTCAAAAGAAAAGCTTTTAAAAAAACATTTATTTTCCTAAAAGTTTCATAGTAGAGGAAAACGAAGTGGCTTTTAGCAAGGGGAGGGGAAAGTGAAGCAAAACAGATATCCTTTTCAGTGAGCTAGAAACATCCATCACACTGCCTTTGGAAAGTGTATAGGTCTGAAAATAAAGGGCTGAAAGATTCTTAAAGCTTTTGAAAAACCCCAATATTTGGGTTTCTATACTGCTCCCCCAGCTGGAAGCCAGTCTGCGATGCTGGAATAAAAATAAATTTGAGCTTGTTACCCTGAATTATGAAAGCCCCAAGGATGATGGAAATCCCCACATGGTGCTTAAAATGTGCCAGATACTTTCGTGAGCACCCTCTACATGCTCATTTAATCCTTTCAGTCCTCTTATTATCACTATATTACCACCAAGCTAACTGAGAGAGAAGTGGAGTGATATGCCCAAGGTCACACAGTCTGAAGCTCACAGAATCCTGCAAAAAAAAAATAGAAGTGGTAAAATATGGTAGTTCTATTTGTGCTCTTCTTTCTCTGCACTCATGGGCCCACGAGCATTTTTGGCGGGCGGGGGGTCGTAACTCCCAATGTGGGCTTCCATGTAACTAAGAGGCTGTGTATTTCTATCCAGTAGTTGGCCTAAAATATGGGCATATTTCATGGCTAAAACCACCATTACCATGGTGAGCAGTGAGATGTGTAAAACCTTTCAGGTTTTACTGTCATGAAGGCAGCATCCGTGTGGCAGATAGAATGAGCACTGCTATTATTTTGCACTGTACTTTCTTCGCACACTCTTCCTGGGTTAGCATCAGGGTTAAGAACAGGGGCTAGAGTCAGTTGACTGGTTAATTCCTAGCCAAATTTACTTGTGATGCAACTTGGAAAGTTATTCATTCTACATGGGACTTCTGTTTCCTTTTCTTCACAGTGGGGGTAAGAATAGTCCCTACCTTCCAGGTTTGTTGGCAGACTTAACTACCATGCATACTAAATGTTTTGCGCAGGGCCTGGCACTAAGCATGGGCTCAACACCTGCTAGTTTTCACAGTGGTTTTTGTTGCTCTGAAGATGAAGCCAGAGGAAATCAGCGGGAAAGCATCTTTATACTTCTCTCTATCTCTGGTTCTCTCCCCTCCACCTTATAAAAGGACGCAGCAGGCACTTCGACATTATTAGGATGGGAAAGCCAATGTAACCTTTCTCCCTTGCTTTGCTCATCTGAAAACATGAACAGTTTCTTACTGCATTAATGGGACCCTGACCTCAGGGAGGAGAGGAGAGAGGAGGAACAGAAGGGACAGGAAGAGGTTCAGTGATTCATGCAATTGAGAGAAGACATTTGGACAGAAGCTAACTAGGAAAAGATTAAGAAGTCAGGACAGTAAGGACTTGCTTTCGAAGCTTGGAGGTAGGTGCGTAGATTGGGCTATTAGATGATTTCATGGGGGATAATATCTACATTATCATGATATATTTGGGGACCCAAACTTCCTGAACAGGGTTTAACAGCCACTCATTTTTATACTTAATTCATTATATCACACTTACTTTAAAATGTTTTCATGAATTCTTCACAGGTAATCGGTTTTGTGGGATACTATAAATTGATGTAGTTCCTTCATCTTTCCTATCAGTACTGGCAATATCAGGAATATTAAGACATTTTATAGAAAAAACTATGTAAAAACAAAATAAATAAGAAACTTACTTATACAGCAGTAATATCTCATTAGAAAATAAAATAGGGGGAAAAATCTCACTTGAAAATTAAAGTAACACAAAAAGATGCCATAAGACTTTTGTGTAGGAAGCTGCAAACCTTTACTGAAGCATATAAAAAAGATCCAAATTAATGGAAAGATTGTTGAATTAAAAAATACTTAGTATTTTAAAATGTCAATTCTCCTCCAAATAATCTACAAATTCATCTAACCAAAATATAAAAAGGATTTTTAAATGGAATGTAATAGGATGATCCTAAAAATTTTATGAGGGTAAATGTTCAAGAATAGCTAAGGCAATTTTGAAAAGGAATTATAGAGCTATGTCTTGCCAACAGCACTTGCTAGAAAATAAAATAAAGTTGTATTAATCGAAACAGTGTGTCATTGCTGCAGGAATAGATAAGCAGATCAATGACACAGAACAGAACTTAAAAATATTTATTATCTTACATACAAATTTAGTTTATTATGGTTCTAGTGTATAGACCAGAGTTGAAAGGATGGATTATTCAATAAATTGGCTCTCCCTTTGGAAAAAAAATTAAACTTCTATCTCACACTATTCAGATGGATTAAAAACATGAACACTAAAACTATGTAACACAAAAAAATTCTTTAGAATAGGGAGGACACTCATAAATGAGGGATAAAAGCAAAAATCAAAAGGGAAAATACTGATAAATTTCATTAATCATAATTTATAAACCCCTATACAACAAAACTCAATAAAAAAGTTAGAAAACAACTGGTAGATTCTAACTAGTAGATTGGAAGAAAACATTGGCACCACATGTAGCAGATTGAGAAGATATATTAGAAATGTATGCTAGTAAGGAAAACAAATGACAGAGAAAAGGGAGAGGGGGCAAAAGCTATGACCTCACTAGTGATCGAGGGAACAAAAATTAAGATAATATACCATTTTAAACATCAATTTAAAAAAAATGAAAAAAAATTGATGACCTCAAATACTGGTAAGGAGGTATTACAACATATTCTCGTACACTATTGATTGGAGTGATAATTAGTACAGCTGATAAGGAAGGTTATTTTGTTAGTACCTATTAAAGTTCGAAATGCTTATTCCCTGTGACACCCAAATTTTACCTCTTAATGTCTACTGTGGAGACGTATTTGCACATTACAGAAGGAGGAACATAGAAGAATGTTCACTGTTGTACTCTTTATAACAGTGAAAAAATTTGGAAACAACCTAAATTTCCATTGAAATAGAAATGTAGAAACAAACTGGTATTTTCATACTATGTAATTCTAAGGAATTAAAAGGGATGAATTAGTAATATTCGTAGCAACATGTTTAGATCTTTAAGCCCATTTGTGGAGTGAATGATCCAAGTTGCTGAATGATACATAGGGGGAGATGCCATTTATTAAAAACAAAAAAAGAAAACACTTGGCATTGCCTGTCCTTTTAATTTTAGCATTTTTAGTGGTGATTTTGCCTCATTGTGGTTTAATTTGCACTTCTCTGGTTAAGTTGTGATGATGAACACCTATTTGTATAGGCCACTGGAATATCTTCTTTTATGATCAGGTCATTTGCTTATTCTTAGTTGGGTTGTCTATGGTTTGTTTTTTATTTTTCCTGTACAAATTTTTTATCGTAGAGTTGATTTTTAGTTCTTTTTCCATAAAGTGTTTTGTCAATTATTTGTAATTACAGGATCTTCTCTCAGTCTACGATGACTGTTCACTCAATGTTAGCAAGAATGAAAATTAACTGGAACTCTTATGTGTTGCTAGTAGGGTTGTAAATTGGTACAGAACTTTGGAAAACTATTTTGGCAATGTTCATAAAGGAAAACATGTATATTTTGTGATCCAGAAGTTCTACTCCTAGATGTATTTGTGGGACACAAATGAGATATAATATCTACTAAAAGACACATAGAAGAATATTTATAATGCTTCAAAAGCTCCAAATTGCAATCAACTCAAATGTCTACCAACAGTGGTAGAATGGATAATAGAATGTGGTGTATTTGTACAATGAAATATTATATACTGATGATACAAAACAAGCCAGTACCATATACAAAATATGGATGGTCTCATGGCTATATGAAGTGAAAGAAAGCAAACACAAGAGTATCTATTATTTGATTCCATTTGTATGAATTTCAAAACCAGGCCATGCTAATTTATGATGAGTCAACCTAGTGGTTACTTTTGAAGTGTTATTGGTTGTGAGGGGATAAGGGGACTTTTTGGAGACCCAGAAATATTTCGATAGGGGCATATGCATACAAATATATGTAAAAATATGTTAAGGTGTGTGCTAGAGATTTGTGCAATGTTTCATATAATTTAAACTTCATGAACACATTTTTAAACTTTTAGCCCCATGAGATACTAAGATCCACATTACGCAGATGAGGAAATAGACAGAGGTTGGGTAATGTCCCAAGGTCACCCAGCTGGGATCTGCAGGATTCAAACCCAGACAGTCTGACTAGAGGAGCAGTGTGGTGTGTCAGTGTTATCTAGTGCCAGAATAATCCTGCAGAAATAGCCACACAGCCTCAGTGGCTTACAAGGAGAAGCATTTGTTCAGCTCACATGTTTACAGGGCTCAGCTGATCCGGGCTGGACTCCCTCATGTTGGTTGGCTTTAGCTGATTCATGATGACTTCAGTGGGACCCACTGAGATGACACCACCCCTAGTTAGCACCCATGGTCTCAGGCCATGATAGACAAGTGCGAGCAGGAAGCCCAACTGGGAAAGTGCTTTTCAAGCCTATTTGCTTTGGCCAGTACAAGACACATGTGTCTGAGAGCAGAGTGAGAACAGGTGGGAACCGTAGAGTTACATGGTAGGGGCATACACCTAAGGATAGGTAAAGAATTGGCAGCCATTATTGTAATTAACTTACCACAGGCATGAATTAACCACAAGCTGGAGTTGGGCAGACCTGAGTCCAGTGTCCGGCCAACACTTCCTATTATGTGATTTTTGTAACCATTACTTGGCTTTTTGATTCACCATCTCTTCATCCATAAAATGAGGGTCAAAACTGTACCAACACAGATAATATCTACAACATGAGATAGTCATTGAGGGTCCATTGAACCAATGTACACAAAATAGCTCCTGGTGCCTGACCCCGAGTAGATGCTCATAAATGCTAGTTATTTTTGAAAAGGTTATGTCTCAAGTCGATGTATCTGGAACGTGCCCAAGTGTCTGGAATAGAACCATAACACGGGGTGACTTCTGGTGGATCTCTTTTACTCTCCAGGAGAGTTTATAGGCAGGCCTACTCCTAGCCTCTGATATTATACACCTAATAGTGCAGCCGCAGGTAACCAAAAGCCCCTTTTCAATTCCTCAGGATGGCTGTGTGATGGAGGGCCCTTAGGCAGTACCCTTTCCTCCCCATCTCTGGCCTCGCTTTATGAGGCTAAGCGCTCCCAATCTTCTGGAAACCTACAGAGGCTTTTTCTCTCTTTGGGTATAGGTCAACCTGGCCTCCCATCTGTGGGTCAGAGAACGACAGTATTAATAATTTAGGAAACCTCTGTTACCTAGCTCCTCACTACTTTGACCCCGAAGCAAAAGAAATGGAGGATTTTCTGAACCATTTAAAATGTCCCATATTTTTGGCAACCAGTCTACGTTATTGTTCATATTCGAATTGTCTGAAAATCCATAATCACAGACAGCAGTGATGGGGTGGAGGGCGGTTCTTTAGGCGCAAGAGTTGGATCTGGCCTAAGGCAAAATCAGCCTATGGTAACAGAAGTGGGAATTGTGGCTGCCTTTGGGGTTGGGGGATGTTGACTTGGAAAGAACATGAGGGAGCCTTCCAGGATGTGGAAGGTTTTAATATATTAATTGTTATAGTGGTTGCACATGTAAAAATTCACTGAGCTAAATTCTTAAAATTGTGTAGACGTTTTTGCATAGCACATGTAAAATTTTGTATACTGCATGTAAAACATAAAACAAAGCAAAACAAAACAAAAACCCCAACCCAAACAGTAATAATAAAATAACATATAGCAATGAAGTACAAAAATAATAACAGGTAATGAAAATTATAGAAAGACCTGGAATAATAAAAATCAAACACCTAACAAGTTATCTGCGGAAGGGATAGAAAGAGAGGAGAGAATGCAGTTGGTGGTTAAAAGGAGTCTTACCTTCCTAACCTTTCTTGTAATATATATTGTTTTCAATCCCCAGGAGAGAAAATACGATGTAACATATATAAAACGTGTAGATACTGTTCTGCTCACAGGCCCTGAGGATTTTCTGATCTTTTCTGCTATTAAATGCTCAATCACTCTACTGACAAGCACTGACAGAAGATTTTGTACCCGTGAACGCACTAACTCCTCCTCCGAGGATGATCTAGTCCTTAGGTATTTTGTCATAACTCCACTCATTGTGGTGACTTTGACCTGGTCCTGATGCAGATAAGGGCTTCCAGGACAAGGGCAGGGCATGTCACTTAATCCGTCATAGGAGCCACTCTATCGCGGTTCTCATTCAACTCTGGAGGTACGCAGAACACCGTGATCTCCTCCGCCCCTGCCTCCCTCCCGGTCACACAGTAGCCATTCAGCAAGAAAAAAATCCACTGAATGAAAACAACTCCTTCAGCAGTTCTTTTGTCAAAGTTAAAATTCAGAGAAAAATTATGATTATTATTTTTAAAAGATTTTATTTATTTGACAGGGAGAAGCAGGCTCCGGGCTGAGCAAGGAGCCCCACCACGGACTCCATCTAGGACCCTGAGATCACGACCGGAGGCAAAGGCAGATGCTTAGCCGACTGAGCCACCCACGTGCCCAGAGAAAAATTATTTTTAAGAAATTAAGCCAGTGGGGGCGCCTGGGTGGCTCAGTTGGTTGGGCAACTGCCTTCGGCTCAGGTCATGGTCCCGGAGACCTGGGATCGAGTCCCACATCAGGCTCCCAGCTTCACGGGGAGTCTGCTTCTCACTCTGACCTTCTCCCTTCTCATGCTCTCTCTCTCTCTCTTTCTCTAATAAATGAATAAAGAAATAAAATATTTAAAAAAAAAAAGAAATTAAGCCAGTGTATGTAAATTTCATGAAAGACTGCTTTTTCATAAGATAGCTTAGATGTCAAGAGAACATAGAAATAATAGAAGGTATAGTCAGAGTTTTGCATTTGTGAAATTTAATTATGGTTTCTATTTGAGTGTTGGCTCTAAGTGCTACAAACCACCTTGAGTTTTGAATTGGGAGAATGAGGGTGCAGTTAGGAGCAATGCTAGGGGCCTTTTGTCTTTTTTTTCCTCCATCGTCTAGAGTTTCAATAAAAGAAGTTACATATATTTTAAACTTGAAATAGTCCTAGTATACAATGTCTGTCTTACATCAGGATGGCTACTAGACCATGTTTTCTAATCTTGGGGTCAGAAAACGTCATGATAGGCATGAAAATAACTAAATTAACTAGATTTTTCCAGATCGCCTCTTCTCTATGGATAACAAAATGTGCATCAGCACTCAGACACTCTTGGTGTCTGAGCAATCACCCGACTGTAGACAGAGGTCAGGGCTCCGGGCCTGTACACGCACATGGCAGAGTCCAGCCTTTCCGTCGGCTTTGCTGGCTAGCTGTCTGAGGACCACGGAGGAGGAAGGATAGGCTCTTATTCACATGTGACCTCCCATGTTCTTTTTTTATCTTACCCTACCTTTTGTCTCCTCTCTTTATTTTTTCCTGTTTTTCCCCCCTAAATAGACTTTATTGTTTAGGGTGATTTTAAGTTAACGGGAAAATTGAGCAGAAGGTGCAGAGCGCTCCCACCTATCCCTTACCCCCACACATGCTCCGCCTCCCCCATTATCGACACCTCCCACCAGAGTGGGTGGGGCCTTTGCTACAATGAAGCCACACTGACACATCATCATCCAAAGGCCATTGATTTCACTAGGGTTCTCTTGGTGGTGTACATTCTATGGCTTATTTCCACTTTATAAAGTCCCTGGTGCCTTATGCCTTATATTTGATGGCTAAAAATTTAGCAGATCCTGGGCCTTGACTATGTCCTTGACTATGGAATCAGACACCTTCTCTGAAGGCCATCTTGCCTGTGTATGATCCCATTCTGATCCTCTTGGAGGGGGGGGGGGGGGGGGGGGGGGGGGGGGGGGGGGGGGGGGGGGGGGGGGGGGGGGGGGG
>CM052807.1:92916678-92959295 GCA_028533885.1 Nasua narica | reverse complement strand
ATTCTACTGTGCAGGCAGCCAAGTAAACAAGCAAATACCCTGCGGAGTGGTCAGTTTTAGAAGGTCCTAATTGGTCCCTCCTGGGCTGGTACATAGCTGCCAAATTAATAAAACACTAGAACTCCATCGGTAAGATGTGTGGCCTCACATTCCCATGTTGCTGGAAATTCCCTATAAATGGGTATTAAAATTGTACTTGTATTGTGGCATGACTGTCGAACTCTACAGTTCAACTGGAAGCCTGTGGGGCACCGAGGTAAGTCTGTAGCAGACTCTCAAGGGTCCCCCTGGAGTAGGAAGGAGGATAAAAATGAAGCATTTTCCATATAATGTGACTCCTTTGTGTCTCTTTCTTCTCTCACGATGAAATTGCTAATCAAATATAAAAGCTATCCAAACCTCTGGGCACTCAGAGGAATTGAAATTCTCAAAAGCACCATTCAAGTGAAATTGACTCCTGTCTACATTCTATTTTGGCTGCTTCCAATGATCACTCTTGAAGTTTTGACTCTAAGAAGTAGCCCTTGCCGCTTTCTGCACCACATCTTTTTTTCACTGGACCAGCTGGAGCTAATTTTTTTGAGTCAAACATTTTTTAAAGGTTTATGAAGGGATCACTGGTCATTCTTAGATATTTTCTCTGATCTTGAGTACTATATGGCCTCTGGCAGCCCTTTTTCTCCCATTTCACTGGAATGGGCTAGCGAGCTCTCTCTTTTTTTTTAAAGATTTTTATTTATTTATTTGATACAGAGAGAGAGAGAGAGAGATCACAAGTAGGCAGAGAGGCAGGCAGAGAGAGAGGGGGAAGCAGGCTCCCTGCTAAGCAGAGAGCCCGATGCAGATCTCGATCCCAGGACCCCGAGATCATGACCTGAGCTGAAGGCAGAGGCTTTAACCCACTGAGCCACCCAGGTGCCCCTCTCTTTTTCTTATTTATGGTGTGTATCTGGAGGTGACGGAGGACTAGAGGGTATGATGAACAGTGAAGAGTTTGCACTGAGATACAGAAATGACTGTTTTGTTTTTGCCTTTCCTGGTTTCAGCTGGGCAGCCAAGATCAGGATGTTTATGTCTAGTGGTTGGAAACACACATGCACGTTGAAAGAAATGTGTGTGTGTGTGTGTGTGTGTGTGTGTGTGTGTGTGTGTGTGTGTGTTGGGGAAGGGGGAGGACTGAAAAGAGTGTTTAAAAAGGAAATACAAAAAGTCCCTCAGAATGGTGACATTCTACTCCAGATCATTTCTTTTCATATCATATGAAGGGCAGATGTAAAAGTCCTTGCAATTATAAGAGGGTCTACCCAAGGACACATGTACTGGGGTGGGGAGGGGATCCCAAAAAAATATCGTAGTCTGGGTGAGGCTACACTGGTTAAATGCATAGCCAGCCAGAACGATCAGCATAGCCTAGTGGGGGCAGGTCAGAAAGATTAGCTACGACAATGAGAATGGCCTTGGCTCATGCCAAGGATTCCTCAGGCGGAGAAGAATCCCTCAGTTGAGGTCCTCAGCTTACGTGGCTCAAGTACGCTATCATGCACAACTTAGGGTGTACATTAATTTTTTTTTAGTTTCCTGGAACTGAACTTATTTCTAACAAAATCTCCCAAGTGGTGGCAATGTAAGTTTAGTAAACTCAAGGTAGACTCAGTACATGTGTGTTCTTTCCTTCCTGTTTTCTTTTTGAGCTTGCATTTACATTTTGGAGTCAAGCATAATACCAAAGCATGAAGGAGCAGGTATCATGCTCCCCTTACCCCCGCTGCAGGGGTTTGTTCTAGCCCATTGCCATCACGTCCGTGTGGCTCTTGGCTGCACACCATGCCACTGGGGCTTGAGGGCATCCATGAGGCAGCTCTAGACTCTTCTGCTTACACATCTCTCACGAGCACTGATTGTTTGCAGTTCTCATGCTACGCTGGGGCAGCTCCTTTTTGGCCCCAAACCTCACCTGGGAAACGAGGCTCTCAGAATCCCAAACAGACCTCGGGTTTTTCTGTTGTCCTCTGGCTGCCCTGACTTGGGTCCTGGGAAGGGGCCAGATGCACAGCCTTTTCTTGGCGGCACTGAACAGCATGGAAACATCTTACTTTTTCTTTACTTCTTCTCTTTTACCTTCCTCACTTTGTAGGATTCTATCTCTCATTGGGGTGGGGAGAAGTTGGGATGGATGACTTGCTCTTATAAAAAGAATCATTCACATACATCTTTTCATTAAGAGCTGAGAAGAGCATGCCATGAGTCCTTCAGCTGCTTGATTTTTTTCTCTCTGATACCGTGGTCCCTATTGTGAGAATCAAACATGCATGTATAACCCTGTTAATATTTTGTTGCAGATTTTTTGCCATGCATAACCAGGATGTCTGCATGTTCATACATTATATATACATACATATAATTTGTATTTCCATTAAACAAAATCCAGCCGTGTTCTGTATTGTTCTGTATATTGTCTGCAATCTCCATTTCCCCTTAAACTATATATTGTATACATATGGATCTATATTGTGTTTTTTATGGGAATAACAAATTACTTAACCAATGTCCTATTGATGGACATTACATTGTTCTCAATTGTTACACCGAAAACAGTACTGTTACAGAAGTGTTCAAACATTCTAAAAGTGGAATCTCTGGGTCAAAGGAATGGATATTTAATAATACGACCAAATAGCCTCCAAATAGTTTGTATTAATTTGGGCTGCAGTCAACAGTGAGTCCCAATGCCACAGTCCACACAGATCTGAAGGTCAAGCCAATCTGTCTAAATGTCAGCATAACCATCACTGGGTATGGTCATTTTCCCCATCAGCCAGGCATTACTAATAAGGACCTTCTTAGGGATTAGAGTTTTCTCCAGGAGAACATGATTGAAATGCATCAATGATCAGGCTAATTCATTTCAAAATACTCACATAGCAAGCCCATATATGTGTAAGAGTGTACAAGGGTGTGTGTGTGCATGTGCATGTGTGTGTATGAGTGTGTGTGTGTGCATTCAGGCACACACCTAAAGGGAGCTATACAGCCAGTGATTACAAGTATGAATACAGTACATATATAAGATTTTTCTAAGACAATCTTAATTTTATTATTTTCTAATAAAATGATTTAAATCTCAATAAATGTATTTATATAAGATATATTATGGAATCTACTTACATAATTGCATTTACCAATTTACAAAGTCTTTGGTTAGCTTATTTGTTTTGCCTTTTTAACTCAGGAAATACCATCACTGTGGTACAGCTACTGTCCCAGAAGAGTAAATAATGTCCTGTCTCAGGAAGGTTGGGCAGACCCCTCCATGAAACGAAATCCCTAGTTCTGGGTCATCTGGCAGTTTTTCTGCCAAGGCCCGCTCCTGCAGCTGTTGCTTCCTCTCCCATTCTCTGGGTACAAGAGTGTGGACCACCCCATGAACCCCAGTCAAGGCTCCATTTTGCTCTAAGCGATCCTAGCCCCATCTTGTCTCCAGCCAATCTCTCTTAATCTCTCCCTTTTCAGGGTAAAGTGTGGGAGTAAGGAATTGGAAAATACACCCTTATCCTGGGGGTTGAGTGGAGACTTAGGGATGTTTTTGTTTAAATCTCACTAACTATTCCAAACAGGTGGCCTTAGGCTTTCTCTCCCACACCCCTACCCCACCCTGTCCTGCTGCAGTGTGTGTTTATTGTCACAAATTGCCTGGCTTCTCCTCTTTCCTCCATTTAAAAAGATGCTCATGTCCAAAAAAGAAAAGACCTAAGAAAGTCCTAGTGTAGGTGCAGAGGGTGCTAATAAATCTTAAGATGTCTTCTTATTTGAGACAGACCTGGAAACGGTGCAAGCATAACGTGGGGAAGCTGTGCAGTAGTGAGAAAAATGAAGTACAGAGAGAGGAGAGTGACAGCGGCGGGAGCCATGTGGTTGAGGGGCTGCCCCGCACATGGTCACGCCTGGGGAAGGAAGAGCAAAGATGGCGATGCCCAGTATTGATTTTACCACAATGCATGGCTCCTTGGCAGGGGATAAGGAGTGCCATGAGGAAACAAAAGTCAAAGTCGTTCTCCAGAGACAAACCGAGAAGTTCTCTTTGGCCATGATCATTTCCAGAAGTTTTAAGTGTCTTTTTTTTTTTCCAATCTACCTACAACAAACTGACCCATAAAGGCATAACTTAACTGTGTGCCTCTTTTTCTAATTATGTCTGGAGTACTGAGGAGAATGCGTGGGAGGCCCTAACCTGGCTTTACTGTTCAATCAAGATGCACATTTTTTAAAATTTTCTTTTTCATGTCACTGATGAACTGACAATGGGCATTTTATTTTTAAAAAATTTTATTTTATTTATTTCTTTTAGAGAGAAAGAGCATGTGTGCGCACAAGATGGGGAAGAAGCATAGGGGGAGGGAGAGGGGACAAGCAGACACCACACTGAGCACTGAGCACAGAGCACAACCAGGAGGGGGTGAGGGTGGCTGGATCCCATGACTGTGAGACCATGACCCTGAGATCATGACCTGAGCCAAAATCAAGAGTCTGACTCTTGATTCACTGAGCCACCCAGGCGCCCCTGTAATGAACATTTTCTGATGTCCATTTATTGTGGGCTGTCTATGTGGAGGAAGGGAAGGGGAATGGTTAGGATTTAGAGCTGAGTTTTGAAACTGTGGGAACCAGGATGTGAACTTCCCCCAAAGCTGGGCCTTCAGACCTGGGGGCTGCAGGAACGAGCGGAGGGCAGAGAGGTGCCACCCAGGAGGGTCCCAGAGGAAGCGGGAAGACCTTTTCTGCTTTCCTTGCTGGCAGCAGCTTCTGTCTCACCCCTCATCCCTCATCCTGCCACCTCCTTCCCTTGCTTATGGAGCACTGATGAAAGGCAGCAAGAGGAGGGTCATGGTGAGAGCTAAGAGCAGCTGTACATATGGCACCATGTGTAATCCTCAAAATACTGTCCTTGTGGTAGATAGTACAAATTTCCCTCATTTTCTTGCAAGGGAACCTAAGCTCAGGAAGTTAGTGACATGCCCGAGGTCAGCTACACAGCAGGGAACAGAGGCAACACTAAAACCCAGGTATCCAACGTCAAGTCCAAAGGTCTCCTGTCTATCACTTAGTGATACACCAGTTCTTACACAGGATTTTACTCAGTTTTTTGGCAATCCAGACCGTATTGGCTTTTGTGCTGTTTTATTCCAAATAGCTCCGGGGAGATGTTCAAAACAACAAGGAGAACTTGAAAGAGTAAAAAAATTAACTTTACGAACTCCCATGCATTCACTAGTCTTATCACTAAACTGAGCAAAGACACAGGGCTTGTCATTCGCGTAGGTCAAATCACAAACTGGGGTCCAAATTAAAAAGAAAAAAAAAAAAAGAATTGAAAAGAGAACATACCAGCCAAAGAAAGGAGTGGGATGGGGTTGGGGAGTATGGAAATTTGAGAATTTGGTTCTGGAATCCGATTACAGTCATCTGAAATCTTGCTTTCAGGGGTTTTAGTTACCTGTGGTCAACCCATCCGGAAGCAGATGGTCCCCCTGACACATAGTAAGAAGGTCAATAGTAACCTGACACTGTCACAATGCCTGCTATTCACCTCACTTTGTCTCATGATGCAAACATTTTCTCGCCCCACGTCCCCACGAGAAGGAGGAGTGCAGTACAGGAAGATATTTTGAAAGAAACGGACGGCTGCATTCATGTAACTTTTATTACAACGTATCCTAATTGTTCTATTTTTTTATTATTCTTATTAATCTCTCCCTGTGCCTAATTTATAAATTAAACTTCATCGTAAGTATGTATGTCTAGAAAAAGCGTAGTACATACAGGGCTTGGGACTCTTATGGTGTCAGGCGTGCACTGGGGATCTTGGAACTGGTTCCTGGCATTCAAGTAGGGGAAGCTACCCCACCGGAGTTTCAGACCGAACCTCATTGCTTTCTAGCTACGTGACCTTAGGCAAGTTGACTCACCTCTATCAGCCTCAGTGTTCTCATCTGTAAAACTGTGATAATAATAGTATTTACTTTGTGAGTATCAGAGGAAATAATCCTGCTAAACATAGAGTTGACTCTGTATCCATGAGAGCTATTGTAACTTTAATAGGAAGGGGCAGGCAGGTTCTGGTTGGAAGAGCCAGAGCCCATGCCCTCTTCTCCCGCTTGGCACACTGGAGTCTTAGAGGCCAATGCTAAGGGCTTCTTTGCAGGAATGGGAGAGGAAGTCGCAGTGGAAGGAAATTCTTGGCCTTTAATGGAAACAGTAAAAAAGGAATAAATCAGATGGACATATGGCTCTGACTTGCATGGCTGCCAAACAGGTGATGATGCCCTGGGGTGGATGAAAGATGTCAGAAGGAAAGTCCTTTAATCATCCCCTCCCCCCACCCCTCCCCGGCAGCCCCGGCAGCTCTGCTGGGAGAAAGGAGGCTTCTGGCTGCCGCTGTGATCCGCTGAACCTCTGGCGCCGGGCAGTTGCAGCCCACGGGTCCCAAGCAGCCTCCCTCAGTCTACAGTTCACTGAGCAAAATCCCCTCTGCCTGCTGCCCACCCACAGCCTGAGGTTTATTTTGCCCTCTGCTCAGCATGGCTTCAGCCACAACGCCTAGGAGGCAGCGGCTGTTCAAGCGTCCTGGGAGGGGCTGAGGCCCCCAAACAGCCTTGCTGTGCCAGGAGGAGGAGGGAGCGGGGGCGGGTCCAGGGTCCCCCTAACCAGGCGTGGGTGATCCGTACCTTCCACAGCCTGCGGTCTGTCCCGCTAGACATCTGTTTGCGCACATTTGCGAAGAGGAAGAAGGTGGGGGCGGGGGGGGGTGCTAAAAGGCAAATGGCAAATGATTTCTTCTTGCTCTTATGATGAACACAACGCACCCTAGGAAGCCGGTGAATTATTTATTAAGCCTAATGCGGTGGTCACAAGGGAGCATTGCGGAGATGCAATTAAGTGGTGCTTTAATTTTAGAACTATTTATTGGGGTGCTGTGTAAAACGTTCATTCATATCTTTGTGAAAAGCAGTTTCATGGTAAATACGGAAGAGACAAGCGAGAGCAGTTTGTAGATGAGAAGCCAGTTTCGTGATCAGCCTTCCTCTGCGGCAGCGGCTGCTGGTCCCTGCTTAGCGTCCTGGTGTATGGGATCGATCTTCCGCAGAGCAGCAAAAAGTCCCGTTTGTCAAGATTTGTCCAGGGCCAGAACTGCACTAAGCACCTTTTGTACGTATATCATTTAATACCCCAAAGTCACCAATGCGGTCAGAATGGCTGCCGCAAGCACTCCCACTCGTGTTCGTGAGAGTGATGGAGGTAGGAAGCATATCCTAGAGAAATTCGGGGCCTTTCCACTCAGTGAAATTTTTAGGAGTGCAGAGGTCGGAGACATGCCAAGTGACCCCTTCCAAGGTTAAGTTCTCCATTCCTGCAACTAGAAAGTGACTTACCACAGGCCTCTTTGGATTAATGGCAACAATAAGTACCTCATTTGAGTGCGCTGTAGCCCCCGAGAAGCTGCTCGTTTTGAGTGGGGCCAGAACCAGAAAGGGTTCCGCAGCAGGTCTGAACCACGGTCTCCGTGCTCTGCCGCTGCCGCGCTGGTGAGATGTAAGTTCCATGTTGTGTCCTCACATGGGGAGGCATTGAGGTATCCTCCCAGCTGCAGACGTTCCCCAGCATAAAGTAAGCACTCAAAAAGTATGTGTTGAGTGAATGAACACCCACCGAGGTGTCTACTCTTATTGACCCCAGACTAGTAATTGGGAGATGGAGATTTTAGAGGTCAAGTTGCTCAAGATGGCACAGAGTGAATGACAGAAGTAGGAACCAAACCCAGGTCTGTTGCGTGCAATAGGACTTTCCTTGTTAGCTAGAGAACAAAGAGAAGCCCACGCACCTTCCTTGAGATATGAATCTACTCAGTTCAGAGCTCAGCTTGGTTCAGAGCTCCTCTTGGTTCTTCTGGAGAAAAGGCAGAGTTGAGCAAAATCTGGGATTTCTCCATCTACAGAAGGTACTATAGGTGAAACTGGAAAATCAATGACAGCACCCAGGAACCTTCCATCTGTGTTTTTCTGCCTCATTTCCTACCTGGGCCCCATTTATGTGTTAGGTTACATGGTTTTCTTTAGGATCTGTTAACTCTTATTGGATATTTTTCATGTGCTTATTGCAGTACTAGATGTTTTCCATATATTTTCTTATTTAATCCAAGAGAGTCCAAATAGACCGAATGATATTTCCAAACCATGGTGTAATGAACAGTATTAAACCAGGAGGGCTCTTCTGTGTTTGGAGAAATGAGGATATTGAGGTAACTTGGAAATATCCACCCATATGCCTTACAGACCAAGCTCATATCCAGATGAATATTGAAGAACACGGTGGTCACTTGGCCAAGAAAGACAGTCTCAGTTTTTCTTGCTTCCTGATTAGTATTATTTTAATTTATTTTAAAATGCAGGTTTGGGGGTATTCACAGGCTGACTATTCTCTGGTAAGTGTCTTTAACTCAGGTGTTCAGACATCTTACTTGAGGTCCTACAGCCTACATCTGAACTCATTTCGCCTTTTGGATTGTCAAATTTTACTGCAAATACATTTCATCTTTTCAAACTAAATTATAGTCAGATTAGAAAATGGTTTAAAAGCAAATATACTGTCATACTTTGCTGATATCCCTGCTTGGAATCTTGATGACAGTGATAATAACACGAGCTAAACATTATCATGAGCTTACTATGTTCTGAAAAGCGTATTAACTACTTTATATGCCATCTTTTCCTTACAACAATTTTATGAAGCTATTATATCAATTTAGAGAAGAGGACACCGAGGCTTAAAATGCTTAAATATCAAGCACAGATCATATAGCTATTAAACAGTATTCCTGAGATTCAAACGAGGTTGATCTACCAATGGTTTATCCAATAACTGCAATATAGCTGCTGTGAATAGAATAGGGACATAAAAACAGTCCCTTACTGTGATGTTTTGTGGCTTTTACAATTCGGTGTGAGCACGTGATGACCTGTATTTGAAGTAAGCTGACCCTGTAGTGTTAATTGGAATGTCAAGTGAACATGCTGTGCCTGTCTGCTTGAAAACATCGGCCCTCGGGTCCAACATAACCTCTCAGGGATGCAGAATGAAATGTTGAAAAAGGCACCCTACTCTCTGATTCTAGGAGTTGGACTTTTTAAAGTTCCACATAAAAGGGAGATCATCCAGTATTTGTCCTTCTGTGTCTGGCTTGTATCTCTTAGCATAATGTCCTCAACAAGGTTATAAAAAATAAGAAGAAAAAAAGAAAAAGACCCCCTAACTGGTGGAGATAGGATAGAACACGTGATGGTTACACCAATCGTGAAAGAAAATCACAGCTGTTTTGTGATAGTGTAAAAAAAAAAGTCCCAAATTGTTCATTACAGTAAGTGAAGGCAAACAAAATACAATGGGGGAGAGACTGATGTTGTAGGTCGCAAACATCTGCTTTCCTCTCAACTCTCACCACCTAACCCTCTCTACCTTGGCTCTGATTGGCTATCAAGTTAACATAATCCTCTTCTCCCTTTCAGAAACACCATTATGTTCTCCCATGGGCTAGTAACACTTAAGATTCTTATGACATATGAAGGAGACTTAGTTATGAAGGTCTTCGCTTTGCCAAGGATGCTTTGGCAAAATTTCCAATAATTGAATAAACCATTGACATTTGCACTCTTGTCTAGTTTAGGCACTAAGGAGGTCAAAGCCTTTGGTCTGTTATTTGGACTAAGGAGACATGTTCTAAGAAGGTTCAAAATAGTACCTCAGAGCAGAGCTTCTCAAAGTCAACATGTGGTTCCATTACCGAGTTCTTGTCCAAGTGTAGAATCTCAGGTTTTACCCCAATGTTGAGATTCTGCAGTTCTAGCAAAGTTCCAGGGGGTGCAGATACTGTTAGTTCATGGTCCATACTTTGAGTAGCCAGGATTTAGAAGAGTCTACACATCAAAATCACCTGGGCAACATTTTTTTTTAATATAACACCTTTACTGAGATATAATTAATGTATGTATACTTTGCTCTTTTACATTGTACAATTCAGTGGCTTTAGGACATTCACAGAGTGCTGAACCATTACCACAAGCAATTTTAGAATATTCTAATCACCCTCCCCAAAATCTTTATATCTAGTAGAAGGGCATTCCTACCCTTGCATCCCTAAATTTTAGGCAACTGTCAATCTACTTTCTGCATCTATATATTTGCCTTTTCTGGCCACTTCATATCAAAGGAGTAGGGCAATAGGTGGTATTTTGTGACTGGCTTCTTGAACTTGGCACAAGATTCATGCATGTTGCTACACGTATCGATATTTTCTTACTCTTTATGGACAAATGATATTCCATTGTATAAATAGACCACATTTCATTAATCTTTTCATTGATTGATGGACGTTTGTGTTGTTTCCACTTTCCGGCTGTTATGAATAAGTGGCTATGAATATTCATACACAAGTTTTTGTCTGGGCATATGTTTTCAATTTTCTTATGTATGTACCTAGGAGCAGAATTACTGGGTCATATGGTGACTCTATGTTTAAATTTATGAGAAAATGTCAGACTGTTTTGCAAAGCTGCTGTACACTTTTACATTCCCACCTGCAGTGTAAGAGGATTTCAGTTTCTCTATGCCCTCCCTAACACTTGGCTTTTTTATTGTAGCTCTCCTAAGCGTTGTGGTATCTCATTGCAACTTCTATTTGCATTTCCCTGGTTACCAATGATCAGCTCTTAAAAGATATTTGTTCCTAGACTCCAGTCCAGGTACGTTAGATCAGAATCTCTCCAAATTTGGATTTGGAGAAATCCATAATTTTTACTAAATTCTTCTGTTGATTTTGATTATTAGCCAGCTATCAGAACTGCTTCCCATCTTAGCAATCACCTCCAAGGAATTGTCTTACAAGGAAGTGATCTCTGTGTTGTGGATTTCAGAATTCTCTGTGTCACATGACCTGATAAAGTAGATTAGAAAACGTATTTCTTTTAGGACACATATTTAAAAGATCGGAGATCTCCCAAATGAAAACACCTTGGATAATTTTCCTGCTGGCATAGATTTTTCAGCAGTGTGTATGCTTGGTAGATATTTGATGTAGGAGTCTTCCTTGAGCATGATTAACATGACTTTATAGTTTATTCATTTGAATGGTTAGTCTGTAGAAGCTATGGTTTGGATGCCTACAGAATCCTGAAGCGATTAATTGGATAGTAGTTTAAAAAATAGATGGTACCAAGACCCTGGGTGATTTAGTGGACATGTTCAGGAATTGAGAAATGAAAATTCTTGTCCTAGCTCTAATTTATCCTGATTATTAGGCAAGTCACTTTGCCTTTAGTCAGATTTGCCTCATCTAGTGAGAAATAAATCACAGAGAATAAAATACCGACTTGCTAAATTGTCCTGTTTGTGTTCACTTTAGGAAGCTACCACTAACATAAATACCACTTATTTATCGGGGACTTCCTATTTGCTGGATATTCTGTTAAATGCTCCCTACATTTTCTACTTAATCCTTAGAGTCCTCCAAGATAAATATTATCACACCTACTTTATAGTCAAGGAAATTAACATTTTTAGCAGCTAAGACATTGTTGGCAGGATGTAAAACTATTAAGGTGTAGGGCACCTGGGTGGCTCAGTTGGTTAAGCGACTGCCTTCGGCTCAGGTCATGGTCCCGGAGTTCCGGGATCGAGTCCCATATCAGACTCCCGCCTCTGCGGGAAGTCTGCTTCTCCCTCTGACCTTCTCCCCTCTCATTCTCAGTCTCTCTCTCTCTAATAAATAATAAATAAAATCTTAAAAAAAAAAAACTATTAAGGTGTAGTGCAGGAATTTGAATCTGCTTGTCTTCAAACCTGGCTTTAGATTCCTCAACTTACCTCACAGAAAATTAAAACAAAAACAAACAAAACCAATAACCAACCAAAGAAAAAATACTTCTGAGGAATGTGTACAGAAAAATAAAAATCTTAGGTAATCCCCCTATCCAGCGAGAAATGAGGTTCACTTCTCCTGCCTTCCTATCTGGTCTCCTTGCTGTGCTACTGTACTCAGTGGAAAAGTGAAGGGAGTTGGAACAGAACCTGTATAGATTTTTGAAGTCACAACAGTTTTTGTTTGAAACCTGCCTCAGCTGTGTGATTTTGGGCAAATGAACCTCTTGAGGCTCACTTTCTTCATCTGTTAAATGTTGGTCACAATGCCCACCTCTTAAGCTTATGTAGCACTTACAAGTAATGGCTAAAGCGTATGTTATACATAGCAGATATTCAATGATTCGTAGATAATAATAATGTTTATTGACTGAGATGTAATAGAAACACCAGCCCATCAGGGTCATGTGATGTCCAATTGCTTAGGCCAAAAATCTAGCAATTATTATTATTTTTTCCAGCACTATTTCTCATTGCTCTCTTTCTCTCCTGACCTGTATTTGATCCATTACCAAATCTGGCCAGCTGTATCTTCAGATACATCCCCAGCTGGACCACTTTTTAGCTTCATCACCACCACGGAGGGCCATCTTCTCTCACATTTAGCCTGGAATCCCAACAGGTCAGTATCTAGGCTCCGGGCTATTCACCACACACCCCACTGCAAACTGAGAGACCTGTTAAAAACATAAACCAGCTTCAATTGCGTCCTTGATTAAAGTCCTCTAAGGGTTTTCTATTGCTCTTAGCATGAAATCCAATTTCCTTATCCAGCCAGCACAGCCCCGAACAATGTCCTGCTGCCTTCTTCTC
Source organism: Nasua narica (assembly GCA_028533885.1). Classification (NCBI taxonomy): domain Eukaryota; kingdom Metazoa; phylum Chordata; class Mammalia; order Carnivora; family Procyonidae; genus Nasua; species Nasua narica. The sequence goes on along the minus strand of CM052807.1, from coordinate 92,946,518 downwards.
TGCTCTTGTCATTATCACTTTCTCCATCATGTACCAGCTTTCTTTTGGTTCTTCCCAGGATCACTAGCGAGTTTCCTCTTAGGCCTTTTTGATTTGCCACTTGGAATTCTGCCCATCCCCACCCTCCCCGGTTCTGTGTATGGCTGCTTCCTTTGTTCATTTCAAATGTCTCCTCCTCCTCAGTGTCTTCCCTGATTGCTTGCCTAAAATTTCACTCCCACCCTTGTCTTCCTTTTACCCATTACGTTTCTTTCTTTCTTTTTTCCTAAAGATCTTATTTATTTATTTGTCAGGGAGAGAGAGCGGGCACTAGCAGGGGGAGTGGTAGGCAGAGGGAGAAGCAGGCTCCCCACTGAGCAGGGGAGGGGGCGCCGGGAGCCTGGGATCATGACCTGAGCCAAAGGCAGATGCTTAACAGACTGAGCCACCCAGGTGCCCCTAACATGTCCTATCTTTTTGGATGGCATATCATATTTTTGTTCATTGACATATTTGTTTACATATATTTGGGGAGACAATTGCTTGTATAATGCTAATAACTAGGGAACAGGACAGTTTGAAGGGTCAGTTAATTGCACAAAAGGGAGAAAACAGCAGACGTCAGAGGAGGGAAAATCCAGTGCTAAAGTTTCACGTGCACAAGGAGCCAAGTTCTTCAGGCTGGTTAGAACTGCAATGGGGGATGTAGGGAGACAGTTTAAGAAGAGCCAGGGAGGTGGGCGCCTGGGTGGCTCAGTTGGTTGGGCAACTGCCTTTGGCTCAGGTCATGATCCCGGAGTCCTGGGATCGAGTCCCACATCGGGCTCCCGGCTCCACAGGGAGTCTGCCTCTCCCTCTGACCTTCTCCCCTCTCGTGCTCTCTCTCACTGTCTCTATCTCAAATAAATAAATAAAATCTTAAAAAAAAAAAAAAGAGCCAGGGAGGCAATAAATTCATGGGTAATAAGAGACAAGAAGCAACTTCCTATGACTAGAGAAGACTACCTGATTGGAGTGTAACACCTAGACAGGGAGACGGAGACAGGTCGCCGGGAGCCCCCCATGCCGACAGAGGCAGTTACGGGATCCTCGTAGCAAGGGACTCCCCATTCTCTGTCTCAGCTGGCTTCCGTCATGCCACCTTGAGCTTCCAACATTCGGTCCCATGGGACAAGCCTTCTCTCTGGAATTGCTCACATACCCACGGTTTGCGTGGGTGATTTTTACCTTCAGTGAAATCCGTGTTCTGACGGTGGGAGAAGGGTCCAGCCCGGAGAGATGGCAGCCAGTTTGGGCTCCCCTGAGACAGAAAATAACAAAAACAGCTGGGCGAAGAACCGCAGTGTGCTCGTCCTGTTTGCTTTGGGACAGGCGATGCCTTTCTGTGGTTTGAACAAGGATCTTTTCGGCCGTCTGAGGAGATTTAGGCTTCACAGACCCACTGCCCTTAGGAAGGTCATTATCATCAAGGAAGCAAGGAATTTTCTCTCTGCGGCCATAGGGCTGCCTCAGCACAGACGGCTCTGATCATTAAGGGATTATTTGTGGTGACAGGAAAATGTGCACATCCATAACTCCTTCCTCTGCGCTCCCTTTCCTTTGGGGAGGCGAGTTGATTTTCTTCACATCTCTTAATGTCCTGAAGAATCAAAGTATATGAAAATCAATGTGCCATGGATGAAGTTTTCCAAACTTCCAAGGCCAGTTGCCCTGGGGCCCAAGCGGTGCCTGTGCCGAGCTCGCCCGCCCCTCCCCACGCTGGGACCCTCCTCCCGGCAGGCAGGTCCTAGGCTGTTCAGTGTGTTTCGAGGGCATTTGGGAGCTAAAACAGATGTCTTACCAGAAGTGTTTCTTCCTATTTGGAGGAAGAATGAGGGAACAGCGTGGGTTGTTGAACTTGTATGTTTGGAGATGGAAGGATGTTGGAAGCTGCTGCCAAATCCTTTCTTTCCTCAGGCACCCGTCTGCCGGGGGCCGGATCAGCTTTTCAGCCTGGCCTCGCAAATCAAGTTTTGACAACAGCCGTCTCTCCTGCTAGAGACCTGCGTTTTTAATTTTAATTCTCTCAAGTCTTTTGGTTATGCTCTGGAGCACTGAAACCAGAGCCAATATGTGCTGGGTAAAGGGAAGGGCAATATTTTATATACATATATGGGGGTGTATATATGTATTTTTATATATTTTTATAATGTATGCCTATATAGAAAATATATATAATATATAAAATATACACACCCTCATATACGCATGTACATACGAGTACACACGCATACATACCCGGCATACATTACGTGTGTTATGTGTTAGGTACATATCTCTGTTCTAGGTCTACGTAAATGATGTATTCTGTATATGTGCATCTAAATGGTTCTCCATAACCCTTTGGACTGTCTTGCAGTTTTCCTCTTTCCTTTGCTGTTTTTCCAGCGGCTCCACTGAGCTTATTTAAACAGGGATTCTCCAACTGCTCCCCTTGACAGGATGAGGGGCACAGATGACCAAGCTCTGGCTGTTCTCCCAGCGTCAGGCCAGAAGCCACTGTGACCTACAGGAAGCTTCCTTGCCGGAGAAACACGGCACAGTCCTGTCTGAGGCACTTCCGAGAGGGTGGGCTGGCTGCCCACGAGGCCGGGAACGGCAGCCTTGGCTTGGCCCGAGTTCATGGACATTTTTCCCCGGTTACCTAGGGAAGTTCTGCTTCCAGTTTGATTTAGTGAATGAATTATGCCCTCCTCCCCCAAACTCATGAGGCACTGGGGATGAGGATGGTATGTTTTGCACCCAGTTCGCTTTGACATGAGGTGTTTCTTTTACTTCTTACACTACTGTGGATATTGTAAGACCCCCATGACTGGGTCTCTCTGGAGTTTTTCTCTCTCAGAGTTGTCCACATGGAGCCTCCGGCAGTTTGTCAAAAGCAGTTCAGGTTTTCCTGGAGTCTCTCTCCTGCAAGCCGTGACCCCCTCTATCCACCTGTGTGTCTGTCTCTCCCATGTGGAGAGGAGTGGGCTGCCCTACGTCCTCCCCTCTCTTACAGGTACAAGACGAGATTTTTCAGTCTGACTAGCTTTCTCCTTGTGAGGATAAAACGGCACAAGTGCCTTCCATGGAGAACCAGAAGCCGGAAGACTTACTACTCCGCACCTGAATGGGGACTATTTCAGGGCATGGTAACAGGCTGAGGGGGGATGAGGTTAATCTTAAGCTAGGCATTTTCCTCTAGTTAAAGGTGACGGGAAAGTTATTTATGGGTGAGGAGGAAGGGACCATGGAAATTGTTGGCTAAGCGAAGCGTTTGGATTACATGTGGATTGTAAATTGTGAAACACACAGATAGTGGGCAGTTGAAAATGACTTCAAACCCCTGGCTTTGTTTCTTGTGGGTGACTGAAACAGGCAATGACAATGACCCATGAAAGAACTAAGAGAAGTCAACTTTTGATATTTCTGTTGTTGATTTTTTTTCCCTCCATCGCAGAAGACTGAGGAGTTGGGCAATTCTCCCTGAAAATGAGTGTTTTCCCTACAGCTGGTCACATCCTTACAGTATGTGTCGGCTGGTGCCCTTTGGTGGTGTAAGAATCGGGGAAAGGCCATTAGCTATGTAAGTTGAGGATCACAGATGTCCTCTGTCGTCCCAGTTGAGTTTTCTTATGTGAATTTCAGTGTTCCGAAAGGCCTGGTAGGAAGTTCCGGGAAATAATCCTGGAATAAATTTAAGTTTTAAACAATGCTCGTTGCAAACACAAGGACACTATAAATAAACCAAGTTTCCCATTTGCTTCTCCTTCAGCCAGAAATACATCTTTTCTTCTTCTGGATCTTATTGGTTCCCTCTCCTAGGACTTGTAGTCTGTAGCAACCTTGGCAGATTTGTTTTATTTCTATTCTTCATTGAGTCTTTCTTCAACCACCTGGCTTTCCTTTCACTCTCTTAGGATATATATTTCTTCCTGCAATGGCTTGAGGAATAGACATAGAGTGTTCTTTAACCACTTTGGGGACAAGAATGGACAAGTCACAGTGGTCCACTGGGACAGTGGTTCTCAAAGTCAAGGGTGGGTTGTTCTTGATTCTTTTATAGTTGATGAGGAGTTTTCAGGTGACACCCAGGTTTGCCTTGTTGTATTTGTGTGTGCTGTATCATGCTTCACAGAAGCCGTCAAAGGGGTCCTCCCCTAAGCTCCTCTACTAAACATACTGACCTAGTTGCATCTATGCATATTTTTCCAAGTTGTTAAAGCAAAGCAGTATTCCTTAGAGTTGTGTCCTTGGATCACCTAACTGCCTTGGAATCATCTAGACTGGGTGCTGAAAAAAGCCAAACTTACTAATTCAGAAACCCGGCATGTAGATGGGATTCTGAATTACAATGAGTGTACCTATGGATTCTCATGTATGTCCTCCTGGTATTTAAGAACTACCATCTTCACTTATGGAGTCTACTTTCTCTAATATAGTCATCTCCTTCTCTATGAATGTTCATTTGCAATCTCCTCAGGAGCTCCGTGAAACTGAATCTAAATAATTTGAGACTGGCCCCCAAATACAGAGGGCAGAGAGAGACTCAAGAAAGACCAGGCCCCTCCAGATTGGTAGGCGGCAGGTTTAATAAACAAGGGAACTTATATATGAGACTTGTCTTGGGAGACGGGAAAATGAGCTGATCCCTACACCCATCCACCAAATCTTAAAAGTTTATATGGAGGCCTTAACTGGGTTCATCCAGATGGTCTCAATACCACATCACTATCTCAAGGCTACATCCTTGGGTCAGCTTTTGGAAGCAGGCAAGGCAAGCAGAAACACACGTTCCAAGGACAGGGGAGGGGGTGAGGACGCTCCCGTTGCCAGGGTCCAGCTCTAGTTCAAGTGGTAGTTATGTCCTCTTGATAATCTTCCCCAAGACAGAGATAGGAGTACGATTCCACATTGGTCAAGATCAAGGACTCTGGCATTTCCTAGCTGGGTGGCTACTTAAACTTTGTGCTTCTATTTGCTTACTTTTAAAATGAGAATAATAAAAATGGCTTGTCCCCAGAGGCTTACAAGGAAGATTAAATGAGTAAATATATGTAAAGCATTTAGGCCATTGTCTTGCATATGACCAACAACATATGTATTGACTATTATTATTTCTGAATTCTTCCATCAACCTAGAAATACACGCAGGACTCTCCTATTTAAAAAAAATCCTCTGTAGAACCTTTATCTCTGCCTTTCTGGAGTCACAACAATATCCTCTTCCTTTTTCTGTTATTTTCTCCAACAGGTCCTGTTCCCTTTCCCCTCCCTGGCTTCGGTACAAGATGCAATTCTTTACTCAACAACACCCTTTAGCCTGGTTATTTTCTAGTCATTTTTCTGTTGTCAACTCCCTGGTCCCTTTTGTAGGGAAGCTTCAGACCAAGCAAATGCCCCTATTACCCACTTTAAAATCCTGCCCGGCATTTACCACAGTGGTAATTTTACATTTATCATACAACTCTTTGATGAATGCCTGTCTCATCCACTAGACTGCTGATTTTTTTTGTCCCCAAGTGTTTCTCCAGTGCTGAGTGCTGGGCCTGGCACATGGTCTTTGTTGCACGAATGATGAATAAATACCAATACGCATGAACATCCTTAGCAGAGAGGCACAGCAGGGCTGACGGGCACACCTCAACATTATTTAAAGCATCCAGCTTTGAAGGAAGACAGACTCAAAGACTGGTCTGCCTTCTGCCATGTGTCAGGTGTGGCATCTTAAGCAAGATTCTTTTTTTTTTTAATATTTATTTATTTATTTGTTTGACAGAGAGGAGAGAGATCACAAGTAAGCTGAGAGGCAGGCAGAAAGAGAGGGGGAAGCAGGCTCCCTGCTGAGCAGAGAGCCCAATGCGGGGCTCTATCCCAGGACCCTGAGATCATGGCCTGATCCGAAGGGAGAGGCTTTAACCCACTGAGCCACCCAGGTGCCCCTTGAGCAAGATTCTTACCTTTCCAAGGTGCTCCCTTTCCCCATCTGTAATAGAGCCATGCTAGTCCAGGGAAGTGTTGGATCTCCCACACACGGTTGTTATAGGGATTAAAGAGATAATGCACATGGAAAGTTTAGCACAATGCCTGGGCCAAAGCGAATACCTACTGCATCTTCATTGTGATGTTGAACAGGATGCCTCCTGGTAACAAAGCTCCCTAAAGGTCCCCAGTCTTCTCAGTGGCTAATTTCGCCAGTGCAGTCATGTCCCGCCCCGTCTTTTCCTCCCAGCAAGGAGAATGAGCTGCCTCAGATGTCTGCTGCACATTCCGGTCAGAGTTCGTTCTACCCCCTTGCCTCGTCTCGCGCTCCGCTGTCTGCTGTCTGCACGGCTCAGCCAGCCTGCTATTGTTTTCTGCGGTTGCACAAGGTGTGCACCTCGAAGCCCATTCATCAGTTGCCTCAGCCTTTGCCAGAGCTACTCTGTCATCTTCCACGCCGGCCCAGCACCTCCTGTCCCCAGCAGGGTTGGGACCTTCCTTTTCTTTATTGCCTCTGGCAGAATGAAAAGAAGAAATTAAGCCTGACCCCCTCAGAGTGAGAAGATGAGTGATCCCTGAGGCATAGTTTTTCTAATGTGTCCTTTGTGCTTTGAGGTTCCGTCTCTCCAGGGCATATGTGGGAGGACGGGGCCAAGCAATGCTGTGGTATTCCCACAGATTCTGGATGGTGACCATTTCACCCTACATGGGTGAGATGGCAGGCAGGGAGCGTGACACAGAGAAGCGGTCAACTGCGGGAGACGTGGAGCGACTATTTCCTTTCTAGACCACATACTTTTTTTTTTCCCCTCCCTCAACTTCTAAGCTAACTTTTTCTCATGAAGAAAATTCTCTTTCCTTTTGCAAAGTGGTCTTGTCATGGTCCTTGGGCATTTGCAGATACCTAAGGTCATTCGTGTTTGCCCTGAGTGGTTTTAGATAGCTGAAGTGCCTCCCCTGAGGACAATAATTTTTATGCTATATTTTTGCATTTTACACTATGGGGCATTTTGTTCATCTCTTCCTTTGGTGCCTTCTCAGCAACAATACTCTATCTTCTTCATTTGATGAGGTTATTTTTTGTTTTTTGTTTTTCCAGTAGCAATCAGAGAAGGTAGGACAGTAGATTATACACTCTCTTGCCTCCCTGAAGTGACCGTGAAAAAGTTTGAAAATCTTAGTATGAGGAACATTCCAGGTAGGAAAATTCACTCTTGACAGACCCCCTGTGAGGAATAAATAGAAACATAAGTAGTCAAATGATCAGTGTTTTAATTAAGCTTTGTTCATCTTTTCCCCAGCTAAAGCGTGTACATCTATTTTTTTATGTAATGTTTTCCTGATTTTTTCTTTCAAGGACAAAAGATCTGTCGTCTGAGCAGCTGGATCACTTCCTCCCACTATTCTGTCCTTGGAGACATTTGGCCCATTAAAGGGAGCCCACAGATTCCATTTCAACAGATGCATCTCACATTTATTCAGGGTATAAGTGATAGGGTGACTCATTGTGCTGCTAATACAATTACAATCTCTGTTGTTTAAGAATTATATCTTGATTCCATATAGGCGAAGAGATTTATCATTGTATTCTGTTGTAACGAAAGGCTCAAAGGACAATATATGTGAAACAATGTCAGAGAAACTGGAATGCTCCTACTTGGAATTAAAATGTACAGTTTGCCATTTGCCTCATAGCCTTAGGTGAATGTGTAGAGAATGTGGGCTTGCTGAAATTCAGTAAAAAGTCATGGGTTAGTACCATTGGAAAACTTATGATGGGGTGCTCTGGAGAGCTGGCTGTTGGAAAATAAAACGGAGGGAAAGAACTCTGATTTAATATCTTTAATACATCTTTATGTATAATATATAATATACATATACTATATATAATAATATCTTAAATACATAAAGTTTTGTACAAATTCTATCTCTATAGAAGTAAAAGTTTCTGACAAGTACAATATTTGAATTTTACTTGATTGCTTTTAGACCGCAGTATATATGCATGTAAATCCTCCATAGGACATTTCTGAAAAGCTTTTATTACTAAACTATTCCTTCTTCAAAAACATCTATCCCTCTCCTTCTTTTGGGTACTACTTTTGGCTTCCAATTTCTGTAAGATTTCTTCTAGCAGGAAGAGTGAGCAAACTGGAATAAGACAGCTGTTTACTCTTCCTTGAAGTCCTTTCCTGGGGCTCAAAAGTACACTCAAGTCGTGACAAGAAAGACAGTACCTACCCCATCAGAGAGGCCTTGTCACTGATCAGCTGGAAAAATATTCTTGTGATTTTTCTCTAAGATCTGAACTTAAGATGTGAATTTGAATCCCAGCTCAGCTACCTACTAATTGGGTGATTCAAAGCAAATTGTTCTAAACTTTATTAAGAGGAAGGAATGGGGAAGATCCCCATTCCATACAATGGGGATCTAATAGTACCCTTCTCAGAAGATTATCACAGAATTCTGAATGATGTTGCTGGTGCATGCATACGTGCAGTAAATGTTACTTATTCTGCTTATTATTATTATACTATCAGGCCTGATTTGTAGCTAAATACATGAGAGTTATGGACTATTGGAAGCCAGGCCCTTTTAACTGAGTAAGGAAGGACAAGGAAATGTTTTTGACATATGCCCTATTCTTGGATTACCAGTGACCAAGTATCTTTGAACTTGAGGAACTATATTAGTCATTGGATTGGGTTTTGTTCAAGGTCATATTGATTATGATTTGATTCAACCATGAGCAGAGGATAAGATCATGTCATAGATAAAAGAAATTAGGAGGAAGTAAGAGAATTCTTGAGTTGAGATGGGCACCATGTTGTTCTTTTGTGCTCAAGGGGCAGTATTGTGTAATGGAAAACCATGTACTTTGGAATTAGAGGGAAGTGGGTTCAACTTCCAACTCCAAGAGCTACTAGTTGTGTAAATTTGGGGAAAATGTTTTCATTTTTTTTTTCCTTTTCTGTAATATGTGGCTAACCATACTTACTTTGAAACATTGAAAAGATGGAATGGATAGCCCATTTAAATATACTTAATACCATGATTGGGATATACTAATTTCTCTCTTTGCTGGCTTTGTTTGCTCAAGTTTGGCACAGCCCATTTTAACCTGGATACCAAATGGATACCTTCATGAATCTAGTTGGGGCAAAGGATGGGTGAAACCATCACAGCTAGAAATGACCAAGGTCTGCCTAACAGTCTCATGAACTCCTAGGGAGGGTGTCAGGCCACTCCAAAGCATTTCTCATGAATTGCAAGTTGTTTTTATTTTTTCCTGCCAGCAGAACTTCAACATGAAGCCTTCCTATCCTTCCTCTAGCCAAACATCTCATTTTCCTTAGGAGTAACACTTGCCCAGTCCTTTTCACAATATTATGGCATAGAAATGGAAAAACTATTCAAGTTGAAAAATTATAGTAACTGGTATAATTTAGTTAGGTCAGTGCACTTAAAATGTCACACATTTGTAGCTTCACTGAATGACTTTATTTATCCAGAAGGAGCTCCAGCCTCTGGTCTAATGGGGCTTTTGCAACTAACTGTACCCAGCCAGAGCTGTCTGTGTGACTCTTTGTATGCATTTGAACTCTAGACCCTCTCCCGAGCCTGGGACTGTGGGAACCAGTACCCGGCCAGAGCTGAGCCTAGACCACCCACTCATTTCACACACCTATTAAACAGTTATCCTATGATGCTATGCTACTCCTCCTGTTGACTTTGCCCTGAATGACTGTGCGTCGAATTACTAATTATCCCTACAGCTCTGCTACATAAATGCCATTTAATTTCCACCTCCAGGTTTGGAAGCCACACTGCTCAGATCGTCACTGTAATAATCGCAGGAGCTAGCTGTTCTTACCCGGCTGTGGGATGACATCCACCACCATCGTAACCATTACCACCAAGAAATGTTTGCTTAAGTACACAATAGGTGATTCAAATAAAAGAAAAATGAAGAAGAAGAAGAAAGAGGGGGAAAAAAAGGAAAAGTTCCCTGAATTTATCATTAAATGTGCACTGCTCTTTACCATTGTCATGCCTTGGTTTCATTCCTGGTCGACCTTGGACACTTGCCGATGCTGTATGGAAATAACAAGCCACCATCTGGGGCTTTCATCATCTTACTCTGCAATAGGAGTGTCTCTAAGGATTATGCTTTGCCCACTTGGCACGGAAATCCTGCTTTAGCTTCAGTGATTAGGAAATGTAGGCAGTGATATCCCTCAGTCTAGATCCCAAAGACCAGCTTAGATAGACATAAGAATTCCCACAAAAACCTTCAAGACTGAGGGCCATAATTTACCTTATGTTGTTGTCATATTTTTGCTACGATATGGCTAAGGAAGATTTGGCAAATACTTTAATTTAAAATGACCAATTAGTCTGGAATTACGAAGTGCTAAAAATACAATCATACTTGAAGGAGAAGACTCTACAGTCAGGCCAGACAGGAGCAGGCGATGATGGTGGGGATGGAAGAATGATTAGAAGGCTGATAATCATTATTTTGATTTAAGCGTAGGGATTCTCTCTGTGTTAAAATTATTTGTAGCTATCAGAAAATAATGAACTCTGGGTTAAATTCAAAGAGTTTTTGTTTTAAAATAAGAACCCAGGCTTAATTGATTCTTTTATCAATCAACACTAAAATCAAGGCAAGGGGAGCGAGCGCCTGGGTGCTCAGTGGGTTGAGCTTCTGCCTTCTCTGCATTGGGCTCTCTGCTCAGCAGGGAGCCTGCTTCCCCCTCTCTCTCTACTTGTGATCTTTCTCTCTGCCAAATAAATAAATAAAATCTTTACGAAATAAAAAAAATAAAATCAAGGTAAGGGTCTCAAACTAAATAATGTCTGTTGTCTCAGTGTGGGTTTAAATAGAACTTGTATTTGTGAATTTCCTAGTTGGCTTTCAAAGAGTTGACATATATTTACCCACAACAAGAAATAAACAAAAAACCTTATTTTTATCACTATGAAGGACAGTATTACTTCATACATTTTTTCCTGAAACATTTGCTCATACCAGGCACTGTGCTAGGTGGCGAGAACGTAACTGTGAGACAAACTGAGTCACTTCCCACCTCTTGAGGTTATAGTACCTTCTGAGATATAAATTAAATTAGAAGAGATGTAAATTCATACACTGAGCAAATAACGAATATTCTAATTTTACAGATAGTTGTTTAGTAACATCACTTATTCCACTTCAAAACTACAGTGTTGTCTGCCTTACTACAACTTCAGCATCATTTTTTCCCTATCGATTTCTTTTTGAGTTAGGAAATAACTTTGCTTTTTGGAGAAGACAGAAAACCTTAAAGTAATCTCTGTTTGGAGATACATCACTAGTTTTTATTTCCCATCATTAGCTTTTATTTCAAAACTTTTCTGTCATTATTCAAGTCATACTTTCTCCCAACCGACTTTTCTTTCACTATCCCCCCGTCGTGTTCAATGCTCTAGTCAGAGCACACAACTTTTATTCTACTTAGATGTGCCACCTTTTCCCAACACCCTGTCTTTGTCCTTTGGCCGAGATGCCTTTCCTCCAACATCTCCACCTACCTAATCTTACTCATGTTTCAAGAGCCAGCTTTAATGATGATATGCTTGTGGAGAAGAGTTAAACTGTTTACTCTTCTGAACAACAATCGCAGTTTTAGATTCTCTTGATTCCAAGCAAGAATACAGGGCAAACTAGAGTGTGTGTGTATGTGTGTGTGTGTGTCTGTGTGTGTGTGTGTGTTTCTTTTACATTGGATCGTCAGCTTTCAGAGAGCAGGAATAATATTTACTTTCATTACACCAATGTTCCATGAAGACATGGCACAGGTATTTCTTGAGGACTTCCTATGTGTCAGGTGCTGTGCAAGGTCCTGGAAATATAGGCATTCAACACACGAATGTTATGACATTATACTTAGATGTATCTTATGATTGTGAAATATCCAATTAATTCTCAAGTACCCTTCAAATCTGACCCAATTCTTGATTTCTTTCTTTTCTTTTCTTTTCTTTTTTTTTTAATATTGAATGGGAAGTTCCAGAGGCAACAGGGGGAAAACTTATTTTAGGAACTTACATTCTGGTACAGAGCTTATTTTAGGTAGCACCTGACTCCTTATGGACCTTGTATCATGAAAATTTGGTCAGATCAACACTGGATCATCAAGAGAGAAGAACTGAACATCTCTGCAAACTGGCAGCAGTATTTGTAAATAATCAGGCCCAGGAGTGTAGTTTTTGCTTGTTCACAGGTTGGCTGCCTTCTGTAGTCAGGCAGTAGAGTGGCAAAGTGGGAAAGAATAGGCTGCTTTGGTGTGAGGCATAACCTCTCACATAACTGGAGGGGAAGCCTTGAGGGGTGTCAATTTCATCTCTAAAATAAGAATAGTGGTAACTTCCTCAGTGAAGATACATATAAAGTCTAGACCAGGGTCCACAAACTATGGCGTCTAGGCCAAATCTGACATGTTGGTTGTTTTATAAATGAAGTTTTATTAGAACACAAGGACACCCATTCATGATATATTGTCTATGTATTTGTGCTACCTCAGCAGAACTGGATAGTCACAATCAAGACAGTATGGCTCACAAAGCCTAAAATACTTACTATCTGGCCCTTGAAAGACAAATTTTGCTGACCCCTGGACTAGAACATTGCCCTGCACCTAGAAGATACTCGAAAAATATTATCATAATTATTCTGTTTCTTGCCAGACCTGGGTGAGCATGGAAAAGAAAGAATAGAGAAGAGCTGGTCAGAGACGGACTAGGGTGGCTAATGGTCGCTTTCCATTTAATGGAAGCTCAAGCTGGAATTGAATTTGAGTTTATGACTGAAACTTACTAGAGACCTCAAGAAGAAAATTTCATTTTTTTTTCTAATTGAAAATTATTGCTGGTGCAAAACTTTTTTTTTTTTAATTTTTCCCCTGGAAAGCACTATGAGTCACTGTTGAAGTTAATAGTTCATTCTTGATAACAGTTGTTATTGGCAGGGGCCATGAAAATATTCCATCAGAGCACTGCCATTCCAGGCAGTTTTGCTTGTGTTGGTATTGATTTCAATTAAAACAAGTTATCTGAATCACTGGGCTTCCTGTTGGCTGCACTCATTGCCCAGTGATGCAAATGGAAAGCCTGTTTCAAATCTACAATATCTGGTTACTTACAAGGCCCAGGCAGCAAGGGGATAAACAAAACCCAAGCACCAATCAATGTAGAAGGAAATGATCTTCATTTACCCTGCATGATGTCATCCATCTTGGGTCTGACAGTTATTGACTGTGAGGACAGGCAAATCTTATGAATTCATCTTATTCCTTATCAGGGCAGGTAGTCAAGCGTATCCCAAAATATTTGATTTGGTTCAATTCCTTGTGTACACATCCTTTCACTTCTTTCCTTCTTTCTCCATTATGTCAGCCTCTGTGGGAGGAGTTTGTGTGTTTGCACAAAGCACAGCCCGATAGCGCTCTGTCTCTGTGTGTTTGTTCTGTGGGAAAGCGTTTGAATGTCTATTCTCTTCTACCTGTTCGCTTATAAGTAGCCTGATTCCGTGATCAGCCTCCTCTGCTTCAGGTAATGATTCAGCAATTTGTATCAGAATGGTGCTCTATAATAGCAAAATAGACATTTGCCATTTCCAAAGCTACGTGGCACTTGGGGACACATGTATGGAACATGTTGTGATTTCTGAATCTGTAAATGCGGTATTTGAATCATTGACTTTATTTTTTTTAATTTTTTTAAAAGATGTTATTTATTTATTTGACAAGAGTGAGAGATTACAAGTAGGCAGAGAGGCAAGTAGAGAGAGAAGGGGAAGCAGGCTTCCTGCTGAGCAGAGAGCCCAATGCAGGGCTGGATCCCAGGACCCTGAGATCTTGACCTGAGCCGAAGGCAGAGGCTTAACCCACTGAGCCACCCAGGTGCCCCTGAATCATTGACTTTAAAGCTTGTGTACCGATTTGGGTCACCTAGCTAGAAAGTGAGCCTAGGTCACTGTGATATGGATTGGCAAGTTATTTTCCCCTCTTGCCTTCTTTTTGGCACTCAACTAGATGATGTTTCCTGGGTTTCTTTGCAGCTAGATGCAGCTTTGTGTCAGAGTTGTGCTCAGTGAATGTGGGGGAAGTGACAAATACACTCTTTCCAGGCCTAGGTCTTTTTATTTATTTATTTATTTATTTATTTATTTATTTATTTATTTGAGAGATAGAGATAGCGAGAGAGAGAAGGAGCTGGGAGGAGGGGGAGAAGAAGACTCCCCGCTGAGCAAGGATCCTGATGCGGGGTGATCCCAGGACCCGGGGATCATGACCTGAGCCAAGGGCAGACACTTAACCCATGGAGCCACCCAGGTGCCCCTCCAGGCCTAGGTCTTGACACTGTCCCAAATGTGGTCCTTTAAGCACCTTCTATCTCACAGCTAAATGGAGAGGGCTCTAAGGATACAAGAGAGTAATGTGGCAAAATGGAAGGAGTCTGGGCTCCTGAACGAGTGTGTTGAACAGAATTCCTAGTCCCCCCCACTCCTTCCCACCACCAACCCACACTGGATGGTGATGAGAACAGGAAATAAACATTTATTGTGTGAACTTTTGGGGTTTGGGGCTTGATGTCTGTACTGACTGTCATTCTTCTATGTGATGTTGCTGTTTCTGTTTTTTATTCACCATCTTCACAAATGCCGTTCCTTTCGTGACATTATACTTAGATGTATTTTATGGAATAGCTCATTTGCTATGAAAGTGTTTGGAAATGGGAGGATTTGTGAAGATGTGTGGCTATATTCATTGAGAATACGAAGTCTCTTAAGTAGTTTTTCCTCCCTATCATTCCTGTGTGAGAAGTAACTTGTTCAACGTTAAGGTAACAATGGGTTCCAATTTACAAGCAAGACCTTTTTTTTTTTTTTTTTTTTTTGTAGAAATCCCTGTTTTCCCTGGGTAGATTCAATACTCTATATTAATTAAGCCAACTGTATCTGAAATACCAAACAATTACTGGGTGGAAGATGGCAAGTGGTACTTTGGTTTTGTACAGCTGAACGTCTGTAGATGGGTGGGGGATGGTGAGTATGGCATTAAGGAGGAAAGAATGAAGTTATTTCACAGACAAGGAATCTGCAAAAGCTTTCAGAGCACTGCATGGCTTTCCTTGGCCACTGCTGACATGATATCGATGAGGCTGCACCTTTAGTCTGAGTCACAGAATAAGAAGATTGCAAAGCATACCCTCAAAACTATGATGGATGTGAACATGAGCAGGAAACAAGCTATGATTGTTAAAACAATGGAGATTTGGGGACATTTGTTTCGGCTCCTTAGTCTAGGCTGACTGCTGCACGAGGGCTCCGAGAGTTGAGCTAATTTGCCCAAGATCGAAGGGTAATAAATTCTGGAGCGAGGATCTGAATCTAAGAAGTCTAATTCCAGAAACTGTGCTTATAGCCACTCATGTGTAGGAGGAGGAATTTTCTGGACTTCATGTGCAGGATGGACTGGAACAGGGAGAGACTAGAGGGGAAAAGACCATTTAGGAACACTCTAAATATAAGGTTATGAGAATCTGGAAAAAAAAAAGTGCCTATTTAGGGACTAGGTAGAGTAGATGCCTCATAAATAACACTTGAAAAGGTGAATGAATGAGTTTTTCTGACTACAGGTCCCAGTAAACATTGCTGTCACCACAACATTCTGAGTAGGCATTTTCTTTACCGTAATTCTTTGCTTAGCCCACACACCATTGCTGGCAGTCACTGAGTCACAGCTTCCCTGAGGATGGCTCCCCCTAGCAATGGCTTGGCTTGTACCTTCCCAGAGGATGGAGGACAACCTGCCTTTTCGTTAGGTCTTCAGTCGACATGTCACAGCTCTTAACTGCCTTTTCCCATCCTTCCCTCTGCAGGTTTGTGCTGTCAACTGAAATTTTATTCACTCCTCCTTCATGCTATTTTTAATGTCCCAGAAGAAAATCCTCATGGTTCTATATTTTTCCTTGTCCTTTCCTTTACCTCCCATCTGTTTTTTTTTCTTGTTGTTTTTTGTGGGGTTTTTTTGCATTTGGTATTAAGAATGGTATGGGGGTTGTTGAAAGATAAAGAAAGTCTCCAGTGTTACACATGCAATTCTTTTCTGATTTAGGGTCATGTAGGACCTGGGAACACAAACCTACATTTCCAATCTATACTACCAGCAGCCTAAGCCCTCATGTTAGGAAAAGATTTAGTAAATATCACACCCACAATTGCTCTAAGTGGATCTAAGCAAGATCTATATGTCTCAGGCAGTTGGAGAACAGAAGGAAATGGGAGAAGAACAAAGGAAGGAAAAATGGTAGGACAAGAGGAATGTGGTGAGGAAGAAAAAGAACAGTGGTAAGAAATAAAATATGTCAACCTTTCCTTGTATTAAAGGATGCATTATCTTTAAGATAATGTCATTTTTTTCTTACTGTGTGGTCGAAGCTGATCCCATGTATTAAAGGATGCATTATCTTTAAGATAATGCCATTTTTTTTCTTACTTAGCGGATCCCATCCCATCCCATCCCATATTTTCTGTGAATAAAATTGGTATGATATTCGTGAATGTAATTTTTATAGAAATGGATGATTTTGTAAAATATCTGGCATAGGCTTGTATAACCAAGATAAATTTATTTACTTTTAATTAATTTTATTTTTTCGTTGAAGCATACTTGACCCATAATGTTACATTAGTTTCAGGTGTACCGCATAGTGATCTGACAAGTCTATATGTTATTGCTATGCTCACTGCAAGTGTAGCTACCTTCTGTCACCACTAATCAGGATAAACTTAAAATAAAAAAGGGTTTAATGTGAAAAGTCTACTTATGGTAAGTATTATGCCTCTTATAATGTGAGCATCTTATAGATTACAGTAATTGACCTGGAGAGAACCTTCAGGGAGGCTGAGTGAAGTCTGTCAAATCCCAAAAGCTATAGCTTCAAATGAATGACAACTTGTGCATGTTTATGGAGTAGCTACTAAATTTCAATCCATGCACTAAGCCCTGGGAATACAGAGATGAGAGAAAACATAGTCTTGCAGTGAACAGAGGCCTCATACGGTAATTCAGGTAGAACAGAGTGACTAGAAATTGGTCCTGAGAAAGAAACATTGCGGTCAGAAGAAAGGAAAAGCCTCTGAAGAACTATGGATTGTTCAGAATTGCTAGGGCTAAAATCATGAAGAGAGGGAATGGCAGTGAGGGTGGAAAACTAAGTAGGAAGCCCTTGCTACTTTTATGTGGAATCAGGCCATATAAGAATTACATTACTCCATGGAAAGGTCCATGTTCAAGAATATTTCAGATAAAACCCTAAAGGTTTCATGACAAATAATCAACACGTTTGAGGCTCTGTTCGATGCCACTCTTAGCAAATGGTATTTCTTACATCCTTACATGTAAATGGTATGAGTCTTATGCATTTAAATATTTACTGTGGATGCAGTATTTGCATGCTAGAAAATACAAGAGAAGTATCAGAATAGTATATGTTGAAGTATTACATAGAAACAATTTCCTATGAATTTAAAGGCCGGAGAAACCCTTCGTAGGTTGAGGGACATCCATTCCCTAATGTTGTTCTTCCGTTTACAAAGGATATTGTAAAAATTCCTTCCTTTTACAAATTGTTTTACAAAATTTCCTTTGACAAAAATTCCCTCTCTTTCTTTTCTCCCATAATTATGTTCTGGTCTCTGTGTGATAGGATATATGCAAGAACTGGGAATACAGTGATTAGCAGACATAGATGACTATTAAAGAATTACCTCCTCCCCCAAACATAATTCTACTAGTAGTAAGTGTTCTCAAGAAGGCATACTCCATAGAAGGCAGGGCGTAAATAAGACTGAGTGGCATATAGGAAGGTCTTCCTGGAGAATTTGTTAAACCAACACCTGAAGCATGATGAGGAGAAGATAGAATGGATTCCTGAAGGAGTAGGTGTGGACAGATGGTTAGGAGCAGGGGACGACATGTGAGTCTTGCTAAATGATGTGGTGAAAGACAGAGGTGGTAAACTCCCAAAGGATGGCACAGAAGATTCCCCTGGTCCATAATAAAAGCATCAGTTGCTACAATTTTTCTTGTTCAATCAATCCATGTAAAAGTCTTTTCTGATATTAAAACCCATCCTTTCTTCTTATTCTACCTTTTCTTTTAGGATTTCAGTAGACTCTGTGGGCTCTTTATTATTTGTTTTTCTTTTCTCACTTTCCTTTATCAGATAATTAACTCGGACCCCACTTATTTAGAAATTATTTTGACCCAATTTAGGCTCACATAGATAGATTGCTGTCTATTTGGAAAGAAACATACCTGCAATTCCTTACATTTGTTCTATCATTTGTCTTTAACTCAGACATATGCTACACTCAATTAATGAGCCTTCACTTTAGCTCCTGAGACAACTTTGGCCTTTTTAATATGGTGATATTCATGGCAACCCTTTCCGATGAGCAGTGTACGTATGGCTACAAGTCTGTTTCTTACTGGATGCATTGACTAATTGGACCAAGGATTTGGACATAACCTTGTTACTACTGTTGGCAGCTGTCCAGGCACAAAATGCATTGATGCTGATGCCTCTCCCCTTCTATATTTAACAGATGGGCTTATTGAACTTCCTTCAGTGCTCACTAGCCAATGAGCAGGAAATGGAAGATGATAGGTCTGGGTTGAGTCATAAAGGCTATTCTAAGGTTGCAGGATTCTTCCCTACTTGACCCTCCCTCAAACCCAAGAAGCAGCTTTGTTGGGGAAAATCACAAAGCCAAAATGACTGATTCAGAATTCAGAAACCTCAAGCGGGAACTCAGGACAGCTCAGGAATTCTATTAAATTTCTTCATCTGTATGAGATGACTGTACCATATCATCTCTTTTTTCCTCAAACCTCCCACACATCCTCCTCCTACTGATGACCCAGACTCATACTTCATTGAGAAAATAGAAGTCATTGGAAATGAACTCACTCATCTTCCCACCACAAAACCTGTCAGCTTTGTACATCTGTGTCCCCATACTTCTTCCTCCACATTGAGGGAAGCGTTCCTCCTCCAAGAAGGGATATTTCTCCACTTTTTCTCTGGATCCCGTTATCTTGTGAGTTAGGGAAGGTCTAACCTGCTCCTTGAATCATTCATGCTTCTCTGAACAGTCACATTTGATTATTTAATCATTCCCATGTCATATAAATATACTCTGGTATTTCCCACCTTCTAAGACATTTTTTTCACATAACCATACGTACTGTTTTAGTTCCCACCATACTTTTCCATTTTCCTTCATAACCCTATTCCTGAGTATCCAGACAAACTGCTTCTACCTTTTCATCTTTCTTCTACTCTTCAACCCAGTACAAGTGCTTCTATACTTCTTCTATCTGTAACCCTCTTTGGTAAGGTCAACAACAACCTTCAGGCTTCCAAATCCAATGAACTTCTTCCTTGCTCATCTTAACTGGGTTTTTTCAGCAATATTTGTCCAAGTTGACACTCAATTTTCTTTAAGTATACTTATCTCTTGGCTTTCAGGATTATTTTATCAATCCTCACCTCCTTCTAGCTCCTGGCAATCACCAATATGTTCTCTGTCTTTATGGATTTTCTTATTCTAAGTATTTCACATAAATGTAATCATATGATATGTGATCTCTTGTGTCTGCCTTCTTTCACTTAGCATAATGTTTGGAGGTTCAGCTACCTTGTAGAGAGTTTCAGTGTATCATTCCTTTTATGGCTAGATGATATTCCATCATATGTATATACCACAATTTGTTTGTCTATTCAACCATTGATGGATGTTTGAATTGTTGCCACCCTTCTGCTAGTGTAACTAGCCTAAGATCTATCCTTGATCTATTTTCCCCTCACATTTTTTAAGATTAATTTATTTATTTGAAAGAGACAGAGAGAGCATGCGTGTGAATGGGGGGGAAGGGCAGAGGGAGGAGGAGAGAAAATCTTAAGCAGATTCCCTGCTGAGCCTGGAGCCCAACTTTAGGCTCTATCTCATGACCCTGAGACCATGACCTGAGCTGAAATCAAGAGTCAGTCGCTTAACAAACTGAGCCACCCAGACTCCCTTCCCCTCACTTTTTATCCAATGTATTAGAAAGTCCAACTTATTCATGCCCAAACTATATTTTGATATCCGTCTCATTCTCACCATCTCTACTTCTGTCCTCCTATTTCAGGCCTTCAGTATTTCCAGCCTGTATTACCAAACACACCCTCTCAATGTGTCTCCCTGCTTCTACTTTTTCTTGTGTTTCATTCTTTGTCCATATAGCAGCAAGAGCAATGACCTTTAAAAATTGAAGATTATTTTGTATTATTATCTTAGTTAATCTGGGCTGCTATCACAAATGACCATAGATGGGTAGCTCATAAACAACACAAATTTATTTTTCACAGCTCTGAAGATTGGATGTTCAAGATCAGGTTGCTGACATGGTCAAGTTCAGGTGAGGATCCTCTTCTGAGTTGCATACTGCCCCCTTCTCCTTGTATCCTCACATGATAGAAAGGGGAGAGAATTCTCCGGGGTCCTTTTTATAATGGTGCTAATCTTATTAGTGAGGGGCCCACCATCATGACCTAAGTACTTCCCAAAGGTCCCAGCACTTAATACCATCATACTGGGGATTAAGATTTCAACATATAGGGCGCCTGGGTGGCTCAGTTGGTTGAGCAACTGCCTTCGGCTCAGGTCATGATCCTTGAGTTCTGGGATCAAGTTCCACATCGGGCTCCCGGCTCCATGGGGAGTCTGCTTCTTCCTCTAACCTTCTCTCCTCTCATGCTCTCTCTCACTTTCTCTGTCTCTCTAATAAAATAAATAAATAAAATCTTTAAAAAAAAAGATTTCAATATATAAATTTTGGAATTTTGCATATATAGAATAGTGTTATTTATGTAACTTTTATTGAGTACTTACCATGTCTTAGCCACTGTGCGGGTTTCCCATGAAATAGTTCATTTAAACTTCAAAACAAGAGGGTAAACACTATAATTATTGTCCTTTGTAGATGAGAAAACAAAGTAATTTGCTTAAGGTCACCCACCTAATACATGATTGAGCTAGGATGTGAACCTCAGTAATCTGTCTCATGAGCCTGTCCTCTGATTGTAATGTTAGATTGTCTAAATCACATCATGTCTTTCTCTTTCTAAAAGCTATTCAGTGGGGGTGCCTGGGTGGCTCAGTTGGTTAACCGTCTACCTTCAGCTCAGGTCATGGTCTCAGGGTCCTGGGATCAAGCCCAGCATGAGGCTCCCCACTCAGCAGGGAGTCTACTTCTTCCTCTTCCTCTGCCCATCCCCCCACTCATCCCCTCTCTCTCTCAAATAAATAAAACCTTAAAAATAAAATAAAATAAAATAAAATAAAAGCTATTCAAGGGTTTCTACTCTATTGACAATATGAATCATGACCCAAAGGTCATACATGAGCAGGCCCTTGGCTGTTTTTCCACATTCATCTTTGCTACTCTCCCCTTTACTCACTCTTCTTGAGGCCCGTTATTGTATTCAGTGTCCACCTGCCTCCGGGTCTATCCCATCCTCTTCCCTCAGCTTAGCTATTCATCCAGCCCTCTATCTACCTTTCATATCTCCACTTAAATGACTACTCCTTCAGGTGCTTTTTTCCTGCTGTAAGTATCCCTCCCTTGTGCTTCTCTCTCATCTTTCTTTTGAAAGCTTAAAGCTATTATTTAAATTGGTAATTATGAGTGGTTTGTTTGTTTGCTTTTTGCTTTTTTGTTTGTTAAATCCCTGGAGTACAAGCCTCTTGAGGTCAAGGATGGTGTGTGTCTGTTTGTCCTTATCATAATTATATCCCCTGAAATTTTCAGTTCCTAGTGAGGTTTGGATTAATGAGTGAATGGCTCCAATCCTATACTTCATGTAGGGGAAGCATGAATTGAATTACCTATAGCTTTAGTTCGGCTGCTTCATAGCTTTGTGTATACCTCCTCTCTGCCATTTCACTGCCCTCTCAGTGGAGAAAAGGAAATGCCCCTTGGTTCCAGTTTTCAGATGTTGCTAAATACTTGTCCGTTTTATTGCCTTGGTCAGGCATTGGTGGAATTTCTCACCTGATCCCAGGGAAGATGAGGCAGAACTTGTCCAAACAAAATACCATCTAGCAACATCTGGTCTCTTTGTGGTGAGGTTTGAGGTGCTTGCTGATTGTTGGCTCCTTGTTTTCCCTCCACATCTATATATCTATATATATATATATATATAGATATATTTTTTTTTTTAAGTAATAACACTTGGAGTTATTAGAGCAGACACCCGGCACCCTGGTCCAGCAGTGCAGCTTTACCTTATAATCAGCCCATCGTGGAGACGAAAATAACACCATGCCACAGTGTGGCAAGCACAAGACCGTAGGAAGCAAGACAATGCCCAGCCTGTGATGACAGCCCACATTCTGCCAACACACTAGAAAATGAGTCCACAAATTGCCTACTCCACGCTCCCCCACATGGGTCTGTTCCCAAAGAAATACTCGCCCCTTAATTCTGAGAGAATGCTACTAGGGAGATGAAGAGGCAGAGCTGTGTGAAATGTTCGGCTACAGATTTAACTGAAAATTGCATCGCTCTGTCCCTGACAATACTCAGGAAAATAAAGAGCTCAGAAATGATGACAGGGGTCACTCATTGACTGCTAGATGATTTATATGAGATTATAACCATCTTGCGAAGTTGGAATTGCCTTTTTCCCTCGTATCGGAACAAATTTTAAGACATTACCCAATTGTCTTCTGCCATTTTGCCTGTAAGTGGAAAATTAGAAATCTTACCCATATCTGAATGACTATAAAGCCCTGGCGATGCCACACTGCTTTTAAGAGTTAGGACTGTTAATTAGGAATACCTTAACTACTCAGTATATGTATTTGTAAAGGTTGAACTTCAAAACTGGATATACTGATTGTCGTTAGCAATAGTCTATTTTGTCTTTCAAATGTATTTGAGTTCTTGGTTAGTTGTTTTCATCGTGAGAGTCATAGCGAGCATTTATTGAGGGCTTTCTCTGTCCCAGGTGCTGTGCTATCTACATTATCTTCTTTATAAAAAAAAAAAAATGCTATGAGATGAATGCTATGATTATCATTATCCCCTAGAAGTGAAAGCTGAGGTTCAAGAGGTTAATTAGCTCAGCCAGCTATAAAATGGCAGAGGATGGAGAGTTGGACTCCCCAAATCATGCGTATAACCACCACATTCACTGGCCTTGCACACACCAAGCTTTACACCTGCTTCTAGAATTTAAGCAGATGTTATCTGAAGATCTCAGCAGAGTCAGTACTTGCTGATAGTTCTACACTTTGTTGTCACAATACCAAGAACTATACCTCTTTCCTAGAGCCATCTCAATGGCAGACAACTTGAGGGTAGTGGGATTACAGACAATTTACCACCGTAATGGAGTATCTATCGTGTGCGATGCATGACACAAGAAGCAGCTCATCGGCAAACAAAAAAGATGTGGAAGTCATCGCTCCTATTCTCAAGCAGTTTAGTGGGAAAATATTGTTAGTGTGGAAGATCTGGTAAATAACTAAACAGCAAGAACTTAATTTAAGTATATAGTATATATACTATATATATATACACACCATCAGTATACAGTATATATACATATTGCTGACCCAGCACTAATGTGTGTGTGTGTGTGTGTGTGTGTGTGTGTGTATACACAGAGAGAGAGAGAGAGAAAGAGAGAAAGTACTGGTTCAATGTATAGACGTCGACTGAGTGCTAGAAAAATAAATAACTGAAACACCCCCTGAAACTATATACTCTCGGAGTTAGCACATGAGTTTTGGTCAGGTGTCTGCAAATCATAATATGCAGATTATTAGAGATGGAAGGAAAGTTGGAGAGAAAGCCAAGTGTTAACAAGAGCCCAGATGCAGGATGTAGCAACTTGGTTGGCAAGCAATGAGCATGACGAGAACCGGAATGTCTGACAGAGAGCCAGGAAGGGGAGAGAGCAGGTTTTCAGACAAGCTGGCATGACCTCGGAGTTCTCAGGGGGGCTCTGTTCTGTAAATGACCCAAGGCATTGTTTGGTCATTTTGTCACCATTGCTCTTTGTGTCACTTCTCAGGCTTTCTGTCTATCTTCTGAAACATGAAACAGTTTTCTCCTCTGGTGCCACACAACTGGCTTATATTTAAACCACGGCCTCGTGGCCAGCCACTACCTAATTATCTTCCAAGTGTGCCTTCCCAGATTCAAAGGCGTTTCTGCACAAAAACCGGTACATTTCCAACTTAGGGCAATAGCATTTAATATCGACCAGACACTGTTCATCAGCACTTGAGCAATCAAAAACCCTTTAGTGAGTTCCTTGATGCAGAGGGTATGGGTCTAGGCACTATTCCTAAAAATTAGGTGTAATAAAAAGCACTTGCAATGATTCAGAAATTTCTTTCTCTTTGATACAAAAAGAGCCAAGTGAAATCATTGGGCTTTGTTGAAAATGATAGAACTTGGAACTTTTCAGACAGACAGTGAATGTGGGTGTTAAAAGGGTTTTCAGTGGTACTTGATTCATCGAATTTATCTTGCCATTATTCTGAGTTATTATTTTTGTCTTTAAGAGGAGAGTTTTTGGAATGGGGGAACATCCCCTGGATTTTTCAGAGTGTTTTTGGTTTCTGGACGTAGAAATAACAAAGGAGATAAAAGAACAAATGGTGAGGCTTTGAGTAAGTCAAGGCATGAGGACTTTCATGCAGAAGCAGCTAAATACACTTGCCTTCATGATGTGCAGAGGTGACACTCAGCCCAGCAAGGACATGGAATATTTTCAGATTTGAATCCAGCTGTACAAACTACCACTGCAGCAAGTAGTCCACTCTGAACCCCCCTTCCCCGGCCTTAATCACCAGCCCACATTAATTTGTGCAGTGATTAAGGAATGAGCCTTCCGCCTGGGCTTATATCCCAACCCTGTTTCTCACTAGCATACCTCATAGGGTTGCTATGAGCACTAAATGAATCAACATGCATGAAAGTTGCATAACGTAAACCTCGTACACATGTTGGCTAATAGTAATCGTTAAAAAATAAAGAAAGAAAAATGAACTTGTCACTCAACTCTGTCATGACAAATAATACTAACTTGGTCTTTGCGATAGTAGGACTGGTATTTTTTGAGACAAAGGTTATCATCCGCCAAGCATCGCGCCTGTGTTACTTTCCATGAAATCCTCACCATGAAGCCATCCAGGAGTTGGTGTCATTCCTGTTATTCTTATTTTATGGTATCCCAGGGTCACACAGGTGGGAAGTGGTGGCGCAGCATTTGAAACTAGGCTGTGGAGTTTCAGAACTTGTAGGAAGTTGCCCTTTAGCCGCTCTGCTTCACTGTCTTCGTATCATTGCTCCTGATGGTGAAGTTATTTGCTAATATCCAGCTAGTCACCCTGCAAGCTTTCCGTGGTCTCTGGATAGCCTGAAAACGCAGGGCACTCCCGCGCTGGGGCACTCATATACTTCCAAAGGACTGAGAGTACTTTGGTCGGCTTCTGCTGGAAATCACATTCCAAAGATCTACACTAATTTTACCTTTATCTAGGGACTCACATAAATACGCATTGTACTTCCATCATACTCTAAAACGCTCATAAAAAGTCCATGGGGTAGGCCCTGTTATTCTCATTTTATAGATGAAAATCTGAGGCTTAGAAAAATTAAATAACTTTCCCCAAGTCTTACAATTAGTACGCATCAGAAATCTTTTGATTTTTGGTTTAGTGCTCTTTCCGTTAGAGGTACGACTGAGTTAGAATCAAGATTCCTTTTTTCCCCTACCACACATCATCTGGAGTGTCCGGATTGATCTCATTTCATAGCAACACTTAATTATAAAGATAAACTTTGAATCAATAATGCCTCCGGGTTACTGAGAAAGGAAAAGGCCATGCTTCGCTTTTATTTTGCTGTGTATTTCTGCGTGAGGGAAAGTTGGTTTATGGCAAGAGCTCCGACTAGATCTCTGTGAAATTTACATGCATACTGTGAAATAATCTTTGAGTCCATGTTCTTGGACAGTGTTTCCCACCTACTTGCAGGGTGGTGAAACCAGACAGCTGCTTCCTGGGGGTCAGGTAAAGATGTAGGTAATCTGCAGCCCCTTCCAACCACTGAGGAAAAGTTCTACAAAAGGACCAAAAGACCCCTCAGCCTTCTGTTGCACCAAGGGCTTCTCAGTGTTCTGTTTTCACATTCTTTTCCTGCTTGGTAATTAGCACCAGCTGTCTCAACTTAAAAGGAAGGAATCCCTTTGAAATCCTCCCTATCCTCCGTGAAATGTGCTACTGAAACGTGCTAATTAGTAACTGGACTTAGGACAACACAGACATGTGTTTCCTGTGAGTGCTGTAGAAGGAAGAGGAGGAGGGATATGAACATCTGTTGAGTTGCATATGTGTGTATGCTTTTCTAACTTTCAAAATGACATTTTTAATGGCAATCTATCTGCCTAAATGTGATCAGTAGCCAGTAGCTAAGGCCCGGCACCACCCACCCCGGCCGCCCCCCATGCGTTGACTTCTCTGCCTGCTCACGCTCGAGAGTATTTCCGAATACAGAGAGCAGAGTTAGTGGAGCAATCCCCCTCTGCCTCAGAAAATTGGCTTTCTGTCAACATCGCCTCACTTTTTACCATAGGGCCGGAATCCTAGGGCCCCAGGGAAATACAAAATAACTCCTCTTTCTTTGGAGACAACTGTCCCAGAGTAAGCCACCAGCCCAGTGGCCCTGTAACCATTAGCACACCCTGGAATGTGGGGAGAGGGCATAGAAACAGAATGTAGCATTGTGCTAAACACATTTAACCAAAAATGGGGGAGCCATGGGCTCGCCAGTTTAAACCACAATCATGCGAGCATCTGTGTTTGCATGGGTACTTTTGGGCAGCAATTCCAGGGTTTCAAACTGACTTGCTGGTCTGGGGGGGGCAAGAGCTCCTCACTCATGACATGGAAGGAAAGGTGGCGGTTAGGGATTTATTGACAGGCTTGAAGGGAGTGCGCCCGGGGCTTGAGCTGGAGGCGGGGGGGCAGCATCTCCCTCCTCCAGGGTCATTCTCTCGGGGCAGTTGTTGCCATCACTGCTTCTTGGTGCCTCAGAGGCTGCTGCTGCACCCCAACTGTTCTCACATTCTCCCATCCCCAGCTCACAGTTTAAGGCCTTGGGTCAAGCGTTTGATAAGTTGAGCTTAGGTTGCATCACTGCCACCTGGCTGTAGGTGCAATGGGAACCATAATCCAGAGATCTGCCCTGTTGGCGGGAGGTTCAGTTGGAGTTTTGTTGCTTTCCCCCAAATCACATACAGTAGTGGAAGGATAATTCCCCCATGAGGAAGTCTGGTTATTCCTCACACAAAAAAATTGATAAATATCTACATCAGAGACCTACCGAGGGGGGATTGATTCATTTGACCAGGGTCCATGATTTATGGCTACACGCCATCACGCATGATCGCTATTAGGAGAGACCTGTCCTGTAGATCCGAGCCCCCTGCCCAGCTGGTCCTGCTCGGGGAGATAATCAAGGACCAAGAGTCTTGTGCGGCACCCGGCAGAGTTACAAGGCTTAGAGATGAAGCCAGCCTCATTCCAAGGACTCCATGTGTCTCTTGTTTTACGGAAGCTCTTTGATCACCTACCTAGTGCTAACCCATTTTCTTCTATTCCCAGATGTCCTGTCCTTGATGTCTGCGGGCTCTTGGGCTTCAGCTTGGCCACCTGGCTTCTCTGGGTCTCTGACTTCAGGTTCTGTCCAGCTGAGCAGATCAGATAAGAACGTCGGGTTGCTATTTTTTCTCCCAGATGTTTGCTTTTCTTTTTTTTTTCTTTTTTTCTTTTTTTTCTCCCCAAATATGTTTATTTTAATTTTTCAGTGTTACAAGATTGACTGTACCAGGCTTTGCTCTCTGGACGCCTACAGCTATAACAGATAACACCATTCTTTTTCTTCCCTGCTTCTGGATAGGGGCAAAGAGAAGAAGAGAGAATAGAAAAATTCTCATGTACTCCTTTGGGGAACAGGGCAGACTGGCTCCTGTCCTATGAGGACTCCAAACCTGCTGCCGGCTTACCCCCCAGCTCAAAACCCTTAGTGATATCTGGGGCCTTCAGAATTAAGTTCAAATTGCCAGGCAGGCAAGCGTTTTCCTGAACCCTTTGCTTCGTAATCTAGTCTCAGGCTTTGCCGAGTTACTTGAAGCTTCTCCCGGGGCACCTGGGTGGCTCAGTTGGTTAGGCAACTGCCTTCGGCTCAGGTCATGATCCTGGAGTCCTGGGGTCGAGTCCTGCATCGGGGTCCCTGCTCTGAGAGGAACCTGCTTCTCCCTCTGACCTCTCCCCTTCATTCTCTCTCTCTCTCTCTCTCTCTGTCTCAATTAAATAAAACAGATATAAAAAAAAAAAAAGCTTCTCCCGAGCAAGCTGTGCTTTCTCACGTCTTCATCCCTCACACACAGCGGGCCTGCCTCTATCATTTGTAGGGCCCGGGGCTTGAGTGCAAATGGAGGGTACAGGCCGTATTTCTGAATGCTTCACATGTATAGACTAAGATAACACACTGTTATTAAAATACATTCCATCCGCCATCTTTTTAATTAATTTATTTGTTTTTGTAATCCCTACACCCAATGCGGGTCTCAAACTTGTGCCCCCCCGAGATCGAGAGTCACATGCTCTTCTGACCGAGCCAGCCAGGGGCCCCTCTTTCCCCTATCTTGGACAAAAATATCTTCATCACTACCTGGAAAGCTAGGATTTGATTTTTGAAATCTCAGACCCTTCAGAATTCCACAGCAGAACATCGCAGCCCAGGAGAGTGCCCCCGGCACACAGCCCACCCGTCTTCTCATCACACCCCTTGATCGGGTCTGTCCCGCACCACAGGTTTGGCATGGGGTGTGCGGACATCCCAGGCTGCACACCTAGCTGTGCCCACACCACCTGCACAATGGCCATTCCCTAGCGGCAAGCGCAAACGCAGGCTGCCCACCTGTGGGAGGACGGAAGAAGCCACAAGGTTCTGCGAGGGAGCTGGGAGCCGCTGGGGCAAGGACTTCCGGGGTCCTCGTTTCCAGAGCATGGTCTGATCGGCAAGGAGTGGGAATGGGCTCTGGGTGGGCATGACCTCTTGGGGTTACGGACTCCCAAGGATCATCTCATGGTCTACTTCCTGCCTCAGATGTCTCTTCTTAATTAACTGACCAGGGTCGGTTGCATGTTTCTTCTCAACTGGCCATAACACTAACTGTGTGACTGAGGAAGCGGTTTGGCCTCTTGGCACCTTGGCTGACGGTGAAGACCGCCGTGAGGACGCAAGTATTCATACGTGCAGACCTGGAGAACAGTGCTTGATTAGAAATAAGCGTGAACAGGCATCCAAATTGGCAAAGAAGAAGTCAAACTCTCACTCTTTGCAGATGATATGATACTTTATGTGGAAAACCCAAAAGACTCCACTCCAAGACTGCTAGAACTCATACAAGAATTCAGTCAAGTCTCAGGATATACAATTAATGCACAGAAATCAGTTGCATTCCTATACACGAACAGCAAAACAGAAGAAAGAGAAATTAAGGAGTCGATTCCATTTACAATTGCACCCAAAACCATAAGATACTTAGGAATAAACCTAACCAAAGAGGCAAAGAATCTGTACTCAGAAAACTACAAAGTGCTCATGAAAGAAATTGAGGAAGACACAAAGAAATGGAAAAACGGTCCATGCTCATGGATTGGAAGAACAAATATTGTG
>CM052807.1:92728290-92916178 GCA_028533885.1 Nasua narica | reverse complement strand
GGGTTGCTGGGAGGTGGGGGGGTGGATAGGGATATGGACACTGGGGAGGGTATGTGCTATGGCAAATGCTGTGAAATGTGTAAGCCTGATGATTCACAGACTTTACCCTGGGGTAAATAATACATTATATGTTAATTAAAAAATTAAAAAAAAAACAGAAATAAGTGTGAACTATTACAACCATTATGATTACATACCGACACAGCATGCTGTACTTCTTCCCTAGAAATATTTCACGCTGTTTTGTCATCGTGTTTTCTCATGGCTTTCTTTTCAGCAGATAACATGCTTCTGGAAAACGCGGAATTCATGGTATTTAATTTTGTATTCCTAACCCCAAATCGAGTCAGTGCTCCATAACGTGTATGAGGAAATGAGCTGCCTCAAGGGGAGCTGGAATTTACCACTGGACCTGTGATCATCTCGAAGAAAAACCACTGGGAGCCTGAGCTCATTTGCTCAGATCCTTCTGACTCTAGGTTCTTAGAAGGTCAGATGTAGGTGGAAGAACTGAGTCAGAACTATGTCACAGGGTGGCACAAGAAAGAAATACTCAAGTGACAGTCCTACCCAGAAATTAAATACACTTGTACGTGACACTAACCCTACATCCTGGTAAAGATTTACAACCTGAAGACTTCCACTATGTCATACTGTATCTGTCTTCACATGAGTCAAAGGATCTGTGCAACATTCTCCCAAGGGCTTTAAGATCACATGTTTCTCAGCATCCATGATCTGGGGAGTACGTCCTGTTTTCTTTAATTGGACCTGTTTATTCTGATGACTTGCAGATAAGCAGAGCTCAGGAAATATGGCCAGGAGAAAGTCTTTAATGATGTTTGCTTGATTACAAACTGCTTGATGGAAACTGCACTGCAGAGTCTTCCCCACCATTCACCGCCATTCAAGTGGTTGCAAAGTCATTTCCGATCTAGTCCCACAATTAGAATGAATGGGCCTGGCTGCTGGTTGGTCAGGAAACCGTTCTGTTCATCATTCATTCATTCATTCACTCAGGGTTGTCCTGAGCTGTGACTGGATGTAGGAAAATGCCCCCAAAACAAGAAATGAAGGAGAATAGAAAACTCACCCAAGTGGATTCGCCTTTTCCTTCTTTTAATATTCTGATTACTCATTTGACCATTGCATATATTGAAGGTGTAATTTTTTAGTGCTTAAAGACCTGCAAATAGGATTTTTGAAAATTAATTAAAATAAAAGCTGAGCATTTAAGACTTTCATCAAATAATTATAATTATAACAAAATAATTTTTATTGTGACAAATGCCTCTATGGTTTTAGTAATGTGCCGGGCACCCAGTACTTTGTATTAACTCATTTAATTCTCACAAGGATGCCTGTGAGATAGGAACTACTATTGTCTTTATTTTACAAATGAGAAAATTGAGGCATAGAGAGTCAGGGATTTAGATTAAAGTAATATAATAAGTGGCAAGGCTCAGGTCCAAACCCAGTCCATCTGTGCCTAGAGTTTAGTCACTTTACAACTGTGCTCTAAAAGCAGATGTAAATAACATGTAAAGAAGTATTTAAAGGCATTTTTCAACTAGAGAGCTCCTGTTGGCCTAGATAGATATCAAGACAAGGAAATCTAAAGGGAATAAATAACATTAATATAAACATTGTGGTACTGGGGCGCCTGGGTGGCTCAGTCGGTTAAGCATCCGCCTGTGGCTCAGGTCATGATCCCAGGGTCCTAGAAATGAGCCCCGGTAGGGAATCTCTCAGTGGGGAGCCAGCTTCTCCCTCTCCCTCTGCTACTCCCCGCACCCCCCCTTGTTCTCTCTCTCTCAACTAAATAAATAATATCTTCAAAAATAAACAAATATATATATCGTGTACCTATTTTCAGTTTTATACATATGTAAAATTTTTATTTGGGGGCAGCTTGGTCTTGCTTTGATGGTACACTGACATGATATGAGGCCAATTGTAACATAGGTTAGTGAGTTTTCGCTAATGGCATTACACCCCAATATATTGAGCATCTGACAGTTTGACTTTTTTTAGGGTTTGGGACTGACCTCCCCAAATGAGAATTTTTCTGAATGAAATGAAATTGATCGAAGCTGAATGAAGTGCAGGGTGAGGTATGCCCCTGGAACGCGCGGAGTCAGACACAGAGGTCTTGTTTCCATGGCAACAGGCGGGGGGTGGGGGGGTTGACTACGGCAGGGCTGACATGATGGCAAGATTTGAGTTCTGGGTTTGCCCTTCATTCTTCCCTTTCTTCTATTCTCAACTTCCTGAATATATTTCCTTTTGCATCTGGTCCTATCACAAGCTAATGTTAACCAGTTGTTATGGGAGGAAGAAACAAGGTCAGCATCTGGTGAAACTTTCTAGAACCTGATAAAAGGAAAAAATGTTGCTCCCATTAATTCACTTGACCTTTTCAAAGGGTGCCTAACAAAGATTTTAAGAGGCTTGTTCTGTCATAGAGTATGATTATCCTCATGCCTGGCTTGAGGGTTGGTGATTAAATGGAAAAATAAAAATAAAAAAGAATGGTAACATCTCTCCCTCATGTGCACCTTTTGCTTAGGTCTGGGCTGATAAAAAAAGGTGAACTGAGAACATAATGAGGGGACAGAGAGGAAAGGAAAAGCAACGAATGAGGGGCCGCCTCTATTGTGATGATTGTGGTGGGATAGCTCAGAAGCTGAGCCATTTTTCCCAATTTCTCAAGGTCCATGAAGCCCAATATGTTCAGTTGGTTGTTTTGTTTGTTTGCTTGTTTTAAAGAAAAAATGTTTCGGTGCTACTTTAGGCAGAGGGGCATGTCCAATTGAAAATAGAATAGGTAATAGGTATAGATATTATTGCTTGGGTCGGTCTAGCTAGTAAAGGAAATGATACTTATCATAGAAAACACACATACAGAGTTAGTTTGTGCCTGGTACTATTCTAAGTGCTGTACTTATATTCACTCATGTAATCCCCCCGTCAACCCTATGAGGTAAACTATGCTATGATATCTACAGCCATTTTACAATTGAAACATCGAGATATAAAATATTATTCCCAGAGCTTCAAAACTATTACCTGGTGAGGCAGTTTTCAAACCAAATGGTCTGAGCTATGCAAGTAATCCTATTCTGTGCAGAATCCTAAAATCTGATCTCGTTTAGTGTGATACCTAAACATTTCTGAATCATCAATCTTTATTTTCATTTATTAGATTTGACAACATCATGTAGCTCTTCAGCTCTGTGTCAAAATACACATAATTTTTGTTTATATTTGTGTATTTGAGTGTATGTAAGTTAAAGAAAATGAAAATTACATTTGAACGGAATTTTGCAGCCTTTTTAGAGATAATTAGGGACAACTGGGGACGCCACGAGAACAAGTTGAATCACTTGCACGATGCTTGCATTCACGATTTTGTCTTTAGTTGAAAGGAAAAACAGCTGGACATTCTGCTCTTTAAAATAATTCTTTAAGGGGCGCCTGGGTGGCTCAGTGGGTTAAAGCCTCTGCCTTTGGCTCAGGTCATGATCTCGGGGTCCTGGGATCGAGCCCTGCATCGGCTCTCTGCTCAGCAGGTACCCTGCTTCCCCTCTCTCTCTGCCTATTTGTGATCTCTCTCTTTCTCTGTCAAATAAATAAATAAAATCTTAAAAAAAAATAATTCTTTAATTTTCCCCCAGCAAAATTCCCTATAGCTTTTCCTCGGTGCCTCTATTCCAAATCTGAGTGTGTGAAATTGAGATGTATCTAAATATTTATTGATGCCTTCATATTTTTTCAGTCATTCAAGTTTATCCTAAGGCAATAATTTTAGGACAGTGATCATTTATATTTTGGTTCGTGTTTGGTTCAGGGTTCAGCAGAATAACATGATTTCTTCTAACTTGGAGTTCATGTTTAGGTTCCAATTCCTGCTTAATTTTTGCTTAACTCCTGGTAGGCGAGACCAAATATAACTATTTAATATGATTTAACTCATAGCATAACCAAATCTTCATTAAAGAGTTTTGCCAATATGGCCATTGAACAGTATCATAATAATATGATTATAAGGGCCTCATCTTTGTAATCACAGCACCAATAGTCCTTTATTAGATTTCTGCTTCACATATGACATTAAGTTACTATCATACTTTACAGTTTGGGGGTGAGGACAATTAGAGCAATTACTAGGATCAGCCTTTTAAACTGTGCACCTACAGAGGTGCCTAATGAACATACTTTGGGTTTTTAATTTAGGGTTCAGAAATAAGTTAGCATTTTATGAAGATTTTCCTGACTGAAAACTGTGAGGAGGCAGGCACCCAACGGCTGAATGATGGGTAGTGTTTCTCTCCCCTCTAGTGGTCTGATGCAGAACTAAAATGGCCAACCCAAGAATGTCCGAGGAAAACTGGCAGTTCTGAGGTCTGGACAGCAGCCCTTGCATCTACCTGGCCACAGGTATTATTAAATTATTAAAGAGCAACCTAAAGAATTGATCAAAGGCCAGGTCTCTAGCCGGGGGGCAAGGCAAGCTTGGATTTTGATTTCCAAGTTGATTTCACAGGCATGACAGAGGGAGGGGTGGTGGCTTTGAAAATAGACAGAAAATTTCCCCTTTTAATTTCTTAACTTGGGGAATGTTGGAGTTTATAGTATGTTGGAACAAACATTCTCTCTCAGGATTTTTCATCTGTGACTTTGTTGACCCTTTGAGTTCAATAATTCTTGTTGCAGCCCCCCTCCCCTACCCTGTAAGATCTTTAGCAGCATCCATAGCTTTTCACCTACTGGATTCTAGTATCATCCCCAGTTATGATAACCAAAAACATCTCCAGCATTGCCTGATGTCCTCTGGGGGGAATCATTTCCTCTGACTGAGAATATCTTAACAATTCCTCTTAGGTAAATTGAAAATATAGGGGTAGGGTGGCTGGATTATAGACGCTGGGGAGGGTATGTGCTATGGTGAGTGCTGTGAAATGTGTATGTCTGATGATTCACAGACATGTAACCCTGGGACAAATAATACATTATATGCTAATAAAAAAAGAAAATAGTTTTTCCAATCAAAATAAATATTTCATTGAATATGACTTAGTAGGAGACAAGTCCTACACCTGTATTATTTAATTTCATCCTTGTAAGAATCCTCAGAAATGAGTCCTGTTATTCTCTCCATTCTACCGGTGAGGAAACCAAGACTCAGAGAGCTGAGTAACTTTCATGACATCACGCAGGTAAGTGGTAGAGCCAGCATTAAAATCCAGGCAGTCTGGCTCTGGGATCTGCATTTGAAAACCCTTTGCTACAAAAGTATAACTCCTTTTCAAGCCCCAAGTGGAGAGCAAAATGGAACTACTGAGCTCTAAGTAATCACAATCCATAGCTGGTAATTTATGATAATTTTCTGACTTGACAAAACATAAGGGAAAGAGAGTATACTGATATTGTCAGAGGGAGATTTATTTGTGTTTTCATTCATCAAGTGCCCGCTCTCTCTACAGATACAGAGATGTATATAACAAAGCCCCTGCCTACTGAAGCTTATTTACATTGTTGCAAGCAATAAGCAAATGAACAAAAGCATGACTAATATTGCGTAAAATAACATGCTGTAAAGAAAATAAAAGAGGCTACAAGTTATAGAGAGGATCTCAGATGGGGTAGAGGGCTGCTATTTTATATAGGGTGGTCAACCAGCGTCTCTTGGATAAGGTGACATCTGAGCAGACAAGGAAGAAACAAGGGAGAAAGTCAAGTGGAGATGTGATGGGAAAGTGTTCCAGACAGAATAGCAAGTGTAAAGGCCCTGAGGTAGGAGTATATTTGAAGCAGGGCAAGTTTGCTGGTGTAGTAAGAAAAAAGCGGAGTCAGTGGAACTGGAGCTGAGGAGTGAGGGGGGGATGAGAGAGAGAGAGAGAGAGAGAGAACGGTGGGGGAAGGAGAGGACTGCAGATGCCCAAAGGTCTAGAAGGCCCTTCTAAAAGGACTTCTTGGCTTTTGCTTTGAAATGAAATGTATTGAAAAGAGAAGTGCCCTGATCTGATTTAACTTTTCAAAAGACTATGCCAATCTTCTCGCCCTGTTTTGCGAAGTGGTTTATCATAATGGTTAAAACCGTAAGTTCTGGAATAAGACTGACCTCATTTTAAAGGATCTCTGTCTCTAGAACTCACTTCCTATGAGCTTTGGGGCAAATAATTTAACTTATCTGAGTCTCTGTATTCTTATCTGTAGAACAGACGTGGTAATATCCTGGTTAATTGAATCTAAGTGTGATGAGACATGAGATGCACCATAATTTTATGTACCACTAAGAAAATACAGAACAACACTATTAATCATGCATGAGTCCATCAAACCAGGCTTTCCAAGTTGGGAAATGTCTTTAAGATATTCTTGGGAATTTGGTCATTTGTTCTGGCTTTATCTGCATTGCTTGACATGTAATAGGCAATTATTTTGCATACGTTTCAGTGATGAAACAAAGCACAACTTCACCTATCTGTTGGTAGTTTCACTTCTTAGGGTCCCCTAAAGCACTTGGTTGTTGCTTTAAAAAAAAAGTATGGAATCAGGCAGAGTCTTTCCTTCCTGTGATGAACATTTGCTCTACTAGTAGCACATTTAGTCTACTTCTTTGCTTGGTTTTTATGCCATTCTGCTTGTATAATAATCTTTAGCTCAAATACCAGTTCATAGCATGAAAGATTTTTAAATAGCAATTAAACCACACGCGGTGCCAATGATGTGCTTCAGTGAAGCAATATGATGGTGATATGAGTTTACACATTCACAGATAGTGAGAGAATTCTAGCATGTCTGCCCTTAGGTTCGCGGTGATTGTAATGTGACATCAATCCGTTATTAAAATGTTTTGTGTGTGTGCGTGTGAGAGAGAGAGAGAGAGAGAGAAAGAGAGAGCTGTCTGATATTATGATAATACATATATGCGTATGTGTGTATTAAATTTAAGTATATGAAATCTATCTGTGTATGTCTTCATTTTAGAACTGTTGGAATATATGGTGCTGCCTGCCCTCTAGAGTCGAATTAGCAGGGGAAGTCTGGCACCGTGTAAGCCCTCAGTAACTGCTACTTAGCATTCTCATCTCAATGAAGGGTTTGTTTTACATGCCTCCATCTCTTTCTATAGGATTCCTTAAATTAATTTCATTTCCTCTGTTTTTCCTGAACTCACAAATCTTCCAATTCTAATTACTCAGGTGGCTCTCCCTCCTTCCGCACTTTGTACTCCCAGAAGGAAATAAAATTACAAGTCTCTAACTCCCTAAACATTCCTTTTCCCAAGTCATTAATCAACAGCCCATGGTAGAAAAAAAATTGCCCCAGGTCTCTGGAGACCTGTTGTAAGGCATAATAGATTCTCTCTTATTTCCTGTCCTCTGGGTAGCTTTTCCTTTAAGGTAGGTATTTGTCTTGCAGGGTTTTTTCTTTATTCCTTTCATGATTTAAAAAGCTGAGGGGCGCCTGGGTGGCTCAGTTGGTTAAGCGACTGCCTTCGGCTCAGGTCATGATCCCGGAGTCCCGGGATCGAGTCCCATATTGGACTCCCGCCTCTGCGGGAAGTCTGCTTCTCCCTCTGACCTCCCCTCTCATTCTCAGTCTCTCTCTCTCTAGTAAATAAATAAAAAATCTTTAAAAAAAAAAAAAAGCTGAAGGAACATTATCACTTTATCTTATCTCTTCTCTGTTTATTATTCAGTCTGCTCTAATAAAATGTTGGTTGGTCAACCCTTCTCAGGGAATTTCATGGGTTTAACTGATAAACTGTCCCCCAAGCTCGGTATCCTGGTTAATGGTTATGGTCATAATGCCACATGAGCTCATTTTTAAAAAGGCCGAAGGTAACAACGCTGCCGATTATTACTTACCCCCTGCCTTTTTATATCTTCCTGGAATGATGTACTTCTTGGCCACCTACCTCATCAAATTAAAACAAGAATGAAAACAGATGGGGTCAGAGGCCAACAGCCGAGCAGAAGCAGCAGGCGGAAACTCATCTCGGAGATCATCTTGCTCGTTGGCCTCACTATTTGTGAACTGAAAAGGGCCGGGGCACTCGGCTCTGCTAGAATCTCCCAGGCAAAGTGAAGATGTCCATCTATCAACCCCTCTGATTAACAAAATCTGAAATCTTTAAACTGTTTCTAGGTATTTCAGAGCAGGCGGTCTGTTCAGATCTAGAGGCTTTAGTCAATGTCGGAGAGGGGAAAATGCCTGTTTTTGAAGGAGGGTGGGCAGCTTAAAAGCCCTTTATTCTTTAGTTGACCCCACTTACTTAATCTTGGTAGGGTGTAATAAAGCTGATGATTGGGTCCTTTTAAAATTTACTGATGATAATTTAAGGCAATATATCTAAACTATCTAAACACATTCTTGGGGCGCCTGGGTGGCTCAGTTGTTTAAGCGTCTGCCTTCGGCTCAGATCATGATCCCTGGGTCCTGGGATCGAGCCCTGCATTGGGATTCCTGCTCAGCGGGATTCTGCTTCTCCCTCTGTCCCCGCCCCTGCTGTGCTCTCTCTCTCAAATAAATAAGTAAAATTAAAAAAAAAAAAAAAAAGCACATGCTTGCTCATTAAAAGTGGTCTAAGCAGTTTAATTTCACTTGCATTGGCACCTGGATTTGAATTCCTGAAGCATTTAGGGCCCCGATACTTGCCCCCAGAGCCCCTTAGAGCCTAACTGATGCGCCTGCGGTTGTAAAACAACCTGACATGTTGACCCTGTGGCGCTTTGACAGTCAGCTCCCCGCTCCCAGCCGACTGGCCCAGCTGAACATGTTTTAGTTCGCATATTAATATTTCTTTGTTTTATTCTCCAAGTTCATATGAAAATGAACCCTGAGGCATTTTAACAGCTCATTCCTAAGAGGAATGTCTAGAGTCCTGCTTTCCCTTAAAAAAAATTTTTTTTTAAGATGTAAAAACCCAAACACCTGCGGGCTTTAATAAGCCTTCCTCTTTGGTGTGTCTCAGATAATGAAAAGGGTTGTGAGGAGAGAGAAATCATTCTTTACAATTTGTGCCTGCTCATTGATCTTACCCAGTAAGGGCCTGACTTCAGATGAGAACTATACAGTCTAGATGGGAGGAGGAAGTGGCAGGTGTCAGGAAACAACGAGCAGAGCAAAGCTCCCTGTGTCTCTGTGGATTTCACCTCCAACAACCGTGGTACTATGGGTCTCGGCATTCGAAAAAGATTAGGAAAGCTGATTGAGTTAAATAAATATTAATGATCACATGCAAACACCCTGTTCCTGCTAACAGTCTGTTAGACCCAGAGCATTCTCTCTAAAAGGAAAGAAGTTTGTACTAGGAACGCTCATTGGTCTTAGGTAGACGTACCTTATTCTCTGTCAAATAAAATTAGCATCGGACTGGAAGAGACTTGAGCTCTTTTGAGAATCTAGCCTAATCACCTCGCTGATGCTGTACTATATACCCATTGCTCCTGAAACATCTTCAATTTTATTTGATGAGAATATTCTGGAAAATATTCTGTTGATGGAAACTTTGGGAGGATCTGATTTTGTTTGGCCAACCTAAACCAATCTACCAAATATATTTTGACCACACACTGTTTGCCTAGTATTTGAGTATGATAACATTATTAAGAGTTGGTAAACTATATAATTGGTCTCAAGTGTTCACCTTGTCCGCATACCATACCTTTCATTGGAGGACTTGGAAGTTCATCCTACTGGAAGGGTAGACCAGTTGGTCCTGGTTAACCCAGGACTTTCCTGGTTCCAGCATTAAAATGTCTGTATCTTGGGAAGCCTTAGTCTCGGGCAACCTGAGGTATTGGTCACCTAGTGTATTTTTTCATCCTTTTACTTTGGGCTTGGTCACGGGACTGCTTGGCCAATAGAATGAAGTCAAAATGGCAATGTGTCTGTTCTGAGTCTAAGGCATTAAGACATTGCATATTTGTGCTGTCTGCCATCATGAGAAGGTCATGTCCCGATTATCCCATTGGTCCAAGGAGGATGAGGCAGATCCAGCGTCAGCAGAGCAGCCCCGCCAAGCCTGCTTTATAGCACAGAAAAGCTCTATTTGCATGAGAGATAATAAATAGCTCTTATTTTAAATCACTGATATGTGTCATGCTTTATTGCACAGCAGTGGTTGATTGACCTCTACAGTTCAGTTTTATTAGTATCAGGCAATGGGTTCAAAGTTTTGCATAGGCCAGCTCCTGTTACCATGCCAGGAAGTAGCGATTGTTATTCTTTTACACCTGGGGCAACTGACACATAGAAAGATGGAGTAAGTGCCCAAGGCATACAATGGACCATTCCAAACCTGTTTCCAACATAATCCAATACCTTGAAGTTTAAAAAAAAAAAGTCAACCAATACAAGCTCACTGTGCTAGAGCTAAGCAAACCAGAGATATAAATAAGAAAAAGTGAAATGCCATCCTCTTCTCTCCTCCACCCCCCAACTTTCTGATTTCTCTAATTCTTCCTCTCTGAGGTTATCACTATTACTCTTTTGGCATGAATCGCTCTGGATGATGTTCTGTGCATTTTATAACATATTTCTCTATTAAAATTCCGTGTAAATGGAGATTACCAACTATTCTGCAGAGTCTTCTCCCGGGATAACTTGGACATCCTTTCTCACCAATCCACACAGAGGCACTTCCTGTTCTTCTCACAGCTGCCTATCACCCCATACAACAGCAGTATCAGAATTTAAGTTTACTCTTAGCAACAAATATTTCTTTTTTTTTTGTTTTATAAACATTTCAATTGATTCTAATTTTTCATTATTTGAAACAATTAGTCCATGAACTTTTTTTCATATATCATT
Source organism: Nasua narica (assembly GCA_028533885.1). NCBI lineage: Eukaryota > Metazoa > Chordata > Mammalia > Carnivora > Procyonidae > Nasua > Nasua narica. The sequence continues at coordinate 92,905,354 of CM052807.1, read as the reverse complement.
GTGCACATATGTATTTATATAGAAAGAGCCCTAGAAATTAATTTTGTTCACAGCCAATTACACATCAGTGTTTAATAATTATGTTATTTAAGTGAAATACTGTGTGCAAAAAAAAAAAAATGTAGACCAGTTACTTGTGCACCATTAGTGAGTGTTCCTCAGATACTGGGTCCTCTTTCCAGATCCTCCTTCCCTTATTGGAAACATTTTATAAGGCATCTGTGGTCGCCTGTAAAATGCATTAGCTGTACCCATTTGTCGTCAGATAAAGTGGGTTGTGTTGCTACCAGCTGTTGAATTTGTTGATCTTCCACTTTACATAGTGTGAAAGATTCTTTGGAAGCTTTACCCTCCATCTTAGAAGACTCCATAAACTGTAGGTATTTGTTGTGTAAGCAACAGGTCGGTGATGAATTTCTTTCATGGACACATTGTCCCATGACAGAAGGAAATCCTGGTACGCCCTTGGGGTACACAGTCACTTTCAGGTAGGCTCAGTCACTGGTTCAGTTTAGACTGTTTAGACTTTTCAGTTTAGACTGTTCATAAAGGATCTCATCTGAAAAGACTCAAATGTCTCTGTCTTATATAGGTTCCTCTGGCTAGAAGGATAAAAACTGGAGGAGGAGAGAAGGAGTTTAAAAAGAGGAGGAGAGAAAGCGATGGGGAGGGATGGGATTAAGACGTATTACATGCCTGCCATGAGTCAAGAATTCTTTGATTCAGAGTTATTGAGAATCATTCATGTGCCAGACAATGCCAAGCACTGGGAAGGCAGAAATAAGAGAGGCAGTCCCTACCCTCACAAAGCCTCTGGGGACAGTGGGGAAACACCTATAAAAGGCAACCCTCACTATGAGAGAACACTCAAAGCAACAGGAGCACGTAGAAAGGATGCTAAGGCTCCTAGAGATTCTGGGTAAATGTTCCAGGGTGAGTGGCCCCTGTGCTGAGTTGGGAGGGCAGGTCCTGAGCTCCCTTTCCATGGAGACTGGAGTATATATTACCGTGTTCCATGCATGAGGCCGAACAAAGCAGTTGGGACTCATCAACTGCTCCTGCTGGTTATCTGCTGAGCCACTGTACCATGTGGGGATCATTGGCAGGTGCCTGAAACCACACAGTGAAAGAACCAGGGTTGGTTTCACAAAGAGAACACTGCCATCTTAGGTAATGCTGATGGCAACAATGTGACCCTTGCCATAACGTATTCTGTGCTCAGAGCTTGGAGAATATTGAATTATTTCATCTCCACAACAAGACTATGAAGTAAGTGACAGTTTTGCTTTTTTAAAATACTTTCTTTTACTGGAAAAAAATATACGTATATATGACAGAAAGGGGCATAAGTCCTAAGTGTACATTTCAATGAATTTTCATCAATCAAACATGCTTGTGTAATTATAACTCAGATAAAGAAGTAGAACATTAGTAGCATCCAAGAGGAATCCCTACCTCCAGTCATTCACCTCCTCCTCCTCCCCAAAGCTAATCACTATCTTGACTTGTTATCATAAAGCAGTTCTTCCTGTTTTTAAACTTTATATAATTAGAATCATATACTCTTTATATAAAGGAATCTGATACTCCAGACGGCTTCTGTGGCTTCTGTTGTATTTGTGAGATTCATCACAGTGTTGCATGTAGCCGTAATTTATTTGTTTTCATGGTTGTCAGTATTCCACTGCATGATTATATTGCAATTTATTTATATACTTCTTAAGAATAAAAATAATCGAGCTGTTTCTCATTTGGGGCTATAGTGAATGTTGATGCCACTTCTAACAATATATGTGAGATTATATATCTAGCTCATATATATAAGCAAGTATGTTGTTTTCGGTTGGTTTACGTACCTAGGAGTGAATTTGTTAAGTTGTAAAGTATGTTTATGTTCAGCTTCAGCAGATAACTGCCAAACCATTGTCCATAGTGATTGTACCAGTTATCCTTGGCACCAAGAGAGCTATCCCTTATCCCTTAGTCCAAAGCCTGATGTTCTTTCCCACCCTTGGTTCTGCCCTGCATTGCAACAAGCCTAATATGCATATGTAGGCTTTGTCAACACAGCTACCCCTGCGGCACCCCTGCGGCACCCCTGCGGCACCCCTGCGGCACAAGATTTGCACACACCCGGGGTGGGATCTGCCTGGAAAAATGGACTTAAGGAAGAAACCCATTCAGGCAGGAAACTCTGAAGTCCTAGGTGTTGGGACTATTTTCTAGGGGAAGAAAAGAAGGACATGGGTTCTGGTTGGGTATGTTCTTGGGCTCATGGACTCCTTATTCCATGGGATGCAACTCCAAGAGTGGATCCCTCTTGACTGTGTGTCCCAGGATTTCCACTTCTACATCAAGGCTTGGTATTGTTAGTCCTCTTTACTTTAGCCATTCTGCTGGGTATATAGTGGCATCTCATTTTGGGTTAAACTGATGATCAATGAGGTAGAGCATTTCTTCTTTACTTTTTACACTTTTTTTTCCCATTTGGATATGCTCTCTTGTGAAGTATGTGTTCAGCTCTTTCCCACAATTTTCTACTAGGTAGTTCATTGCTAGTATGATCCCTACTTGACAACGGGGAGTCTGAAGCACAGAGAGGAAAGATAATTTTTTCCAAGGTGCCATAAGTAGAAAATAGACACAAAGCTGTGTTTGAATCCAGGACATCTGACATCAGTCTCATCTCTTAACCCACTCAGATGATCAGACAAGGAATCCAAATTGGAATTTTTTCCTCTGTTACAATTCATTGATTTATTGTTGGCCTTCTGCTAACTGAGGAAAAGAGTTTCACTCAGATGCCCAAGTGGAGACTACCTTAGGTAAGGTAAAATTACCAAAATCTTGATTGCTTAAGACAACACTCATTTACTCTCCTAGAGTTATGGGGCTCAGAAGTCCAAAACAGGTTTTATGAGACTGAAACTGAGGTTCTCTCCATGGAGGCTCTGGGGAGATTTCCTTTCCTTATCTGTTCCCTCTTGTATCTGTTGCATTCCTTGACTCATGGCCCTTCGTTCTGTCTTTAGGGCCAGAACCTTCAAATTTCTGTCTGCTTCGTCACATCACCTTCTCCACTGTGATTTAAATTTGCTTATGGACCCCTTATAAAGACATTTGTGATTGCATAATCATAAATGGATAATCTCTTCTCATGTCAAGATCTTTAACTCAATCATATCTAGAAAGACACTTTCTCTATATAAGATAATAGTCACAGGTTTTGGGACGAGAAAAGAGATATCTCTTGGGGGGCCATTAGGAGCCTCTCCTATCCCTCCATCATTTTAATTCAATATGTTTGTGTCATAAGATTTTGCCTCTGAAGTTTTGCACTTGGAAATAAACTGGTTCACTGCCTGGTTCACTTATGGCGACTATCAGCCAAACCCTTCAGAAAATGCCTGCTCAAAAATTTCTGTCTCTGTGGTTCCCATGAACCCCTTACTCACGCAGGATCTGTCAAAGCGTCTTAGGCAGGCACAAGGAATAGACAGAATTTATGTTTTACCTCACTTATAAATTCTTTAGATGATTCATGGGTTTTCTTACCGTAAAATCACCTTTCTTGGAAGCTTTCTTTTCTAGGAACCTGATACGCCTTCATGTTTTCTATTTAAAAAAAATACCTTCCTGCACCACTTCTGTTATGTTCATGTAGCGAATCCTGGTCAGGAGTGACAGGAAGCTCACTTCCGTGTAAGGGCTGGCTGGCGCTGGGACACCTGTTGTGCTGAGAGGGAACATGAGCTGTCTAACAGGTGCTGCCCCTTCCCCCAGACTGCCAGGTGGAAGACTCAGCTGTTCCTGAGAGCCGGGATCTTCATGGCTTTATCCAGAGGCCGGGAGTTCCCTCTCGTCCTGCTTTTCATCTTCCACATGATTCACATTGCAAGAGGCTTTAACTCTGGGTCCCCAGGAGAGCATTTTTATTCTGTAGCCGTTCATTGTTAGTTCATCAAACATGTTTGTCAAGTGCCTACTGTATACGTGCCGGTTTGCTGGGGGCTGGGGACACGAGAATGAGAGAAGTCTAGATCCTGCCCTCAGGATAATCCGTTGTTGAGTTAAAAATATGATAATTTCCCATTTTAGGGTTTATTCAACAGCAACTGACAGGAACGAAATTCGCATTGACTTAAACATTAAAGAGAACATTTTGATTTATGTAATGGAAAAATCCAGGGATAGTACTGTGATTTGGTCAGAGTCCAAACAGAGAAGAATTCAATCAATGAAAAGTGCGCACACACACGCACACATACACAACCTCACACTAAAGGACTTATTGCAAGAATTTGACCGATGCAATTGCAGAGACTGATAAGCCAGTTTCTGGAAGGCTGTTGTCTTCCTTTCTGATTCTGGTGCTTAAAGACCTCAGAGCTAGCTGTCAGGTGGAGAAGCTAAAGCCACGTGGGAAAGAGTAAGGACAAACTGGTACCTGTGACCATGAGCCAGAACCTCTGAGAATGGACCGGGACCCATATCAGTCTCTGGTGACTTCCAGACCACTCTGGATTTCTATGACGGTCCCACAGAAGGAAAGCTGGCGCTCTCTGTTACGAAGCTAAATATGCACGTGGTGGTCCTGCAGTTGCTGCAGCTGCCGCAGCTGTAGGAAAATACGGGGGGCGGGGGGGGGAGGGGAGCAGATGTAAACCTAGCTGCTGCCCCACAAAAACCAAAGGCGAGCTCATAGGTACTGTGCTGCAGTAGCATTTGGTGCCTCTGCCTGATCCTTTCAGGCATAAAACCAATATGGCCACCTTCACGCCTACCTTCCGAAACCCATGCAAATGTCTTTATGTTCCACTCTAAGCGAACCATATAGCGAAGGGGATTCTGGGAGATGTAGCGCAAGGCTGCCAAGTTGATAGTCTCCAACCAACTCCCATACATGAGTGAGGAATGGCTGGCTGCAGGGGTTCAAACGATGTCCTCAGAAATCTCTCAGCTCTGTTTCTCTCTTCTTTCTTCTCAAAGCGCCTCTTCTCTCACTTTAGCTTTATAAGCCCAGTGGAAAAAAGAGCTTGTCTTTCTCCATAGTTTTATCAAGTCCTGGGCTGTTACTTGTCTCTGGTCAACCCTGGGGAACACAGCACTCTCACTGGGCAGCCCTGGGTCACTTGCTTTCTTCTGGCGTCAGGGTCTGGGGCCAGACTCATTCTAACTGCAGGCACTGGGAATACACAAGTGGTGGTTCTCCAAGAGAAAAGCAAGGTATTGGTACTAAAAAAGGAAATTAAGCCCCAAGCTAAAGTTCCCTAACACAGATAGAAACTCAGGGAAAGGTGTTGCCACAGGACATGATTGCATCAGATATGAAAGCAGCTGGGCACTCGGAGTAATTGCTGGGCTGCAATCTGAAAGCATATGGTATCTGTCTTTACTATCTCTTCTGTCATCTAGCTGTGTGGTCTTGGGCAAGTTGCTTAATCTCTCTGGAGCTAAGTTATTTCATTTGACAAGGAAAAAATTTCGCCTAGAATTCATTAGTTCATTCAGAAAGCAATGATCAAATATTTAACCATATGTCACACCCTGGGATGAATAGGAAGCCCTTATGGAGTTTATCATCTAATGAGGGAGACAGACAGTAAAATTACAATACATATAATGGATTCAGGAAAGGGAGAAAAGCACCTGTCTGGGATAGGGCGAGGTGGTGGAGCTTCCTAGGGAAGAACATCTGAAGAAAGCATTTTATTTTATTTTATTTTTACTATTATTTTTGTTTCAATATTTTTTATTAACATATAATATATTATTTGCCCCAGGGTACATGTCTGTGATTCGTCAGGCTTACACATTTCACAGCACTTACCATAGCACATACCCTCCCAATGTCCATAACCCTACCCACCCCCCACCTCCCAGCCACCCTTAGTTTGTTTTGTGAGTTTAGGAATCTGTTACGGTTTGTCTCCTTCCCCATCCCATCTTGTTTCATTTCTCTCCCCCACCCCCCAAGCCCCGCCCTGCCTCTCAAATTCTTCATATCAGAGAGATCATGTGATAATTGTCTTTCTCTGACTTATTTTGCTTAGCATAATACCCTCTAGTTCTATCCATGTCATTGCAAATGGCAAGATTTCATTTCTCTTGATGGCTGCATAGTATTCCATTGTATATATATACACCACATCTTCTTTATCCATTCTTCTGTTGATGGACATCTAGGTTCTTTCCATAGTTCGTCTATTGTGGACATTGCTGCTATAAACATTCAGGTGTATGTGCCCCTTCGGATCACTACATTTGTATCTTTAGGGTAGATACCCAGTAGTACAATTGCTGGGTTGTAGGGTAGCTCTATTTTTAACATTTTGAGGAACCTCCATAGTCTTTTCCAGAGTGGCTGTACCAGCTTGCATTCCCACCAGCAGTGTAGGAGGGTTCCCCTTTCTCTGCATCCTCGCCAATCTCTGTTTTTATTTTATTTTATTTTATTTTATTTTATTTTATTTTATTTTATGAAAGCCTTTTAAAGGACAAGTTTGTTTGTTTGTTTGTTTGTTTGTTTGTTTTGGCAGATAGGTCAAGGGAGTTCATTTAGTTAGTGAGAAGAGATGTAAAGGTGCAGAGCTGTGGGGAAGACGCCACATCAGAGGCAAACTTCAAGCTTTCAGAATGGCCAAGTGCAGGGAACTTGTGGAAAACTAACAAAAGATAAGTCCTCTGCTGGGGATCCAAGCAAGAAGGGTATTCTCTGCCATGCTAAGGAGCGTGGCCTTCATCCGACAGGGGGTGAGGCTCTGTGGCACGGTTTTGAGTGTGAGAGTCTCGTGAGTGATATTTAGGAAACAAGGTGTCCTTGAGGAAGAAAGAAGTTAAAGAAGAGCAGGAGATGGGTTGGGAAATCATTTCTAGTATCCAGGTGACGGAGGCTGCGAACCTGGACTTGCGAAGTGGCCTTCTGCCTGGAGTTAGGGGTATCTAGGAGGTCACTTGTCAGGATGCACTGATTTGCTGATTGTGAAGAGAGGAAGGAAGAGAAAATGCCAATTTCCAGATTCACAACCAAAGTGAAGAGGTGGGGCTGCTACCATTCAGAGCTGGAAAAACTGGGGGAGGAAGTTGGGAAGAGGTGGTGGGTGTTGAATTCAGTTTGGAACATGCTGAATTAAAACAGTTTTCAGGATGCCCATGTGGAGAAGTCCCGGAGGACCAAAGGTTTTATTTAACTCTGAGAGGCCTTGATTTGATGTTAATTTCAGTCATGTAGCTTTTTGAGCTTTTCTTCTGTACTTGTGAGGATGTAAGGATATATATCAAGAGAATACAAGGACTTAATCGGTGTGTATAATAGGTATAATAGGTATAATCGGTGTGTCTATCTTAATAGACCATTTCCAATGTTTAGGGGTTATGGACAAGTTGTATTTTATGATTCATACACTAAAGGAACTAAAATAACCCATGTATTCCTAGTTTTCCTTTAATTTAATCACAGAGAAAAATCATGGAATAAGAAAGAAGAAATCTTTTTGATTTCGTAAAATGCTTTCTGCATTCTGATTCATAAAATGCTTTCTGCACTCCTCATCTGAAATGACAATCTGTGTGAGAGATTATTTTTGGTAAAAAATAGATTTTTTTCTTCAACATTACTGTAAGTAATGTATTACTACGATTTTTCATTATAAGAATGCAAAAGATACCCCCAAATAATCAGAGATTTATATTGCAATGAGAACACAATCTTTGGTCCCATTTCTAATTAAGTAGTTATTTTCTTTAAAAAAAATCCTATATTTATATAATATAGTATGTATTTAGAGAGAACAGGTTTATGCTGAGCTGCAGAAGTTCCTTCTAGACTTAGGTCAAACTCTAATGTACTTTAAAATGATTGTAAAAATGAATTTGCCCAGCATTTGGGGGCTCTCTGTTCAATTTCATGCAATCTGATGAGACACATACAAATGGAACAGATTTGAAATGCTTGCATTTTGTGGGGGAGGTTCACTGCGGATAGGGTTTATCTTTTCTTCTGTCTCTAATAGATGGAAGTTCAAAAGACTAAATCCAATCTGTATATTCATATAAATCTTCTCTTTGGGCTCAGGAAGGTAGAGAAATCACTACAAACGTCCTCATCCATGGTAGTGAAGGGAACATCATGTTTCCCCCCTTAATTCTTTCTAAATTGGATTTATTAGTTTGACTGGAGCCAAAGTTCAGTGATTTTTGACATATTGAAAATCCAGATTCTGTTCATTTACGAGGATCACCCAAAGTAGTCATGAAATTGACCTCATATACCAACGTGTTGTGATAAAAATCATGCTCGAGCTGTTATTCTTCCTACCATAATGTGTAGCATAATAGAAGCGCTAACTATAGAGTGACTTAAAGTGATTTTTTTTTGCTAAATTGCCCAGCATTTGATTTCTGATTGGAATTGTAATATTGTTAAGTCCCCATCATGTTTAATATGACTCAGAAATTGTTAGTATGAGACTCTCAGCTCATTAACCCATCATCTTACCAATTTAGTCATTTGCTGCCTTTCAAAAGATATTTTCTCCTGCAGGAAGATTCTCAGAGGCACTGGCAGAAACATAAACTACAGGAAAGAAGAGAAATACAGGAAAATGAAAACTGGAGAATTCTAAATAATATGAGAACAACCTCCCTTCTCAATTATCAAAACTATTTTAGTTATGTACTTTGGGTAGATTTATATCTTACACGATCACTGAGGAGTCGGAAAGAAGTTTCCTTCCCTTCCAATAGTTGCTAGTGGAGGAAACTGGCACACATTCTCACGTGAGGTCCAGTGATTCTTTTTGGAATATTTTCGAGGACAGGACATCATGCTCACTGCAAGGTGGCTTTAGATGGTGCACAGTTTCCTTGCCCCAGAATCAGTCTTCCTGCCCTTTCTATTTGGTCCTCCTGCTACTCATTAGAAAACCCAAAGGGGAGTCTTCTCCATACCTTTTTTCTTATTTTATAAAATATCTTTGTTCCTTCAGTCTTTCTCTAAACAAAAATACTTGTTGGATGAATGAAGGTAGGTTGGCATTAGCATGCTTGTTTTATAGATGTGGAAGATGAGACTCAGAAAGGTTTATTAATTTTCCCAGAGTATGCAGTTACTAATGGAAAGAGCCACAATTCGAGGAATGACTTGCCAGGCTCCAAAGCTCTTGATTCTCAGAAGTGAGATCTGAATAAATTAAATAAACAACTATCAAGTTGGTACAGAGTGTTCTGGAGAAGTTAGGCCAGATATTAGATGCAGATCTGAGTTTGGAATATGGAATGATATACATATTTTTTAAAATAAATGTATGTAGAAGATTTAAAAAAAACGTAGTAAAGCAAGATTAGGTCTTGAGAGATGTGGAAGGAGTGTTTGATGTTTTCCATGTCTCAGAATTTAAGACCTTGAAGGAACATTAGAGATCAATTGATCTCAAGTGTGGTTTTTCTAATTGCTCTTTAAGGATGTCTAGCCACAACCCCTTCTCAATCAGACTTTACAGTTAAAAAAATAACCTTATTATGGAATAGATATTTGTGATTTTTTTCTAATTAAGACATCAGGCTTGTCTTACTTCATCTTTAGTAATTTTTTACCAGAACTTTGTGAGAACATCAAGGTTAAAATGTATTCAAATTGAATTCAGTGCTCAGTTGTATCTTTTCCCAGTACCCATTTCAGTGATATATTTAATTTCTTTTATCTGGACCATAGGTTTCTATCAGTAGAGCCTAAAGCTAGGTCTGATTCCCTCTGCACAACTTCAGGCGGGTTGGGAGGTTATTGTTGGGGTTTAGCCTAGTTGGCGGAATTTTGGTAAATTCAAGACTGTCCCAAGCCGTAGGAACCACAGGAATGAAAGGATCATCAGAAATCAGAGATTGTGTGTATACATGTGTATATCTGTGCATATGTATGTTTTATGTGCCTCAGAAATAAAGTGAAGTTTATAAGCCAGAGTATCCAAATAATCGCCAAAAAAGGGGAAACTTTCAGAAGCATACATGCCAACCTAGAACACAGGCCACGGGGTTGAAATCCATCAGAATAACAGGTCTACAGGTGACAGATTGTGTTAGTAAGGGTAGGGTGGGGGTGGGTTGAGAGGTTTCTTTTATTTTAATATATTATATGTAACATGATGATTAATGATGATGGTGTTTGGATCATGACCCCCACCAGAGTTTTGGAATAGAAGTCAGACCCTTGAGAAAGGTGCTGCAACGGTTAGTCTGACTGCCAGTTTCCCAGACCAGTGGTGCTGGCACTCAGTGCAGGTTTAACATCAGTGGGAAATTGGGGATACCAATCTTAAAGTCAAAGCTCAAGCCAGAGAACACTCAGAGCCAAAGGGCGAGAGTTTGGGGAGGCTGTAGCTTGGTGCAAACATGCTGCCGAGACCCAGATACTTGGCTTTATGGTCCCACAACTAATGCCAAAGTCCTCTCCAGAAAATCCCAATATACTTATTTCCCAGGGAAGCCTACCTCAGTGGAGAAGCTGGACTAAATAAAACAGGGTGTAGAACCTCAGTATCTGTCATTTGGTAAATGGGGGAGGCCGACCCCATGAACAGAGCCCATGTATCTATGCCCAGAGCGGTCTCATTGCTCTCTGGAACCAGAATACTTTCATCCCCCTCAACTTCTCTGGATCAATGGGGAACCTCCTGCCAGCACTTTATTGAGACTGCTTCTTTGCATATCACTAGCAGATTCCTAATAAGCAAATCTAGAAGATTTTTCTCAGTTCTCACTTTTTTTCCTGTTTTAAACAATTAACTCCATCAGCAAATCCTTCCTTATTTGATATCCTCCTTTCAATGCTTTCTTGTCCTTTACATCTTTGGTTAATTACTCTTCTCAAAGAGCTCCTCTTTCTTGTTCTCATGCAAGTATATTTGATAGTACTTAAGACTCTGTCCTTGATCATCTGCTCTTTTCCCCCTTTACTACCTCTTCTGTGATTTCAATTATTTTCATAGCTTCCAGTTATTTGTTCTATATGGATGATTCCAAAATCTGTATCATCAGCCTTGACTTTTCTGTTCCTTCAGCCACATATAGGAACATTCTGTTTGGGAGCAAAATAATGACATATAAAACCTAATGAAATTGGTATGTTCAGATCTGAACAAGAAGACCTGATCTCTGGGAAAAAATTGTGCTCTTTTCCAAAATAGACACAACGATGAAATTTACAAAGAGACCAGTTCAACACAAACTAGTTTCCTTAAGATATACTAGAAGATAAACTTCTGGGTTTTTCCATTCTTTTTTTTAAATTTTTTTAATTTTGGGGGGCTTTTTCATTTTAAAATACATTTATTCTCAGAAGCATAATGTGTCTCCTCACAGCAAAGTTCCCCACTAAGACAGTTTAGTGTTACCTTTGCCAAGAGGCAAAAGTTTCCCGTTAGGCTATGCCCCCATCTTTGTTTTCCTCTGTTAAGGGTCAGGAGGTGTTTATAAAGCATTTAGGACAGTTACATGACAGAATTACAGGAAATGAGTATGAGCCATGGTCTAAGGGCATCCTCTGTGCTCCTTGTACAGTGTAGCAGCGGGCCCTTTTCCCTCATCTATCCAAGCCATCCTCCTTCTCTAGAAAACAGTGTGGAGGTTCCTCAAAAAATTACAACATGATCCAGTAATTCCACTACTGGGTGTTTACCCAAAGAAAATGAAAGTACAAATTTGAAAAGATATATGCACCCCTACATTTGCTGCAGTATTATTTACAATAGCCAAGATATGGCAACAACCCGAGTGTCCATCCATAGATGAATAAATAAAGAAGATGTGGCAGATATATATATATGTATCTCAGCCATAAAAATGAATGAACTCTTGTCATTTGCAACAATATGGATGGATCTAGAAGGCATAATGCTATGTGAAATAAGTCAGTCAGAGAAAGACAAATACTATACTACCACTTATATGTGGAATTTAAGAAACCAAACAACAACAAAACAGAAAGAATGAAAAAAAGAGATAAACAAAAAAACGGAATTTTATTTTAAGGGACTTTATTTATTTACTTGAGAGAAAGGAAGAATGAGCAGGAGAGGGGTGGAGGGAGAGGAACAAACAGACTCCCCACTGAGTGGAAGCCCAGTGCAGGGCTTGATCCCTGGACTCCATGATCATGACCTGAGCCAAAGTCAGACGCTTAACCAACTGAGCCACCCAGGTGCCTCAAAAAACCAGAGTCCCTGATATAGAGAACAAACTGGTGGTTGTCAGAGGGGCAGTTGGTGGGGAGATGGGTGAAATAGATGAAGGGGATCAAGAGTACAATTAACATGACGAGCACTGAGTAATGAATAGAATTGTTGAATCACTATTTTGTACACCGGAAAGTAATATAATAGTGTATACTAATTATACTGGAATTAAGAAATAGGTAAAAGTAATAAAATAAAATAAAATGAAATACAATAAAATCCAAAATATAAAATGGAATAAAGTTGCTTCTCCACCTTCTCTCTCTTCTCCCTAATGTCATCCCACAGGTAAAAATCTAGCCCTAAAACAATGTGTCTTAGAAGGAAAACTGCATCTAGTGCTGAGGTTGGCAATTTACTTAAATCTTTATTTCTGGGGCACCTGGGTGGCTCAGTTGGTTAAGCGACAGCCTTCAGGTCAGATCATGAATCCAGAGCCCCGGAATCGAGTCCCACATCAGGCTCCCAGCTCTGTGGGGAGTCTACCTCTCCCTCTGACCTTCTCCCCTCTCATGCTCTCTCACACTCTCTCTCTCAAATAAATAAATAAAATCTAAAAAAAAATAATAAATCTTCATTTCTGTTTCAGAGTTGACTAGGGGTATTTGAGTAAGAGAAACAGAACAGAGAAGCAAGGCTATTATTTCAAGGTATAAACCTTCCACATATGTTTTACGTACACTTGGGAGAAAACCAATTACTCTTAGAGTTATCACCAAGGGAATCAAGGGCATCAAACAAGACAGCCTGGACCACTGGACCACCCCAATGTGTTACAAAGACTTGGGAGTACTGGGAGGTGGAGGCACAGATCTAGTTTGGGCATGGAAGCAGGGGATGTGGTAAGACTGCCCAGGGGGTGATAGTGGGCAGAAATATGAAAGGATTCAAAATAGCAAAGACAGACTGGATGGAAGAGGTCTTGGTTTTACATAAACATATAGTGAAACTAGCATTAATTGAGCTCGTAATGTCAAGCACTGTTCTAAGTACATTCTATGTATTAAGTTATCTAATCCTCATAGCAATCCTTTACAGGATAAAATATATTTCCACTTTACAAAGGAGATATTGAGACACAGAGTAAGTGGCAGAACTGGGTCTCTGAACTCAGGCTCAGATCTATAATCCGAAGCATTACACTATGATCCCTGTAAATCAAAGTATGAGAGTTGGATAATTTCTGGGGTTCTTCTCCTGCTGATCTTGGTGAGGGCACCATGATTAATAAATTATGTGACTTTATTTTTTCATTGTATAATCTATTTTGCATGGTTGACACCAGTATCTGAAGGATATTCTGGAGAGGGAAAAGTCAGAAACTCAGGCTCATCTATCTGATGCCATGAGCGAGCTAACTCAGTATTGGAGTCGAGCGGACAGTTTTTTGCTTAGATTGCCCTCTGTGTCCTTCACATCACCCTGGAGAACTGGGCCCACCTGTGGGAGGGAGAAGACTAGGGGTCACAATTGCTCTCTTGACATTTCATGTAACTAGTAAACTAAACACGTATGACTCACGAGAAACTCAAAATGCGATATTCTTTATCTTTCACCATTTTTTTATACTTTATCCAATGGAAGCAATCTTTCTTGTGTATGGATGAAAACTCCAGAAGGTCCCATGGTTTCTGTTTATTTTTACTTAATGAACTAATTGACAATGGTCCACTGAAGTTGCAAACAGTATAATTTCATTATTTAGAATATCAGGTCCCACATTAGGCAAAACTTCAGCAGATCCCTATAAGCTAGAAGAGAACATCCGACACTTCTGTCAGAGAAGCATTCCTAACAGCTAAAGCTAGGGAAATGGGTCTCCCCGTGGGGAGTAGGATCTTACTTTTGGCATGGGTTCTGGGGACGTGGTCCTTGGGTACACAGGACAGGTGAAATTTTCTTTGATTTCTTAATTTTAATTAAACATTTACATCAGTCTTTTACTTACCTCCAGAATATATCAGTTTAAAGAATATTAAAATGTTTAAAATTATTTACTGGGAAAGTTACTATATTTCTATTTTTCCTACCTCCCTAATCTCTAAATAGAATTTAGAGTTAAAGAAACACCACACGTTGATCCCCTTCGACTTGCTGAATACCTCCAGCTTGAGATGCCCAAGCTCAGCCTATACCATCCAAACTCAAACTCATGGCATTAAAAAATGCCCAAGAACCAAGCACGCATGTCAAACTTTAACATCTGCTTAAAGTTTGCGGCAGACACATTATCTATTATATAACATTCCATACTTTTTAAACTAAGTTTAAAATCTTTCATATTTATGAAACACAAACAGAATGAAATGAAAATCAAAGCAAAGTCTCTCTCACTGCTACCTGGGAATCCAAACTTTTCTCCTTACACTTCTCTCGTCATTTTCTAAACACAATGTGCAGATTTCTGATTTCAAATCTTCACTTATTCCCTCCCCCTGCCCAGAAATCTGTGTTTTTTTCTCTTTTCCTTTTCTTCTTGTCTGAATCCCATCCCTTTTTGATGAATTTAAATTTCCTCTCCTACAGAAATTCATGTCAAATATCCATATTTCTCATTTAATTACTTCCCCTTCTAAACAGCTGAGGTATCTATGAGCTGACCTACTCTTGCATTCCAGTCTGCCAGGGTTATTCATCTTTGTCCTGATGTCCCTTTTTGTCCCCTGTTAATTAGCAAATGCTAGCAGAAGCATTTAAAATGTATTTGTTGAAAAATAAGTGAAGGGCATTGGAAAGCATTTATAAACAGATGACATATATGCATGTTCATACTTAACATGTGATTGCCAACATATATATGAAGAATTACAACTGCATGGAAAAATGCATTTGATGTAATGCAGAAAGAAAAGGTCAGGATGCAAACCTTTATACAGTCTGATCTCATTAAAATTCCGTACAAGCACGCCTTAATAACTGCATGATAGTTCATCATTTGGATGTGAACTGATAACCTTTTTAGAAAGAATGGATTAATAAATTCAGAAAATTCTCTCTAATACAAAATGATGGAAGCTTGTCTACTTATTCATTCTTCTTTTTATCATAATGTCATTTTCTTTTTCTAGCACTTTCCAACATCCAGAGCATGCATTAGGGAACCTACTGCCCAGAGGTTTTCAAAGTGGATCTAATAGTCAATATTCAGAGGATAAGTATCTGTATACCAAAAGGAGAATTAGGAAGAGATTCATAAATTTCCTTATACAGTTAGAGCTTCAAAAGTTAAAAATACCTTGCCTCCAGGGCTTGAAAACAATAGTGAGGAACATTTCTCCTCCAGGGCTTGAAAACAGTAGTGAGGAACATTTCTCTTGGCAATGGCATTCAAGTCATGATTAAATATCATCTTAGTTCTGAACTCTGTGATTTCCTAAAGCTAGTGCATTGATCAAAGTGCCTGAATAAAGATATGTGGGAGAAGCTTTAAAAAAAAAAAAAAAACAAGCAAACAACTGATTTGGGGGCCCTGATTCAGTGAAGTCTCGAGTGGGGCCCAGAAATCTGTATTTTACGGTTTCCTAGGAGGTTCTGATGAATAACCAGGTTTGGGAACCACTGCCTGGGGGAGCTGGAGTGTAATCCAATTATTCTCTAGCAGCCTGAAAGAAAGAGGTGAAGGTAGATGTTGATTTATTGAGAGAAATGTAGTTTCTCCAGAGAGACTCTCCCTGGAAGACATTTTAAAAATCTATTTCAAGATAGTTATTTCCCTGGGGTGTTTTGATTGTCACTCTAAAGCCATGGCAGAGATTTGATGAACTTTGCAGGTCACTTCCAGCTGTCCGATTTTATAAAATTGTGCTTAGTTTTGTAAATGTTGCAATGATCTTTAGAAAAGATTTTCCCTCGAGAAAAGAGGGCATTTACTTCACACCCATTAAGCTAAGTGATCATGACATGTTCACACCCCTAAGCACATTTAGTTCTTGATAGGAAATGAGACATTTATTGTGCGCACATAAAGACACTGGAGATTTTATTGTGGCTTTCATTTCTCAAAAAATCTATATAAACATAAAACTAATACTTCTTTCCTTCGTTGTAGGTAATTTGCTTTGTAGAAAACATATAACAATTCTCCCAACTTTACGTAAGAAATGACTCGTTTTGAACAGACGCCTCATTCTAATCCAATCTTATGGTACTCTCAACTTCTTCATAGTGATTTTAACCCCCAAGAGTTAAGGTATTTTATAATAAACAAAGCCCTCTGTCCTCAGTTTTCAGTTTTCATAAGAAAACTTCTACTACCCAGAAGAATTACTACGGCAGAGAAGATTTGCTATTTCTGTCTAGACACCACTCGGGTGTGCACCTGGATATCTGCCATTATCCAATGCCAGTGGTCCTGGTGAGTCTGCCAATCACTAGATCTTCTCCTTTGTTCTCAGGGGTGAACCTGTGATCCCAGGTGGACCAAGGATAACAGCCTGTCCTTCCAGGAGCAATGATGGGCTTAGAAGTGAGCATGTGCCCTAAGAAAGACCAATCCAGTGTTGGGTGATAGCTAAACCAGAGAAATGTGGCCCTGGGTCAATCGAAAATAGTTTTTCCTGCAGAATGATGAAGGTTTGTTTGCATAAGGGAGTGAATCTAGAGGTAGAAAAGAGAGGTAGAAAAGGATAGGGAGAGAGGCTTATGACATTCTGGATCCAATTGTGTTGTCTCTTGAACTTTCAGAATGCGAAGTGCCTGAATTTGTTCTTTGTGTTATCTTGAATTGAGTTTGGAAATGTGAATTGCAGACAAAACAGCCTGACTAAACGCAATCATTTTCTCCATTTTCCAGATGAGTAAATTGAAGCTCAGAAAAGTTATGTAACTTGACCTCGTTACTAAGTAAATCAGATTTGAACTCATATACTAATACAGTAAATCCTGGGTTCTTTCTCCCAAACTGTTATTCTTTAGCATCTGCTGAAGAGGCCTGGCACCCAGGGAAAAAGTGATGTAAGAAATAGATCAAATATGGCTGGCTGAGAAGGACATTATACTGAAATACAAAGTTAGCTAAATCGCTTTTGATCCAAATTTACAGAGGTCTTTGAATAAAGCGGAAGAGTACAAGGTGTCAAATATGAAAAGTGAATCTGCTAAGCACCAAAAATAAAATTAGAATTTAAACCTTGTATTATCCAAAGGTAAACACATTTAGTTTGAATCTTTACTCATTTTAAGTGAGTTTTGTTAATCACGGGGAGTAGAAAATTCAAATGCAAATTCCCTTATAATGTTCAAATCTACCATAATTTGATGGCCAGCCAAGATCTCCTGTTTCAAGTTAAAATTTCAGAACTGACAGGACCTTTTACCTTAACCTCATAACGGCAGGCTAGATTGAACAACCAGAACCTATGATTGTTTTCCAATCAAAGTAAAATTAATATACCATCTAGTAACATATTAAAAGTTGTCTCTTTGGGGTCCCATTATACCTGGAAGTGCTCTTTGATTTTTTTCTCCTTTTCTTATTCTACTCCTGTACTTCTTTGACAAAGTGCTGTTCTACAAAAGATAATCTGAAGAGCATGAGGTCTAAAATGTGTATATTTAAGACAATACTGGGCGCCTGGGGGGCTCAGTCGGTTAAGCATCTGCCTTTGGCTCAGGTCAAGATCCCAAGGTCCTGGGATCAAGCCCCTCATGGGACTCCCTGCTCAGAGGGAAGTCTGCTTTCCTCTCCCTCGGTCAGCCACTCTCCCTACTTGTGCTCTCTCTCACTCACTCTTTCTCTGTCAAATAAATAAATAAAATCTTTAAAAAAAAAAAGTACTAAGGGAAAGAACATTGAGTACAGGAGAAAAACTGTGAAATATGCCTGAATACATACTCTAATTAATCTTTGGATTTTCTTTTTTTTAAAAGATTTATTTATTTGGTGGGGAGAGAGAGAGAGAGAGCACATGCCTGTGAACAAGAGGGGAGGGGCAGAGGAAGAAGGAAATAGAAACTTAAGCAGAGTCTGTGCTGAGCACAGAACGCGGTGCGGGGCTCCACCAAGAGGCCAACACTTAACCAACTACAACTACCCAGGCACCCTGGATTTAATTTTTCTCTTTTGATAGAGCTGTTTAAATTTTTAAAAAATATTTTTAAATTTTTTTTTAAAGATTTTATTTATCAGAGAGAGAGGGAGAGGGAGAGAGTATGAACAGGGGGAGGGGCAGAAGCAGACTCCCTGCTGAGCAGGGAGCCTGGCCCAGGGCTCAATCCCAGGACCCTGGGATCATGACCTGAGCCAAAAGCAGATGACTAACTGACTGAGCCACCCAGATGTAACAACTGAAAAATAAAAAATCACAGTAACATTTATATAAGCTAGTAGCATAGTAATAAAATGAATACCTATGAATCTGCCACTGATTTTAAGAACTAAATTTTGGTTAATGCTTGTAGCAGATTGAATATATCAGTGGCATGCTCCATGCCTCCTTAGAGATTACTGCTTTCCCGAAATCATTCCATTATATTTTTGAAAGGTAGTCTAATTTTTAAAATTTTAAGTTTTCCTAGCAATATAGGGTTTGATATTTCTTGAATTTGAACATTGTAAGTTAGAGGTAATCTCCTATGACTTGCCTATGTCATTTCACATTACATTTCTACAATGTATTCATATGTTTCCAAGGAGCTACAGTTCATTCACCTGTAGTCTGCATATTATTCCATTCTGTGACTTCTGTAATTTGGTTAGCCACTCTTGTCATTGGAACTTTAAGGCCTTCCCCCCCCCATGTTTTTGCATATGTGAATAATAATGTCTTAAACATTCTTATTCCTTTCTCTTGTGTACATGTATAAGAAGTTTTCTAGGGTGAATATTAAAAAGAGGAAGTGCCTGGTTTGGGAGTACAGAATATTTAACTTGATATGAAGGTGTCAAACCTGTTTCCAAAGTGATGAAATCAGCTTATGTTTTTACCAGCAGTATATGAATATCCATTGATTCAAATCCTTACCAATATTTGTCAATATCAGACCTGTATTTTTGTATACTTTGTGGCTATAAAATGCATCTCATTGTGGTCTTAATTTTCATTTCTGTGATTACTAATAAAGTTAAACATCTTTTCTTATGTGTATTCAGGATTTGTGATTCCCATCCATAAACAACCTCTTTATGACTTTTCCCCATTTTTGTTCTCATAGTCTTTTTTCTTATTTCTTACAGGTATTTTAAAACACATTCTTGCTTCTCTCATTGATTCTGTGTGTTTAAAATACCTTCTTCAAATTTATGAAACTTCTTTTTTTTCCCCTAATGCTTTTGATATATTTTAAATTTTAATATGGTCAAATTAATCAGTCCATTCCTTTATGATTCATGCTTTTGGGGTATTTTTTTTTTCAAAGAAAACCTCAAGAATATAATCTTTTATATTTTCTTCCAAACATTTCAAAGTTTTATGTCTTGTATTTCTGCGTGGGCTTGTTTTTTCTTTGTCTTTTTCCCTTACTGAGAAGAGGGAGAGAGGACCTTGGAGCACAAGTTGTTTGATCGACCTGCAGAAATAATTATTCATTGTCTGACTGGACCATAGAGCCAGCAGTCTGTGAAAAGCCCCAGGGATCAACCTCTACATTGAGAGCTCTCATAAGAATGGGTTATTTCTGCTGTGCATTGCTAGTATATCCTTGACATTTATCAGAACCTAGCACATGTGTATGTATGGTGCATGTGTGTGTGTGTGTGTGAGAGAGAGAGAGAGAGAGAGAGAGAGGAATTAAAACAGTTTAGAAAATATAAAGTAAAAAAACCACCTTCCTTAGACATAATCATTGTTAATAATCATGTATTATCTAGGCCTTTTTCAATATTTCTATGTATTTACTTGTTTAAATACGCATATGAAACATTATACATATACACAAACAGAGGTTTTTTTTTTTAACATAAATGGTATCTTATTTTTGGTGTAGCTCTCTTACTCTTTTTCCTTCCACTTAATATGTGTGGGAGATCATTCCTGACCATATTTAGAAATCTATAACATTCTATTTAATAGCTGCATAGCATTCTGTAGTATGAATGCCTCGTAATATAAAAATCATTCCGTCAGTGGAAAATTTTTGTTCTGATAACCAATGCTTCCCTGTATAATCCTTGGCCACTAATCCTAGTGCATGTACATGTCTTTCTATAAGGACAGAGTCCTAGAAAAGGCGTATGCTGGGTCAAGAGTATATGTGTAATTAAAATTTTTAATGAATAGGGGCACCTGGGTGGCTCAGTGGGTTAAAGCCTCTGCCTTTGGCTCAGGTCATGATCTCAGGGTCCTGGGATCAAGCCCCGCATTGGGCTTTCTGCTCAGCAGGGAGCCTGCTTCCCCCCCCCCCCGCTCCCACCGCCCCCCCCCCCCCGCCTCTCTGACTGCTTGTGATTTCTTTGTCAAATAGATAAAATCTTAAAAAAAAATTTTTTGGTGAATATTCCCAAATTATTATGAATACAAAAACTTTATCTTATGAGTTGTTAGTAAGAAATTTTGACATTAGTATGTCTGTTTACATTTACGAGGGTGTTTGACCTGATTCCAAATTATGAAGCCAACTCAATTTTCTATTTTCCAATCAGTTGTTTGAACCTCTCACAGATACTCTTTATGTAAGCTGGCTGAAAAACTGGCAAAAAGAAACACAGCTGGGTTTGTTTTTTTCCATTTCTTTTTTTCTCTGTGGAGAATTCTGAGTGGGAGGGAGGTCCCAGGGCACCATATCTGAGCTCTGAGAGTGGTTCCTCTATGGACCCAACTAGTTCATGGAGGAAGCCTTGCAGTGTCTGTATCTGATATATTCCTAGCTTCATAGTAGTATGTGACAAAGGTTTTATTTTTTCTATGACTAGAAATTAATATATACCCATTACAGAAAATATTAAAAATGTATAAAAAGTTATTAAGAACATTGAAAATAGCTATAGTTTTATGACCCAGAGATAACCAACATTAATATGTTGATGTATGTCTTACCAGATATATACAGTTTTTTTCAGATATATACAGTTTTTAAACAAAATTGAGATTACACTCTAATATCATTTTGCAATCTATTTTCTCTCTTCATCTAAAAATATATTAAGAACTTTTTGCTTGTATCGGTATAATGTCACTTCCATGTTTGATTTAGAGAAAGCATAAGTATTTAAGATGTTCAGTGGACTCTGACAATTTACATATAGGGTAAATACAATTGCCCTTAGAAATTGTATTTGGTGTGTCAAACTCCATGTTCTTAATATGCAAGTAATAGTTTGGACTACATTCAATTTAAATACATATGACCCAAGGCAGAGAAATCCTGTACACACACACACACACACACACACACACATAACCTGTCACTAATTAGAATAGCTAAATTTTACTGAGTATCTACTATATACTAAATGTGTTGCAAAGAACTTGACAAATACATTATTCCTAATTGTTACAACTAACTTTGGAAGTAAGTGTTCTCAACATTTTGCAGGAGAGAACTGAGATTCTAAGAGACGAAGCAATGTGGTTAAGCAAGGAAACATGGTTGGCAAATGGCGGGATCTGAGTTAAAATTTAGGTCTATCTGCTTG
Organism: Nasua narica; assembly: GCA_028533885.1. Taxonomy (NCBI): domain Eukaryota; kingdom Metazoa; phylum Chordata; class Mammalia; order Carnivora; family Procyonidae; genus Nasua; species Nasua narica. The sequence goes on along the minus strand of CM052807.1, from coordinate 92,883,556 downwards.
GAAAGCTTTTTCTACCCATCACTGCTGTTGGTTTTTAAAATTTTCATTCTGTACTCAAAGTTGTTGCTTTATTTTTTTATTATTGTTTTTTTTTTTTGGTATATGCACTTTATGATTAGGTTGAAAGTAATTTCTAAGGGCAATTAGGAAACATTAGTTTTTCTAGCTACACAAGAGCTGGAGCATATGCATTTGTTCCCTTCTCATTAACGGAAACCGCCTTTCCTGTGAGAGCTGCCGAGAGCTTCTGTGACAACTGAAACTGGAGCGCCATCTGTTGGCCACAGAGTTCTAGGCACTTAATACAGGAATATTATTTTCAAGTTTATCACCACTATGGCTTTCTCCAAAGAAGACATTGCAGCAAACTTGGACCAATATGAGAGGAAATTAGGAGCTAACAGTTTATCCCTGATTTTTTAAAAAAATAATTTGAGGTGAATTCACATAACATTAACCATTTTAAAGTGAATAATTCAGTGGCGTTTTGTGCATTCTCTATGTTGTGCCACCACCCCTCTATTGAGTCCCCAAACATTTACATTTCTCATAAGCAAAACCCATTACACATTAAGAAGTTTTTCCCTGTTACTCCTTCCCTTTTAACCCGTGGAAGCTACCAACCTGAATTCTGTCTTTATAGATTTGTCTATTTTGGATATTTCCAATACATGGACTCATTGAGCGTGTAACATTTCGTGTTTGGCTTCTTTTGTTTGGCCTCTTAATGCTTTGGAGGTTCATCCACATTATAGTGTGTTTTGGTACTTTATTCCTTTCTACATTTATACCACTGTTTGTTTATCCATTCATCTGTTGATGAATGGTATCTGGACGTTTCCACCTTTTGGCAATTGTGAAAAACGCCGCTGTGCCATGTATTTGTTTAAGTAGTGCTTTTAATTTTTTTGGGTAAATACCTAGGAATAGTATAGCATTAGCCTTGATTTTAAGGTGAAGACCTGCATGAGAATATCTGACAAACGGGGCTAAAGCTCTTGTTTAGTGCAAAGTAAGACAAATTATTTAACAGAAGAAAAGAAAATCACTAATGGATCTAAGCATGGACATTTTTCTTATGTTTGTTTTTCAGAGACCTTATCCACCACAGTGATTAAAAAGGATCAGTTAACTAAAAAGGATTAACTAAAAAAGATTACCTGATTATGCTTGTTTTAAAATGCAGCTTCTGCTCCTTTGCCAGCCTTCTTTCTGATTTAGCAGGTTTGGGTGTGGGAGGAAGCTATTGTTTTAAGACGCTCTCTGTGAGCTAGTCTGAGAGTCCCGGGGACTACACTTTGAGAAACACTGGTTCACCACTCAGTAGCTGCGTGGCTCGGGCAAATCAGCTGACCTCAGTAAACCTCAGGCAACTTATTTTTAGTATGAGGACAATAGAACTCACCTTACAAATTTGCCTTAAATTAGAAAGCAGTGCTTTGCCTGGTGCTAACAAACGTCAAGTTGATGGATAAATGTTGATCTCCTTTGTTCCTATCAGGAGAGCTGATTCTATTCACCTGGGACTTTGGAAGAATTGTGGGTGCTTTCACCTTGAAACAGTCCCTGAGTAAGAGAGGGTAGTCAGGAGGGAGTGTTGACTTGTGCAGTTGCTCAGTGTGTGAGCTAAAGAGTGTGATGGCAACATTGTATATTTTCTCCTCCTTAGCTCTCTGCAGAGAATGAGAATTTAGTGTTTCCCATCCCTGGATAGATGACTATCTTTTCTGCCCCAGGAGGCACTCCCCACCACTCCAAAAGCGATCTCACAAGTTCTGAGAGGTTTGATAGAAGCTTTTAAAAGGCGCATACCTTTTTTGTATTTTCCACATCAAACTTGCAGATCCCTGTTTTCAAAAATGTAACGTTCCTGTAAAGGAATTGCAGAATTGCATTCCAGAGGTTTTGCACTTTTAAATACTCCTGTGAATTCTTGCTGTATTAGAATAACTGTGTGCCTAAAAGAGATCATATTATCACAGCTTAACAAGTATGGTCTGACTCCCAGTTTGAGAAAATTATAGTTGTAAGTGATTAAGGGAAATGCTTATCTGTGACTGAACTGACCTGGTAAACACATTTATTTCCAAATAGAATTAACTTCAGAGTTTCATAAAAATGTGTGTGTGTGTGTGTATTTACGTCTTAAAGATCAGTGCTTTTACAAGTAGCAAATGAAAAAAGCTAAACCATTAGTTAAGAAAGAAGCATATACAAGAGGCTGTAAAGAACATAGAATAATTAAATGAAATGTGTTGTATTTTTTAGAAGGGCAGGGCAAGAGACAAGGGGCTGTGACTGCCCCCAGGGATGAAGCCTTGGCCTTTGGGTGAACTCCTGTGCTCCACCTTGAACACTAGCCACAATGTATCGCACATTTAGTTTATGCTAGTTACCATATTCTTGATGTTCTCTAGTCAGGACACCACCTGGTCAAGTAGGTAATATTATCCTTCATTTACAGATCAGGAGCCTGGGGTTAGAGAGGTTAACTAGCGTGCCTGAAGTCTATAGGGAGAAAAAGCTGACATATTATCAGAGTCATTTGGACTCTTAACCAGTGTGCTCTCTCTTTTCATCTTAAGGAGGAGGAAACAACTCACCAGTTTCCCTTTTGGTATGGAAAAAGGATCCCTCTTGGTTCCTCAGAAATAAACAGAATCCAAATTTTCAGTATGTTAAAAGTCACTGAAACTTGGTTCCATTCAAACTAATAAATTCAATTTAAGAAAGAGTTAAGGGGGAAACATGATGTTCCCTTCACTACCATGGACGAGGACATTTGCAGGGTTTCCTTTGCCTTCCTGAGCAAAGAGAACTTTTATGAATATGAAGATTGGATTTAGTCTTCTGAACTTCCATCTGTTGGGACAGAAGAAAAGATGAACCCCATCTGCAATGAACTTCCCCCCCAATGCAATAGTTTCAAATCTATTCCATTTGTATGTGTCTCATCAGATTGCTTGAAATTGAACAGAGAACCTCCAAAATGCTGGGCAAATTCATTTTTACAATCATTTTAAAGTATAATAGTGTTTGACATAACTCTAGAAGGAACTTCTGTGGCTCAGCACAAACCTGCTCTCTCTGGATATATGCAACATTATATAAATAAAAGATCTTTTTAAAAGAAAATGACTACTTAATTAGAAATGTATTCTCATTGCAGTGTAAAGATCTGATTATTTGGGGATATCTTCTGCATTCATATAGGGAAGAATGGTAATAATACACTAACTTTGAAGGGAAAAAAAAATCTATTTCTACAACCATAATTGCTGTGAGGTCTCTTACATTCTTTAATCCCGCAGTTAAACTTTTACCTTGAGCTAAAGCATTGGGATTTTTTAGTTTTGACCCTTTCTCAGCTTTTATATTCTGATTACCACCAAAGAAATCATTCTAATTTTCTGGTATCTGAAAAATTGCTATACATTCATTCTGTGTCTTAGTTGAGTATTCATTAAAAATACTGGCTAGAAGAAGGTCAAGTTCAAAAGGCTCCCTACTAGAAATCCCCCCCTCCATGTTTTGATACCTTGTGCATTATTTAATGTTTTTTGGGGTGAACTTATTCAATAGAAACAAGCCCAAATGTGCGTCCCTAGTCCACACGTCTTAATTTTGCCTACATCTGTTTCTGAAAAGTTACTAAGGCCTTGCTGAAATTCCTTTGAAGAAGAGACCTGACCTTCTGGTGTGATAGCCTCAAGAAATTGTTGTTGGCCAAGCTTCCAGTCATTAGGTCCAAGCCAAAAAGATAGGGTCAAGTTCAATGGCTAAAAGGTATAACATCAGGAGAGAGGGGATTAGCCCTCTTCAAAATGGAAATGAAGTCCAACTCCCATGGTTTTACTTTTGATCCATCTGTACTACCTTCAGCTATCCACCAGTTCATATTTGGAATATCCACAAGCCATTCCACAAGCCATTTTTTGGCCATAATCTTCTAGAAGTGTCCTTGCAATAAACTACTTTCCCCAGGGCAAGTTTTGCCATTTTTTCTCTTCTCCCTCTGTGCAGCTCCTTTATCCTTAATTGTAGTTATTAGTGCTAAAGCAATCACTCATAAAATGTTGGCCTCTTTTTTTTTTTTTTTTAAGACTTTATGTATTTATTTGAGAGAGAGAGAGAGAGAGAGAGGGGGAGAGGGAGAGAGGGAGGGAGAACAAGCAGGGGCAGGGACAGAGGGAGAAGCAGACTCCCCCGAGGAGAGATCCCAGCATGGCACTCGATCCCAGGACCCTGAGACCAGAACCTGAGCCCAAGACAGATGCTTAACCAACTGAACCACCCAGGAGCCCAAAATGTCAGCCTCTTAAGAGCCTAATTTCTCTGGGTCAGAAACTGGGACACATTTTGAAGAGCTCAGTGCTGTTTTATTATTTTATTAGTACTTTCAAGTTAAGATTCACTATTTGCTAGTTTCAAGAACTAAGTATGAAGGGGCGCCTGGGTGGCTCAGTTAGTTAAAGCCTTTGCCTTAGGCTCAGGTAATGATCTCAGGCTCCTGGGATCGAGCCCCGCACCCGGCTCCCTGCTCAGCAGGGAACCTGCTTCCCCCTCTCTCTCTGCCTGCTTCTCTGCCTACTTGTGATCTCTCTCTCTTTCTCTGTCAAATAAATAAATAAAAGCTTAAAAAAAAAGAACTAAGTATGAAAAGGATGGATTTATGGGGGCTAAGCAATCTGTTTAATCTCTTTCATTTGCAAATAAGAGGACCTCTTTTCTTTAGAAAAGTGCCCCCTAAAAGGTTCATTTGCATGAACTTACACATTTCCTTACACAAAACATGCGGAATGACCAGTATATGGACATATGTTAAATGCCAAGGTAAAATTTATTGAGGGAACTCTTTCAGAAAGTCCAAATGAGACCTCATTCTGCAAATGCCCATTCAGGCCTCCTATTTGCCTGTGGTAAGTTACTTATTCTGAAGTGATTGATCCCTTTCCCGAAAGGGAATATTTTTCTACCTTTTATTTCCTGGTAGCATCAATTCTGGTCCCTTTATCAGCTTACTCATTCCTTCACTCCACCTTTCATTCATTCATTTAGGAAAAACTTATTGATCAACAACTAGGCGTTGTGAATACAGAGTTGAACTGAGATGGAGGAGGTCCAGTGTCAGGGATCTGACACACACCCATGAATGAACAAGCTGATAGTGTGGCTTGGGCAAGGCGTATTGGTGGGGCCATAAGGGCCGACTGGAGTGATGGGGGCCTATTTCACATGGTGTGGTCAGGAAAGACCTCTCATGAAATAAAACATAAGCTAAGCTCTAAAGGGTAAACCCTGGAGCTGTGTAAAAACGCAACCATTTCCATCAAAAGTCAGCTTTGTAAACTCCAAGCCCTTGGAGAGGAAGGCTACCATGTGAGAGGGGTTTCACCGGCGGCGGGGGCTGGCAAGCCAAGCCCCAGCTAAGCCCCAGCCAACATGCCAGTATCGTTAAAATGAGGCCAATCATCAGAGAGGAAGCTATTAGGACAAACAAATGTTCTAAAGCATTATTTCAAGTGCCAGACTTTCAAATCTGGGAATCACATGGTTCAATGAGGTTTGAAGGCATGTATTGATGCATGACCAAAAAAAAATTAAGTTCCATTTAAGTGGTGCAGTGGCTTCCAATTATTGTGGGCGTATCTGCAGATTAATTATTGTGGGCATGTTTGTTCGTTTTAATAAACAAATGCAGCCAACCCACAGTCTAGCTATTGAGTAAATACATTTATTCTTTTTCTTCCAAATTAACTGTCTGTTTCGCTGAAATTAGCTGATATTATTTCTATTCGTTTGTGTCTATAACGTCCTGAAGACCATTCTGACAAACCTTCGCGAGCGTCCTCTTCGGGGAGCCCCCGCCCCCCGTTCATGCGGATGCACTTAAAGACGCAAACACATCTGGCCTCCAAAAGAGGAGTAGTTGAGTAGATGAGAAACTTATGTTAGCACGTCTATAACTGCAGGGTCTCTATCTGGTATTTTCTCTCACTAACATATTAGTGCTTCTGCAGGGACAAGGCTAGCGAGGCTCTCCTCTAAGGCTGAGGGACCTGAGGGAAAGGTGGGTCTCAGGATCTTGGAGATAATTTGTGGTGCGAGGGGACTATAGTTCCAGACACTGAGGAATATCCTAAATGCAGGGCAATTTTTCTAAGTAGCAACATCTTCATGGAGGATGTTCTACAATATTCTTTTTCTCTTGTTCCCTTTCACTTTAGAACCTTAAATCTTGCCATTAAAATATGAATTTTAGGAGTGCCTGGGTGGCTCAGTGGGTTAAAGCCTCTGCCTTAGGCTCAGGTCATGATCTCAGGGTAGAGCCCCAGGTGGGGCTCTCTGCTCAGCAGGGACCCTGCTTCCCCCTCTCCCTCTGCCTGCCTCTCTGCCTACTTGTGATGGCTCTCTGTCAAATAAATAAATAAAAATCTTAAAATAAAATAAAATATGAATTTTAGATATATTTTTAGAATATAAATTTCAAGACTTTCCCTTTGTTTGTATCTAATAAAGCATGAAAATTCCTACAAAAATCAGATCACGATACTCCCCTGATGAAAACCTTCCAGTGGTTCTCTGTGGCTTCTGGGGTGAAGTCCGAGCTGATCAGAATGGCACAGTAAGTGCAGTGCGTTCTGGTCTCCGCCTCTCTCCGGAGTCTACCCTACTCACTCCAGGAAGAAGTCACATGACTGAGTACCACGTGCTGTGTGAAGAGCTTTACATGCATTTTCTCAATTACTCTTTAAAGCCATTCCCAAATCAACATATTTCATACTAACATGCGTTTGACCAGGTATCCTCTCTACCTGGAATTCAAGCTTTGCCTGGCAAATTGCTTTTTCATCTTCGCAATCTCTGCTGAAGACTCTCCTCTTCCGAGAAGCCCTCCTTACTTCCCTAGAAAGAGCTAATCACTTCCTCCGTTCTGCTGTGACGATCACAACCCCTCTCACTTTGCACGGTTTTCTTCCGCGTTTATGTCCATCTCCACCAAGCTGGGAATTCAGGGTGCTGACCAGGACTTGAGTCCTTCTATGATCAGACCTAGGACAGCGCCTGCTGTGCACCGGAGGTTCATTAGATGACTGCTGAGTAGAATTAAATTGAAATGAGGCTGGGACATCGGGGTGGCTCAATCAATTAAGTGAGTGGGGCCCTGGGATCAAGTCCCACATTGGGCTCCTTGCTCAGCGGGGAGCCTGCTTCTCCCTCTGCCCACTGTTCCCCTTCTTGTGCTCTTTCTCTCTCTCAACAAATATATAAATAAAATCTGAAATGAGATAGATAGATAATAGGTATAGACATAGATATAAAAAGATATATCCATATATGTATATAAAGATACATATGTGTGTATATATGTACACACACACACACACACACACACACACACACACACACATACACACATCTTCCTGTGGATGTCAGTGTTCTATAGAAGAGCATTTTGGGTCCCTAAGACTAAAGGCTCTTCTGTAATGGAACACAACAAGGATATTTGGAAGAGGTGCAGAGGGCGTTGTTCCTCCAATATGTACACAGGAAACTGCCATGGGCAGAATAAAATGCTTCTGCAAATATCTGGTGTTTGCTTGGCATGGCTTCTCTTGGGTTTAGCTTTGCAAAATCTTCCCCAGGCTGTGTTTTCCTGGTTGCCATGGAGCCAATTCACTTCTAAAGGAAACAATTGAAGGATTAACCAACTGTGCTTGGTCTCCAGGTGGACAGAGGCCGACAGCCAGCCCGACTTATAATTTGGAACTTTGAAGTTTGTTTTTGGTGTGCATCCTCCATCCTGCTGTAATTCTTTTGGCTCTAACCTCTTGCAGTCCGTCTTTCCCAATGGAAGTCAGAGCCCAGTGTCTCATGGTGCAGCTTGGTTTGGTTTTGTTGTGTAAGAAAGTAATAGCGACTGCCTTTGTCCAGGCAGCCCCGTAATCCTTTATGCCCGAGGCAGGGTGGGGGAAAATCAGGAAGCCAAAGGATTAGGCGTCACATAGAATAAAACTTTGCTGATAAGAAATTCTGGAGCAGGGCGTAGGGGAAAGTGTCGAAAACATGAAAGTGTGAAAGTGTGAGAGAAGTGAATAGACTTGTAGGACTTAGTGGGGTTCAATGCGTTTAGCAAACCTTTAGAGGATATACAGGGAACACATTATATGACCCAACCTCCTGGAAATCTTCAGGTGTAAAGAGAAAACTATTCTTCGTAATTAGGCAACTTCAACAGAATAAGGCTGAGCGTAGGGAGAAGAAACACCCAGAAAATGCTAGAAACGTTATTTTTGCCAGTAGCTCAATGGGAAGGATTCTTCATTAGTGTGTGGCTATGAAAGTTTACTTTTCTTTTTAAAATCAAATGATATGTTTTTGAGCCCCTCTTAAAGATTTCAAGATTGCCTGCCTTACATTAGCACCACTCATAAAGAGCGTTCAGTTACTTCTGTGTGCCCCAGGGGGGTGCCTCTCATTTGCCACGAGTAGGTTGGTCTACTGCAGCCTTCTCCTTTGCCTTTTTTATCCTTCTCCTCTGAATTGGCTCCACTTGGCCCCATCTGCCCATGAGCTCACTGGTGATCGCTTCTAAAAACTTGCTGTATCTTCATGTGTCAAAATGTTTCTGTCTGAGAGAAGTTTCTGAGCACATCGACACATGCAAATAGGCCCTGAGTAAGGTAAGGAAGGCAGGGAAAGAAAGAGTGAGGAAGAAATGAGGATATTGTATGTATGCTCTGTGCCTGGGCCTAGTGTTATAATAATTTATTGCAATCATGATGTTACACACATATTAATGTGAACTCTCCCTGTCCAAGGAGAAAACTGAGATGATTCTGCTTTCTTTTTCTCCTTTCCTTCTTTCCTTTCCCTTACATTTCCTTCTTTCTTTCCTTCCTTCCTTCCTTCCTTCCTTCGCTCTTTTACACTACAGGTATTTATTGAAAATTGACTATCTGGCAGGCACTGTGCTAAATACGGGGGAGATAGTAATTAATTAACAAAATAGACAGTCTTGACTCTCATGGAACCTAGAGTCTACAGTGGCATAGAAATCATTTGGAAACAGAGAATCATATAAAAAAAATTAAGTACAATTTTAAGTGTCATGAAGGAGATGCTGATGGTATTCTTTCGTTATTATTATTGTGGTGGGAACACTTGACATAAGATGTACCCTTGTAACACATTTTTAAACACAATGCAGTATTGTTGACTATAGGCAAAATGTCCTACAGCAGATCTCTAGAAGTAATTCATCTTATATAACTGAAACTTTATACTTGTTGAACAGCAACTCCCCATTTACCTCCTCTAACCCCTGGAGAAAAAAGGAAAAAACTTCCTTTTTTCTCCCCCATATCCCCTACTCACTCTTTATTATTTATTTATTTATTTTTATTAACAGATAATGCATTATTTGCCCCAGGGTACAAGTCTGTGAATCGTCAGGCTTACACATTTCACAACACTCACCATAGCACATACCCTCCTCAATGTCCATAACCCTACCCACTCCCTACCTCCCAGCCACCCTCAGTTTGTTTCGTGAGCTTAGGAGTCTCTTATGGTTTGTCTTCTTCTTGATCCCATCTTGTTTTATTTCCCTCCCCCACCCCCCACGACCCCCCACCCTGCCTCTTAAATTCTTCATATCAGAGAGATCATATGATAATTGTCTTTCTCTGACTGATTTATTTCACTTAGCATAATACCTTCTAGTTCTATCCATGCCGTTGCAAATGGCAAGATCTTGTTTCTCTTGATGGCTGCATAATATTCCATTGTGTGTGTGTGTGTGTGTGTGTATATATATATATATATACACCACATCTTCTTTATCCATTCATCTGCTGATGGGCATCTAGGTTCTTCCCATAGTTTGGGTATTGTGGACATTGCTGCTATAAACGTTTGGATGCACGCGCCTCTTCGATCACTACATTTGTATCTTTAGGGTAAATACTCAGTAGTGCAATTGCTGGGTCATAGGGTAGCTCTATTTTCAATATTTTGAGGAACCTCCATACTGTTTTCCAGAGTGGCCGCACCAGCTTGCATTCCCACCAACAATGTAGGAGGGTTCCCCTTTCTCTACACCCTCACCAACATCTGTCATTTCCTGACTTAATTTTAGCCATTCTGACTGGTTGTGGTGGCATCTCACTGTGGTTTTGATTTGTATTTCCCTGATGCTGAGTGATGTTGAGCATTTTTTCATGTATCTGTTGGCCATTTGGATGTCCTCTTTGCTGAAATGTCTGTTCATATCTTCTGCCCATTTCTTGATTGGATTATTTGTTCTTTGGGTGCTGAGTTTGAGAAGTTCTTTATAGATTTTGTATACTAGCCCTTTATCTGCTATGTCATTTGTGAATATCTTCTCCCATTCTGTCAGTTGTCTTTTGGTTTTATTTACTGTTTCTTTTGTTATGCAAAAGCTTTTGATCTTGATGAAGTCCCAATAGTTCATTTTTGCCCTTGTTTCCCTTGCCTTTGGTAATGTTTCTAGGAAGAAGTTGCTGTGGTTGAGGTCGAAGAGGTTGCTGCCTGTGTTCTTCTCAAGGATTTTGATGGATTCCTGTGGAGACCAACTTTCTATTCTCTGTTTCTATGACTTTGTTTTAAATATCACATATGAGTAGAATTACCCAATATTTGTTCTGTGCCTGGCTTATTTCACTTGGCATAATGTCCTCTAGGTTATTCCATGTTGTTGCAAATGGCAGAATTTTTTCTCTTTTTCTTTTCTTCTTTTTTTTTTTAGAGGGTGGGGAGGGACAGAGAGAGAATCTCAAGCAGTCTCTGCACCCAATGCAGAGGCTGACGCAGGGCTTGATCCCACAACGCTGAGATCATGACCTGAGCCAAAATCAAGAGTTGGATATTTAACCAACTGAGCCACCCAGGTGCCCTTTATTTTTTTTTTTTTAAGACTAAATAAATATTTTATTTTATATACATAGCGTATTTTCTTTATTCATTCATTATGGATATTTAGGTTTTTTACATATCTCAGCCATTAGGAATAATGCTTCAATGAATATGACAGTGCAGACATCTCTTTGAAATCCCAATCTCAGTTTCTTTGGTTACATATCATTTACCCAGAAGTGGGATTATTAGATCATATGGTGGTTCTATTTTTAATTTTTGAGGAACCTCCATACTGTTTCAGAGTAGCTGCATCCTCTTACAGTCCCACCAACAGTGTACAAAAGGGTTCTCTTTTCTCTACAACCTCACCAATACTTTTGTTCTTTTAATAGTAGTCATCCTAATAGGCGGGAGGTAATAATTCACTGTGGTTTTCATTTGCATTTCCCTCATAATTAGTGATGTTGAGTATTGATCTAGAGGGTAATCGATATTATCGAGGTTCAGAGGTATGGGGAAGGAAATACAGGGCAAGGGTTTACCATATAGACAAAAGGAATAGCATGTGTATGAAATTTGGGAAAGATCTGGTAATTTTAGTCACTGTGGGCAAAATATAATTAGTAGAGGGAGAAATGGCATTTTTAAATGCTATATAGAGACAATAAGCTAGAAAAATCAGGGACTCAGTTAAGTATATCTGATTTTAAACACACTGGGGATGGATATTAGAAACCTAGGCTCTGGTCCTAGCACTACACTGCTAGCCTTGAGCAAGTTAATTCACCCCTCTGAATCTCGATTTACTATTCTCAAGCCAAGTACATATTAAATTGCTGACAAATGAGATCATGGAGTGATTCTGAAGGGTCAACTCAGAAGGAAAACTGAAGGTTAGGAACATAAAGTCCTCAAAGTACAGGTGACACTGAGGCCTGGGCAAGGTACCTTGGCTACAGCAATGGAAGGTGCAAAGAACTCTTCCGAAGTCAGACGTCTTAGATTCAAAGCCTGGCTCTGTCACTTGCCTGCTCTGTGGCTTTGGGAGAGTGAGTCAACCTTGCTCTGAGCCTCCAAATTTCCCACGTGTAGGACAAGATCAACAACATCTTCCTTCCCAAATTGTCATTAAGACTCATGATAACATAAATAAATAGAAGGCTTTCCACAGAGCCTTATACATAGCAGTTACTCAGCTAATCATTTTTTTGCTCAGCAAGTCTGACTGTTCATAATTATAAAGAATTCTGGAAACCTTTGGTGCGAGACTAAACAATGAAGGAGAAAAGAAGCAAATTATTGCCTTAGACACACATTATGTATATTATACTTTGTGCTTATGACATTCCTCCTTTCGTAAATAGTTTATCTGTCAATTCTGGAGGCTCAGGGAAGATGTGGATGCAAACAACAGACTCTCAGACTATGAAGTGTTAAAAGTTTAAGAGGCACAGTGGGAGAAACAAAGACCACGAACTTTAACATTTCCTTTCCTCTCCATCTCCTCATCTTCAATTAATTAACTAAGCAAACATTAATGAATACCTTTCATTGCAGGTATTAAGCAGTTTATAATCTCTCTGGAGAAAGACAGATAAATTTAAAAAAATGGAATAGTTACGTGAATGCATGTTTATTGATTGTCCCCGGATAGTAAACTTTATTAGTAGGAATTTCATACTAAGAAAGAAGACAATTCTGGAGAGACCTTGGGGCATCCCTCAGAACACACAATGGAGGCTGCCCCTGCTCTCCAACAGCAGCACCACCTGTCTCTCCTTGCTCTTACCCAAGGTGTACAGCAACTTAGGGGTGTAGAACTTGTTTTTGATATAATTTTTCAGTTCCCTCGAACATACTGAGAGCAAATGGTAGGTACGTGCTGCGGTAGGTTAGTATTTGATAAATGCTGGTTGAATTGGATTATTTACCTAATGGCCCAGGGCCAGGTAGACGGCCAAATATTTAGTAGAACTTTTCACATGTTGAAAAAGCAATGGAAGTACATGCTTATCTAGCTGTTAATTTTTTCAGCAAAGATGGATGTGTGTGAATCCATCCATAGCTGAGTCTAGTTCATTCTTTTGCAAAGTAACTGGCCATATTTGGAAAGAAGTTGGTTGCTTAGAATAGACAAGCTAATCCTTTAACAAAGGTGATGCTTGTGACTCTAATCCCCAAATGTAGGCTGAAAAAAAAAAAAAAACCCAGAATGAGAAGATTATAAGCATTTACAATTTGGGATCTTATAAAATGGTTAGTTTAAATTTACCATGGTTTACTGCCTCTGGAAAGTTTGGTGGGATTTTGTGTCTTTCTTTTGGAAGATAAGAAAACCATCTGGTATAAAGAATTAAATTTAAGGTCAACCTCCCATACCTTTGACAGTTATGGTTTTGGGCAAAGGAAACTGTTGTTCTAGAGGATGTCCCTCAGGCACTGATCTTCATAATCACCAAAGAAAGGTTCAATTGTGTTCAGAAAGGCTGCTTTTCCTCACAGGAAAAGGAGTAGCATGTTTTAGAATTATTGCCAACTACAAGAGTTGAGACGAAAGTATCAGTACTCCTATTTAGAATATTTCAACTGATATCCACCCCTCCAGGGGTGACAGATTTGGTGTTAGGTGCTCAGGCACAACTGAGAAAAACATACCTTCGAGGAGGATTCAGTCTAAGTGAAAAGAAAGGACCAATAGTGGTAGAAAATATATCAAACCCAACTGCTCAAATAGTGTAAAGATGTGCATCATTTACACACAGTCTTTTTGGTTTTGGTTTTGTTTTGTTTTTTCCAATTTAACCACTGAGTTTGTTTGTGTTATTACTCCTTTGTGGGGCTACCACTTTTTCTTTTCAACTTTTTAATCTACTTTGCGACTTCTGTGTAAATGCGTGAGACTTCCAGAGATCCTTATCATGAGTCTTATTCTCTGACCAGTTTCAAAGGTAAAATATACTCAGACCTGCTTTCTCTGGTTTACTTCAAGCCTTTATAACTTCACTATAAAAGCTACTTACTGACTAAAAAGTCTATATCCCACAGTTAGGATCACTATCAGTATTACCATGGAAAAGATTTTTTATAAAATGTAAGTTACGTTTTAAAATTGTTTCATTTTGAATTTGAGTTTATTGGAAAATGGATTCACAGTGGATATAATTGCTAGAAATGCAAGCCAGGAAATTAAGAAATTTGAGTTAGAGTTGGAATAGAAATACACATAATGTTCTATTATGACTACTAAGGAAAAATATCTATTATTACGTATGTCCTCAGTGTCCTAAAAGTATATACTTATTTCTGGAAAGTTAAAGTTTAGACTATAGATATTTTAAGTATTTTTTAAATGCTTGTCTCCCCCAAACAGGTGATGTTTGAAGGCACCGACTTTTTCTGATTCATTTGAAATCTTTAGTGTCTAACACAGTACCTAGTACAGAATACCTAGCACATAATAACTGCTAAGTTAATGGCTTTGGACATGGTACTACTATGGACGTGGTATTCTTCAAGGAAAGTGTTGTCTTCAACCCCCTGGAGTTTTTTGTGGAATGTTCTCAATGATTTGTATACGTGTGTGTGGAGGTTCTGCTTCTGGGTCAGGATGCTAAATGTCCTACAAATGTGGGGGATAGTCTTGTAGAATTTTCTCATCTCTTTAGTTGAATAGTGTCTAATATGCTGTGGCTCTCCAATACTGAAAATTTTCTTCGGACCCCCTGAAAAAACTCTAGAAATCCTTGCTCCTGCCTATGGAATTGAAAATAGGTTCAATTCTATCAGAAGGCTACTTTTTTCAACACTTGTAAAAAATCCTTAAGCAATGAATGCTCTTTGACCCAGTCATTCCATTTGGGGAAGTTTATCCTAGAAATAACAACAAGTAGCATTGTTATGGAGAATACATATGTAGCTTTTCTTGAGATGAAATGGGGTGACTTACCTGTCCTGACTTGCTAGGGACATTTCCCTTTTTAGCATTGTAATTCCCTCAGTGCTGGGCAAGTTCTGTTGACCACCCTACAGCAGAACCCTTCTTTTGCTGAGTGAAGAGGTTGAGATGCTACTTGAAAATAGAGGAAATATAGTCGTCAAATTGCCTTCTACGGCACTGGGGTTTAGTTAACTTCAAGACTTTTGCTTTTCAGAAAGAACAATATAAGGTCATGGTAGAGAAGAGTTCCTTGGTGGAATTAAAAGCAATTAGGAGAGGCTACATGAGGGAAGAATTTTTAGAAAGGAATAGACTCCGAGGCTTGTGGCCAAAGTTAAGGCACTTGAGCCAAAGAGTGATGTTTACAAAGTTGTTTGCTATGACCTGCATTTGATTTGAAGTTTGCCTTTCTTCTTCCCATTCTGACTGATGTTTAAATCTGATTGATGAGCTAAACAGAGATTAGATACAGGAAAAGAGTCAACAGGAAAACAGAGCCCTGCCTACTGCCTCTCACACCCACAAACTCCACCTGAAGATGCAGTACAAGGAGACAAACAGATAAAAAAAATACAAAAGAAAGAGGTTTACAATGTGTATAACTGACCTTGGATTTGTATTCAGATTTTTTTTTAAAGTCCTTTATAAATCAGTAAGAAGTCAAGCAAAATAAAGGAACTATGAGGAAGAATATCAATGGGGAAATCATACGAAAGGAAATGTGGATGGCAAGTAAACATAAGCCAAATTCAACTTCACAGGGAAAATGGGAATATAAATTAAAGTCATCTTGAGATACCATTTTTATATTGCGATATCATTTAGAGCCTGTAGATTGGCTTTTGTGTGTATGTGGGAGTAGAGGAAGGATTGTTTGTTGGTTTTTGTTGTTGTTGTTGTTGTTGTGTTGTTTTTTTACAGTATTAACCTTTGGCAAAGATACAGATCAATGGGAATTTATATTCTGAGAGTGGAAGTATAAACTGGTTCAACTATTATGAAGAGCAAGTTAACAGTATATATCATGTAATACTATAATATAATCTAGCAAGTAGGAAGCCCATTTGCCCACAGATACAAGCCATATTCTTCAGTTCATTTTATCAGTAAAAAGATGATATTCTGATCTCCATTGGCCATCCTCCTTTATTTCATTTCTTGAATGGGTCTGTATAGATGTATGCTATTTATTGGGCCCCTTGAATCTCAACACTGAGAAACGAGCAAGAAATATAACTTGGGAGCAAAAGGCATATGAATAAAGAGGCTCTTAAATGACAATGGCAGTTGGATCTATGCTTTGCGGAGACTATGCTAGGCTGTGGCCATGGGGGATTTTTTATCTTAGTGGGTTTCTTTAGCTTACAGTGGCTTTGTCCATCCCATGCATAGGACTGTTTTTAGAAAGGCAGGACCACACCCTGGAGGCCTTAAGCAAACATCATCTAGCCCGTATATCCACAGAGCAGAAAACCGTTCAGCAGACTGTAAACTTCAGCGAAGCGCCGGCCAGGGGGACACTTTAATCAAACGATGGAGACTGTGAAAATGCAGATTGCCAGCTTGACCTGGACCTACACCTGGACCAGTTATCAGAGGTCAGGCTGAGGCAGGATTAAATCTTCTGAGCCATTCTTGAACAGAATGGCATTTGCTGATTTTAAATTGCAAGCCAGACTGAGCATCACTTGAATTATGGTAAATATATTATGGAGATTCTAGCTTTAAACTTTTAGAACTAGACCTAGCTCAGTAGCCCTAGATCACTGTTTCAAATTCCATTTTGCTTCCAAGACTGTAGAGAACTTCAGAGGAGCTAATACTAGATATCTTGGATTTATCTGGAGTGTTCACAGACAAAGGGGCCACCCAGTGGTGCACTAAAGCCAGTTGTTAAATTTTCAGTAGTTTTCCCAGGCAGTTGATGTCACATTGGTAGCTTGAAATTGGCTATGGTGGGAGCATTTATGCTTCTGGAATCAGCCATCCCAACACACTGGGGTTCTTCTTCATCCCTACCTCCAGCCAATTGTTACTTTTTCCACCATGTGTTTTCATACTCATTTTGGGACTGGAAATGACTGGACCCGAATTGAGACCCAAGCTGTGGCAAATGCTATTATTTTTAACCAAAAGAAGGATTAGGGCACCAGTTACAAAGAGATATTCCATTGGGGGTGGGGGGATTGAAGTAGAGAACTCAATGAAATTATCACAGATGCAGTAATGAGGAAGACAATAAAAGAATCCCATACCTGGAATAATCTATTTTCATTGACTAGTCTGCTTAGGAATTCAAGAAATTGAACAAAGTTGAAACACACAGTGTAGTAAAAAATAAAAACACAACAAAAAGTAGAAAGACAGGTTGATTGAAATAGGAGAGGAAAAATTTCTTTGGGCAAACAGTGGAGACTTTAGAGAATAGGCAAACTTTTATAAAAGGGGCATTAAAATTTTAAGGGTGGAGCATGTAGACAATATTAAAATGGAGTTGCATCTCAAACCCAGTCTCCAGGAGGCCATTAGGAGGGGAGGGGATGAGAGTTGCCCTGTCAGAAGCTTTTACTGGGATCCAGGGAAGAAAGGTAAAATCTTAGGAAACAAAGGAATGGTTGCCCCAGGGAAAGCCAGGATTTAGGTCACTGCCAAGAGGCAAATTTTTAATATTGTATAGGAAAAGCAACTTGCTATGATCCTCTCCCTTAGATGAAGTCATTTGAAATACTACTTTGGAAAATTTAAAGATTAGATCCCCTTAAAGGCTGAAGCAGCTCTCCTGTGTGGTGGCAGAAAAGTCTGGACAGATTTCAAAGGAGAAAATGAGAAAGATCAGCATGACATTCAAATAATTATTGGAAGAATTTCTAGGTGCCAGTTTCTGGATGTGGAAATCTAGGAATTGCTTGTTCTAAGAGAAAACGTGTCTGAGAAAATTAGGGAATTAAAACTCAAGAGGAAGGTACAGCAAAGGTCAAAGGATAAAGAGGCAATGGGCAGTGCAAGGACAGATTGAGTCCAACTCCAGTTAAAGGTGGAGCCAAAGAAGTCATCTTCCAGCTGAAATTATTCCACCAGGAAAGGTAAAAGTGAACTAAGTTTTGAGCAGTGGATTATTTTGGCAGGTTCAGAACAAACTGATTTCATATCTCTTATTAAGAAAAAAATGCAAAACCAAACCTAGAGGAATATGTTAGAAAACTGACTATCTGGGTCACATATTAAACTCTAAATGTATGAAAAAAGACATTGAGGGCTAGCAAAATTATAGTCCTTTATGAGGTAGACAAGGAAAGAGAAAAATTAAGAAGCCAAATAGACTACTTACACACCCTGTAGAATCTTCCACAGAGATGTTCGAGAAGAATAGAGTGAAATTAAGCATTATAGGATAATCCATTATTGCAAATCCCCCTCCCTTCGCAACACAAACACGTAACAGAAAGAAATGCTACCCAAGGCTAGGACATTTAAACAGAATAGACAGTCTGTTGAGGAGTACATGAGTTACCGAGCCTTCCTATGTCACTAGAGGTGCAGATTTCAGAAAAGCCAACTTACTCAATACAGTATTATCAACTATAGTCATAATCCTGTACATTAGATCTGTAGAATCATTCATAACTGCAACTTTGTACCTTTTGACCACCATCATTTCCCCCACTTCCCTGGAAACCAGCCATTTTATTCTCTGCTTCTATATATTCAACTCTTTTAGATTCTCCGGGTGAGATCATGCAGTCTTTCTTTTTCACCTAGTTACCTTTATTTGTGCATTTGTGTGTGTGTGATGAGAGTACATGAAATTCATCCTTTTAGAAAATTTGTCCTTGCTTCTCATGGTGTGTTTTATATTGATTTAATAAACCACATGATTTGAACAACCTACCTTGGTCTGTGAACTGTTTTATTCCATGGCCTCTAGGATAGCCCACCTCGTGGTGTATTTGGAGTGTTCCATTGCATTAAGATAATTTCCCACAGTATAAAATCAATTCTCATTGGTTCAATCAATTAGAGAATGGGTGTTATTTCCTAGGTTTTTATACCTAAACATCCATCAGGGAATGAATTAAAGTGTGATTTGTATTTATAATGGGACCCACATAGTTATTAAAATGATTAAAATGTCTATATATATGTAACAATAGGGATAAATCTAAAATATAATAACATTGCATGCAAAAAACTTCATTAGGATAGTATAACAAGACCCCCAACTTATGTAAGTGTTAAATCATATCAGTGACTAATTGTAACTCATGATCCAGTTTACCCTTATTTCTTCTAATAAAGGAACAGCCCCTCACCCAAGAGTCGACAGAGTATGAGTATATGGCCATGTTGTTAGATATTTTATGGCCTCCCTTAAGGCTAGGTATAGCCATGAGCCAAATTCTGCCCAATGTAATGTGAGCAGAAATATGTGTGCAAATTCATTGTTACATCCTTAAATATGTTAGGTTGCTGCACCCCCTACCACTATCTCTCTTTTCCTTCTGATGGCTGAAATGCAGAAATACCAGCTTCAACTACATCGACACCTAAGATGATGATTCAGCACCAAGAGTAGGAACCTAGGTTCTGGATAACCCTGTGGGCAGGGTCATCTAGCCTGTGTTCCTAAGTCTAGCGCTGGATTCCTCACTTGAGCCATGGCATTTTTGAGCTATTAAATTTTTCCGTTTCTTTTGTTATAGCATCTTAATATGTATCCTAATTATTTTAATACAAAATGGTACATTTATTTTTTTAATGTTTTTTAAAGATTTTATTTATTTATTTGACACACAGAGAGAGAGATCACAAGTAGGCAGAGAGAGTGGGGGAAGTAGGCTCCCCACTGAACAGAGAGCCTGATGCGGGGCTCAATCCCAGGACCCTGAGACCATGACCTGTGCCAAAGGCAGAGGCTTTAACCCACTGAGCCACCCAGGTGCCCCGATAAATTTATTTTAAAATACTTATACAATAAAATATAAAATATTTGTGAAGTGATATTCACAAATCACTTCCATACACATGGAATCTTGGTTAACTCTGGGGAAGGACAGAGGAGAGAGGGTGGTGTAGTGCAAAGGAGGTGATCTATAATTAGTAAGATGAATCCACAAAGTCGTAGGAATCCAGGCTCATTATTTCTGCTTTGCTCACTCCCTATGTGTCACTTCCTTCCTTAAGGTCTCAAGATGTTTGCTGGAATCCAGCCATCACATTCTTATTCCTAACAGAAAGCAACAGAAAAGGGGAAAGGAAGAAAGAGGCCCATGACAAATTTAAGTTCAAGTAACGGACTTTGTGTAAATCCCACCCCAAAACACCTGCTTACCTCTCCCTGTGGTCTTGCACCCTCTATTTTATGCCTCATGCTGTAATTGAAATAATCCTATATTTTACGTAACAATAACTTCACAACCCTTAAGATTTGGTTCAGACCTTCGATCTGCATGTGAGTTACTTCACAGTCCTCTCCAGCTCTAGCCCCTGCCCTGCTTGCGGATGCTCTGGACCAACCGAATGCTTTTCGCTCCTGAAAGTTGCTCGGCTCTCTTGTTACTCTGCCTTGGCCACTATACCTCCTTCTGTTTGGAGCATTCTTTCCTCACTTAGCTAACTCCTGTTTTTTTCCCTTTAAGACGACCTACTATATGCCCCTTGAATCTGTAAAGTATTCCTGACCTTGGGTCTGAACCAGATACGGTATGAATAAACTCTGAAGACAATTCTATGTATATATAGATAATATATAACACTTATCACATTTATTAAAATTGCTTATTTAATTATCTATCTCTTCTAATAGATACTTAACTCAAGGGGTAGAGATTTTCATGTGTCTCTAGGGCTTAGCGTGCAGGAGTTGCCTAATAAATAGATTAATTATGTAACTTGCCTTCCAAAGTAGAACACTATGAATCATTCCATTGGGACAACAGATGTAAGATGGGCAAACTGGAACATATGATCTTCTTATCAATAAACGTTCGCTTAATATATACACACCATTGGATTGGTATGTATACATCGTCAGAGTATATATACCATTGCATTGGAACTTTTAAAAATTTGGCTCCCTTACCAGACTTTTTGTTACTTAATGACTTTAGCACCCAGAATAGTTTGTGGCACACGGTCAGTGCTTCAAAGTAAATCAATCGGGACATGCTACTACCTACCACCTCAGACAAAGCATCTACCCTTTTCGTACTAGAGAAATTGGTAAAGACTGATGATTCAAATAAGAAAAAGAATAATTTCAGTGGCATGTAAAAGAAAATCCTTTCATAGAAGAAAGAGGTCATATGAATCATGGTGTATCACTAACCTTTCTTCATACGATTGTTTTTTCTGAGGAGGGTTCTTTTTCCTCTTTCCTATTTAAACCTCCATGATATCCCACGGTCTTCCAACGTAAATACAGCTGACCCTTGAATAAGATGGAGGTTGGGGTCCTGACCCTCCCATGCAGTTAAAAAATCTATGTATAACTTTTGACTCCCTCCAAACTTAACTACTAATAGCCTGTTATTGGCCAGGAGCCTTAGGGCTAACATAAATAGTCAATTAACACATGTTTTATAGGTTATATATATCATATACTGTATTCTTACGATACAGTAAGCTGGAGAAAAGAAAACGGTACTAAGAAAATCATAAAGAAGAGAAAATACACTTAAGAGTACTGTACGGTACAGTATTTATTTTAAAAAACAACACGTAGGTGGGCCTGCATAGTTCAAACCAGTGTTGTTCAAGGGTCAACTAACTGTATTTCATCCCCTAGAACCTCTGTGTTTGTTGGTTGTGCCAGAGAATGTTGTCACTGTGGAGAGAAGTGTTGAAATAAACTGTATACACAAGAAAGTGTGAAATATGGAACATCTTCGAGCAGGAGATCAGAAGGGCCACTTTACTTTCAAAAGAATATTTCTTAGTTCTCCTTCCTTTTTTCTTTCCGCATTGTAGTTTTTATATTGCCTACCGCTAAGATGTTTTCCTCTTGTGTGGGAGTTTCCTGCCCACAGGACGGTTTTGTATTAAGATTAAGAAATACCTTGGTTGAACAATGAGAAGCAAATGTCTAGATAATTTGCAGAGATCTTTGCTTATGTTCTGAATTGAAAACAGTTACTTTCAGACACATTCGGTTACCTATTTACTGTCCCAAATTTCCGAAACAAAATTAAATTTAGCTAGAAATTATGAACAGTTATCCTGCGACACACATGCTCAGGCGAGAGTGTCAACATTCAGTCAAAGGCAGAGGAATGTAGGGCTCTGGTGACCAGGTTCTTGAGATGGTTAGGTACGTAGACCGAAAGCGGGGAGCTGGGGCGCCTGGGTGATTCAGTTGGTTAAGCATCAGATTCTTGGTTTTGACTCAGTCGTGATCTCCAGGTCATGAGATTGAGCCCCCTCCCCCTGCCCCTGGCTCTGCACTCAGCATCTCCTACTTGTGTTTTCTCAAATAAATGAATTTTTTTTTTTTTTTTTAAGAGAGGCTGCATATTAGATAGAGACCTAGATCTGGCCCTCAATAGACAGGACACACTGACTAAGTCATTCCACTTCTTCTTTTCATGGCCTCATGTTTCCTCCATGATAAACCTGAACTAAATGATCTGTGAATTTAATTTCAAAATATTTGATTCTATGAATTCAAGGTCTGAGAAAATAAGTGTTGAGGACACCTCCTCACCACTAGTCGTCCTTCTTGTGCAGAAAATGAGGCTGCCAGATTGCCGTGCTTTCCGTTTAGCGCTCATTTATCAAAAATAGAAGACATCATGTCTTCGAAAGGCTGGAGTTTTGTTTTCCTCTTGCCATTATGTTTCTTCTAGGGGTTCTTTGTCCACAGATCCAGAGCTCTGTGTTATAAAGAAGGTGCTGTTTGGAATAAGCTAGTGGTGGCAGGAGATTCATGGGAGTTGTCATTAGTCCTTATGCGAAGGACCTCAGGATCTTAGATAAGGATTTTGATACGTGAGAGTCTGCAGTTTCCAGCGAGAGAAATTTTTAAAATGCTGCCTTTGCTTTCCCCCTTCCTGGGAACAAGCACAAGAGAAAATGATAAGGAGAAAGGGTTAGAATTCTGCCGGTACAAGTGGCTGCCTGTAGGGGCAGGGGCTCAGCCTCGCGTTTATGGGACTGCAAACTCAATGCCTCAAAATGGCTTTTAGGGATGAATGAATGACATGTCTAATAAGGGGCTGTAGCTAGGTTTCTGTTTTCAGACGGTAAGGATTCCTCAATTCCCAACAGCAAAAACGACTTGTTCTTTCTGAAGCAGTTCCAAACCAAAAGAGATTCAAATTCCTGTAAAAGCGCAATGTAAATGTAACCACATGTAAATTTAGGTGAAAGGTATCAAATGACAATGTCTTCTTCTTTAGCTTTATGGTTGAAATACTGAATGTTCGTGGAGACTTATTATCATCACTTTAACTTTTGGACTATCCAAGGCTCAAGTTAACATCTCTCTTGATGTCATACTAGCTTATATATAGGAGTGTGAATAAGGAAGAGTAATAGTAATACTTATACTATAGACATTTTAATATAGCTATTAATATACACTACATTATGCACATAGTATATATGGTACATAGTATATGATATACTATATGCAATATTATGTGTATAATATATATTACATTATATTACTATCATCTAGTAATTATTACAGTACTAATCTTTAGCATTTCCTTGGGTTATTTTGTGCTAGGTATTATGCTAAGTGTTTTACCTAAATTGATTTACTTACACTCACGTGAGTCTTTGAGATATAGTTATTGTTCACTTTTTGACTGCCAAAAGGTGGAAAGGACTATTGAGGAGCCCAAGCTATAGACCCAGTACTTGTATCCATACCCAAACTCCAACTCCAGCACTTTATTGCTAATGACCAAAAGTTTATCAGTGGCCGCAAAGATGGAAAAATAACTTAAAAATTAATATTATTTCTGTTTAGCTTTTTATTGACCAGGTATAGCTTGTGTTAATTAGAAGTTTTGGCTTAAAAATCGTATCTGCTGAGATTGGGTTCTTGTTAGGAAACGTCACTTGTGAAAGTAAGGTTTAATTGTGAAATTCAAACACACTCTGTTTTCCCGAGGGTTGCAGGTAAGGCAACTTTTACTCGTGCAAGCTAACCACCACTCTGAATAGGTCAGAGGCACACGGTTAATAAGTTACTTTCCACCGGTAGCAGCGAGGATGGGGAATCCAGTTTTATGACCTGATCAGATCTCTGAGATTCAGAGATCTCAGGCAGGTGGCAAGAAAAGACAGGGAGTCTGGTCTGTTAACCTTTTAAAAATGTGTTTGCTTGGTTGTCTATTTGTTTTTGTTTTGTTTAAAGATTTTATTTATTTATTTGACAGAGAGAGACCACAAGTAGGCAGAGCGGCAGGCAGAGAGAGAGGGGCAAGCAAGCTCCCTGCTGAGCAGAGAGCCCAATATGGGGCTGGATCCCAGGACCCTGAGATCATGACCTTGGCCAAAGGCAGAGGCTTTAACCCACTGAGCCACCCAGGTGCCCCTTGTCTATTTGTGAACTCAACTTACTGAAGACAATATTTCAGTCCCCCTGGACAGGAGGAGAATACACTGAGATCAGGATAAGTGTGTTCTGTGTTCTGTTTTCACTTTGACCCATGGCTGAGGTCGTACAGTGAGTTCTCTATGTTTCTATGTGACTGTATTTGAGAAAAGACTGAACTTTTTTTTTTTTTTTTTTGACAGATGGCATCTTCCCCAGCTGGCCACCACAGTCTCTCCTAACAACAGGTTCTTACTACAAGATAACCGGCACTCCTCCTATTGAGAAGTGGGCCATGCTCTGCTCTTAAATTTAGGCAGATTTTGCACTATGGTATGACACTGTATGACTTCTAAAGCTAGGTCACAAAAGGTGATGCAACTTGTTCTTATGCTGGGGCCCACCACCATGCTGTGAGAAAGCCTCAGCCATTCGTGTGGAAAGACACACATGACAGGGAACAAGGTCCCACCTCCAACCCTTGTTCAGCTCACAGCCAACGGCCAACACCCACTTGTCACCACGTGAGTGAGACCTGCCAGAAGTGCACCCTCCAAGCGTCAGCCGAGCTACCCCAAACAACACTGCATGCCAAGTTGGGCCCAATGGAAGCTTTGTGATCCGAGTAACCGATAGCTCTTGTCGGTAGCTACTGTGTTTGATAGCGGGTTGTTAAGCAACAATAAATAACAGAAGCCACTTTCATCACATGAATGGGAAGTATCTCGTATCCTGTCTCTGGAGGACAGTAATAAATTAGAAGGTCTCAGAATAAAAGAGCTCTGTTCTGATTGGCTAATACAGATTCATGAATGTTTACATAAATCTAATATGACCCAAGTTCCACATTTTTGTAGTTTTTTATCCTACATTTTATTTTTTTTAAAGATTTTATTTATTTATTTGACAGAGAGAGAGATAGCACAAGTAGGCAGAGAGGCAGGCAGAGAGAGAGGGGGAAGCAGGCTCCCCGCTGAGTAGAGAACTGATGCGGGGCTCGATCCCAGGACCCTGAGATCATGACCTGGGCTGAAGGCAGAGGCTTTAACCCACTGAGCCACCCAGGCGCCCCTTATCCTACATTTTAAATAATCCAAGTTCATGTTGAATTCATTTATTTATAGGAATCCAAGTTCATATAAATAAAGTCAATCTGAGGACAAAATATGATGATTTAATCATTTTTCTTTATAAAAGGTAATGTCTTTTCTGGACTTTATCAATGTGGAGTAGAATGCAAGTATATATTTTATTTTATATAACATTTGTAGTTTTTTTTAATTGAAGAAATTAATCTGAACTCTTTAACATTCCAATCCTGTTTTACCAATCAGATAAGCCAACATTAGTTCTTACTTCTACTTCCACATAACACTAAAAATTAAGAAAAAAATGTAAGATCATGTGTTCAGCTACATTGAATTACACTTTTGATTAATGTTTTTATATTAATAGTAATTATTTTTTGTAGTGTGTCAGCTTAAACAAAATTTCCCAAATCTGTAGTTAATTAAGTACTTTTTCAGAAATTCTTGAAGCACTATTAAATCAAGGTAATTAATGGATAATTATGGATATATAGATAATTTTTAAGTAACATAGAATACAAAAACATTTTTTACCACAATTCCAAAAGAATTTTTTTTTTTTTTTAAGAGGGAGATGGGGAGAGAGGCAAAAGAAGAGGGAGAGAGAATCTTAAGCAGGCTCCATGTTCAGCTTGGAGCCCGATGCAGGGCTCGACAACCCTGGGATCACAACCTGAGCTGAAATCAAGAGTCGGATGCTTCATGGACTGAGCCACCCAGGTGCCCCATAGTCCAACAGAAATTTTTACTACTCTCCTTTCATGAGGCTTGTTAGTATGCTAACAATTACCAATCTCCTAGGTCTTTTTGTGGAAAAATAGTTGGTCTGATCCAAATTATAATTAATATGGACTGTTGTAAAGGAAAAGGTCGCTCTTTGTCCTGTGTTTCTCCTTTACTCTCACATCTCCTACTACACTCACAGCATGGCCGACTTGAGGTGAATGGGGATTTTCCCCACACCACAGCAATTCTCTGTGATATCAGCTGGGCAGCCTACAGTTCGATTCAGTTCTTCCTAACTGGAGTGGAGACACATACAGCTGGCATCGGCTCATTCCCACAAGGATGCTCCACTGGTACAAGCAGCAGGTCCCCAGGTTACCCACAACTTCTGTCTGACTCGTTGCAAATGAGAGTTTCCCATGACCACCTTCTCCTTGGATTAGATTATCTGTTAGAACAGCTCACAGAACTCAGGAAAACACTTGTGTTTACGAGTTTATTATATAATAAAGGACATGGTAAAAGATATAGATGAGCATCTGGATGAAGAGATACATAGGGTGAGGTCTGGAGGGGTCCCAAGCACAGGAGATTCTGTTCCCATGGAGTTGGGAGTGCTCCACTTTTCTGGGGTATAGATGTGTACACCAACCTAGAAGCTCTCCAAACCCCATACCCTGGGGATTTTTATGGAGGCTGCATCATACAGGCATCATGGATCATTAACTTCTAGCCTCTGTCTGGAGAATGAGGGGTGGGGCTGAAAATTTCAAGCTTATAATCGTGGCTTGGTCTTTCTGGTGACTAGCTCTCATTCAGAACCCACCTAAAGTCACCTTATTAGTATAAAACACAATCCTATCATCCAGGATATTCCAAAGGATTTAGGAGCTGTGTGTCAGGAACCAGGGTCAAAGACCAAATATTTGAACAAAAAATGCTTTAGTGCTCTTATCATTTAGGAAATTACAGGGGTTCTAGAAGTTCTATGCCAGGAACCAGTGGCAGAGACCAATATACATTTTTCTATTATTTCACAGTGGTAGAAACAATGTTAGGAACAATAATGACAAAGGAGTACAACTGTGTATCGATGTAATAGATGCACCTGGGCTTATGAAGGGTAAAAGAGTGTAGTTTAGACCCCAAGTAAAGTGTCAGGTTATTCAAAAAAGAAAGATGATAGTAAGAGACAAACTTGTATGGACATAGGAAGTTATAAAGGCTTGTAGAAAGTAAATTTTACTTCCTCAGTTTATAATCTCTAAAAATAATGACTCTGAAAAGAAGTAATAGAGCATGTTAAATTTCAGCAGAAGTTATTCAGTATTGAAGGAGTTATTCAGAAGACAATTTATAAAAAAGGAGCTTGTGTATCTTTTACGGTTAAATAGTATACTCATGCAATACTAAAATGTGGTTTTCTCTCTGAAAATTATGAGTATGACTTGGCATATTTTACTCTTTGCAGATGTAATAGAGGTTTATCCTTTACCTTTTATGTAATCTCCTCAGTAGATATTCTATATCTTGCTATCATTAAAAAACCAAGAACCCTTACTTAAAAGAGCTAATGTTGCTTAGAATTGTGTACTTAAAATATATTATTGTCATTCTTGTTGATAGTCAATGTTCCATGATTTATTCTTTTTAGGTATCCATGATCCTATCTTAATCAAGTGACCAAATCTATTTTGATAACTCCTTCTTTTTGTCTTCTAAGACAAGACCCTAAATTCAGGGTCAGAAGGGAGCATTCGATAGATCTTGTACACTTGAAATTATTATTGAGTCCTCCCAGGGAGTACAAGTACAATTAAAAAATTTGTTCTTTCACCTTTTAAAAAGAGCAATGCTCGAAACCATCAGGTTTGTTTAGTACGTTCAGTATTTCTTAAATAGCTCAACATTACAGTAAGAGTTATAACTGTATTAAAGGGGAAGGATTATCAACACAAAGGAGAAGCCCAAGTGCAGGCTTCCCTGGGTCTCAGTCAGGCCAGGAGAATTAACAGATACTGGGATCTGACAAGAGAGGAATTCATCCGCATTGATAGATGCTGCTGGTGAAACTTAGGGAGATAAATTTCACAAGCTTGGTTTTGCAGCCTCTGGGCCAAGAGCAAACAACACAGTGGCTTTTAAAAATACAATCCCAGATTCCTTATACATATTTCTACATAACAGATAATTCTCTGGCATGAGTAATTTTTAATTTTATTTTTTAATTTTTATTATTGAAGTATAGTTGACATACAGTGTTATATTAGTTTCAGGTGTATGCCATAGTGACTTGACAGTTCAGTAATTTCTTAACACCATATGGCTTTGTATCTTCATGGATGCTAACCTCTTGTGTTGCATCTATGTAAATGAGATAGCCAGAACACAGAAAGACCATCGTTTGTGTGTGTATGTGTGTGTGGTATGTGTTCTATTCGTGGATAATTATGGATAACGATTGGAGATTGTTCATGGTCATAAAGGCATCCGTTAAGAAAAGTGACCCCAAACTTGGAAATAAGAAAAATAGAGAGCAGCATGCCTTTTTAGTGTTATAAGAGAACATCCTTTAACAGGCCTACTCAAGGATGATTTAGCTAATATTTAGGGGAATGCACCTTTATCGGACTTGCTATTCACTTTCTTTTTTTTTTTAATTAAAAAAATTTTTTTAAGATTTTATTTTATTTATTTGACAGAAAGAGAGAATGTGAGGAAACACAAGCAGGGGGAGTGAGAGAGGGAGAAGCAGGCCTCCAGATGAGCAGGGAGCCCAAAGCAGTGCTTGATCCCAGGACCCTGGGATCATGACCTGAGCTAAGGCAGACACTTATCGACTGAGTCACCCAAGCACCCCACTATTTACTTTCGATTAAATCTCCAGATTTTGTGAATTTACATGTTCACTTAGTAAACAGAAAAAAAGAAAATGATTTCTGAGTCACAGAATAGAAAATCCCAAATCATGCTGGAGGACATTAATTGGTTTTGTATCTAACTTAGCAACTTTATGTATGTATGTATGTATGTATGTATGTATGTATGTATGTATTTGAGACAGAGAGCACAAGGAGGGGGGGAGGAGAGAGGGAGAGGGAGAGCGAATCTCAAGTAGACCCCTTGCTGAGCTGGAAGCCCATCCCAGGGCTGGATCTCAGATACTGAGATCAGGACTTGAGCCAAAACCAAGAGTCGGATGCTTAACCAACTGCACCACCCAGGCGCCCCAGCAACTGCTATTTAAATGAATAAAACACCCACTTCAAATGCTCTTTAAACCAATTTTACCATCTGCTGTTTCCTTAATTAACGAGTTGCATATATAAACATAGTGTTTTTTAACTTTTTGAAATTATACTTAGACAGATGTTTTACAAAGTGGGTCCTGGGGTACACAAATCCCCAGAGATGTTTTCTGGGGAAAACGATTCCATGTGCACACTCTTGCCACCAGCCTCTGAAGACATTTCACACACACACACACACACACACACACACATATACACACAACTGCATTTCCTAAATGTACTTGACGCTGGCAACCCTCTCCTTTCTTTCCTTTTTCCCCCCCTTTGGCTACCATGCATATGTCACATCTTACTGACTTTTTCTCCAAAATGCGGCTGCACAGATTCATCTCTCTCCAGCTCTGATTAACTGCACTCTCCTTGAAGTCAAAATTTTCTCTTGCCTGTCTTTGGAAACACGGTCTCTGCCTCAACGCCTGCAGCTCTCCAGCACGTTCTTGATACAGCAGCCTAAGAGATCTTTCAAAAATAAAATTATGTCATGTTTTTAACTTTTTAAAGCTTTCCACTACGCTCCAACTAAAACCCAGGCTTCCTCCCTGCCAGGTCCCCCATGAGGTGCCCTGCACCTGTTGCTCCTTGTCACTCACTGTACTCTAACCTCATCAGCCTCCCTCCTCTTCCTACAACACTCTGTGCTTCTTCTACCTTAGGGTTTTTCTTCCTGCAGCGGTCTCCCTCCAGATTTTACATGATGGTTTCTCGGTGTAAATGTCACCTCCTCAGAGAGGCCTTTTTGACCACCTGGTTCAAAATAGACCCTCCATACATACAAATAGGCAGAGTAAAAGAAAGTCTACATGATTTGGCTTAAGGGTGCTGAAAATGTGCGGTACTCGACGGGTCTCATGTTCTTTCCTGTAGGATTACCTGGAAGTCTACCATTCAGTCTTTTTAAGGATACTTTTGTCCTCTTATGAAATATGTGAATTCCTAGAAGGATTAAGGTGAAGATGGGAGGGGAAAGACTCATGGCTGGGGGCAGCAACTGAACCCGCAGATAGGTTTCATGTGGTCTAAACAAGTGTTTAAATACTTGAGTTATTGCCAACATTAAACATTAAGAGGTTTTCAAGTAAATCCCTCTTTTTGTATTGGAATCAGGCTGATTTTCTCCCTTAGTGACAGTGTTGTGGAAAGGCAACCCTGCCTACTTCATGACATTCTTGGAGGTTACCTGCCTGTACTTTGCCACCCCTAATTATTAGGTTGCCATCCTTGCTTACATAATAATGGATTCACTGAAAGCCTTGTGTGCCTAGCAGCTGAGGCAAGACCTTTGAGTTTTCTAATAGGTAGGGAGATTGTCATAAAAAAATAGGTTTATGGTTAATTATACACGTATAATCTGAGTCTTAGAAAGGACTAGTCATCTTCCCTCTCTTTTTTTTATTTTGTTTTTATTTTTTATTTTTTTACTTAAATTCAATTAATTAACACACGATATATTATTAGTTTCAAGGATACAGATCTGTGATTCATCATTCTTATGTAATACCCAATGCTCATTACATTATGTGCCCTCCTTAATGTCCATCACCCAGTTACCCCATCCCCCACCCACCTCCCCTCCAGCAACCCTCAGTTTGTTTCCTATGAGTAAGAATCTCTTATGATTTGTCTCCCTCTCTGATTTTGTCTTGTTTTATTTTTTCCTCTCTTCCCCTATGACTCTGTTTTTTCTTTTAAATTCTACCTAAGAGTGAGATCATATGATAGTTGTCTTTCTTAAAGATTTATTTATTTAAAAGGAGGTAGAGGGAGACAATCTTAAACAGACTGCACTGAGGGCAGAGCCTGACCTGGGGCTTGAACCCATGACCTGGAGATAATGACCTGAGCTGAAACCAAGAGTTGGGTGCTCAACCCACTGAACCACCTAGTTATCCTCCCTCTCCGTGAATGAAATATTTAATCTTTATGACCATCTTTTGAAGACAGTAATATCACCCCCTCTTGGATGAGGAAAGGGGTCCTCAGAGATCACAAAGCTAGTGAGTGGCAGAGTCTGGGCTCTATCTCACTGAATTTCTCCAAGTCCAGACCCCCTTCTGCCATACTCCGTTGTTTCCCTACATGGAAGCAGATTCTGCATGTGGCCAATAGGGAAATATTACAATACCCAGTACATATCTCTGCTCAGTTCTCCGGGCTCTACATTCTTCTCCAGACTTTGACTCCAGGCACACTTCTGGACTCTCTGTGTCACTAGTTCAAGGATCATGTAATGTGTCTGCCCTAGATTTAAACTATTATCTCCTGGTTCATGTTCCTTTATTGCTACTGTTAGTCTTCATTCGGTTCATTCTACGTCTTTTTTTTTTTTTTTTCAGATGCTGTCTTAGTCAATATAGATTTTTCATTAATTTTCCAATTTTATTGAGGTATAAATGACATATAACATTGTATAGGTTTAAGATGTACAACTGTTGTTTTGATATACATATATTGCAAAATGATTATCACAGTAGGGTTAGTTAACACATCCATCCCCTAGCATAATTATCATGTGTTTATTGTGGTGCAAACATTTAAGATTTATTCTCTTAGTAACTTTCAAGTATATAATTCAGCATTGTTAACTATCATCACCATGCTGTGCATTAGATTCCCCAAAACTTACGCTTTTTTTTTTTTTCCCAAAACTTACTCTTTGACAAACATCTCCCCATCCCTCCTCCCCACTGCCAGCACCTGGCAATACCCATTCTTCTATGTTTCTATGAATTCAGCTTTTTTAGATTGCATGTAGTGATATCATAAACTATTTGCATTTTCTATCTGACTTATTTTGCTTAGCATAATGCCCTCATGGTTCATCCAAGTTGTTGCAAATGGCAGGATTTCCTTCTTTCTCACGGCTGAGTAATATTCCTGTGTGTGTGTGTGTGTGTGTGTGTGTGTGTGTGTGTGTATCACCTCTTCTTTGTCCATTTATATGTAAACACTTAAATTGTTTCCCTATCTTTGCTATTGTGAACAATGCTACAATGAATATGAGTGTAGATTTCTCTTTGAGGTCCCGATTTCATTTCCTTCAGCTATATGCCCAGAGGTAGAATTGCTGGATGGTAGGGTGGTTCTATTTTTAATTTTCTGAGGAAACTCCATACTGTTTTCCATTATGGCTGCACCCGTTCAAATTCCCACCAACAGTGCACAAGTGTTCCCTTTTTTTTATTTCCTTGTCAACACTCATTATGTCTTATCTTTTTGATAACAGCCATTCTGACAGGTATGAGGTGATATCTCCTTGTGTTTTTATGTGCATTTCCCCCATGATTAGTAATGTTGATATACCTGTTGGCCATCTGTAGGTCTTCCTTGGAAAAATGTCTGTTCAGGTCCTCAGCCCACTTTTTTTTTCCCCAAATATGTTTATTTTTTCAGTGTTACAAGATTGATTGTTCATGCACCACACCCAGTGCTCCATGCAATACGTGCCCTTCTCAATACCCACCACCAGGCTCACCCAACCCCCCATCCCCTCCCCTCCAAACCCCTCAGTTTGTTTCTCAGAGTCCACAGTCTCTCACGGTTCATCACCCCCTCCGATTTCCCCCCATTCACCCTTCCCTTCCTTCTCACAATGCCCTCCATGATTTTCCTTATGCTCCACATGTAAGTGAGACCATACGATAATTGACTCTCTCCGCTTGACTTATTTCACTCCGCATAATCTCTTCTAGTCCCGTCCATGTTGATACAAAAGTTGGATATTCATCCTTTCTGATGGAGGCATAATATTCCATTGTATAGATGTACCACAACTTCCTTATCCATTCATCTGTTGAAGGGCATTTTGGTTCTTTCCACAGTTTCTTAGCCCACTTTTTATTGAATTGTTTTTTTTCCTCCTGAGGTGTATGAGTTCCTTAAATATTTTGGAAATTAAATTTTTATCTTTACAAAAATTCTGTAAATTAGGTTTATTATCTTCTTTTTACAAATGAGGAAACAGAGGTGCAAAGATGTAAATTAACTTGCCCCAGGCCATAAAATAAGTACATGGGAGAGCTGGTCTTTGATCCCAGGCAGTGTGAATAGCACACCCACACTCTTAACCGTAGCACTGCATGTGGAATCAGTGTGAGAAAATGATTCTAGCTAGGTATGGGCAAAAGGGAACTCAGTTCATTGTACCCTCAAAAGTCCCAATTATTTAAGACATAATACAGAAGGTGAAAAGTAATGAAAAGAAAAAAGGATAGCTATAGAATTTCTACATGAAGAAAAAACTTCAGTGGAAATCTGGTAAGTCGTCACTCAGATCTCATCTCATTGTTTCATTTCCATAGAGAGCACTCCATTTTAACTTAGTATACGAAATTTGAGGTGGCATGGTGGCAGTGGTAGCGGCAGGCAAGGGCCAATGAATAGACGTGGGTAGAGGCCCTGCGAAGCTAGCTCTCGTCATTGCCAAATCTGGAGAATTTAGCTGGAGCAAGAGCATGCGTGGCCTTCAATGTTGACCCAGCTAAAGTAAATATGACGAATCTAGTATTTGTGTGCAGAAGAAATAGGGACGAAAGGATAATGAAGGTCATGAGGGGTAGGGAGGGGATCTGGGGATTTACGGTGGTAGACTAATAGGTATTAAGAGCTCAGCTAGAACAGGGGCCACCAGAATACAAAGGACGAGACAGTAGGAAGCTGTACCTTACGACTGACGTGGGTATGAGGGAGTGGAACAAAGTCAATTCTAACATTTTGAAACTCAAACGTTTTGAAAGTTTGATAGAATGAGTAACAGAAATGGAACCACATGAGGTGATACTGATGGGGCTCAGGGTCCCTCGAGAGGTTGCCATCAAGATGCCAGTTATGGCTACAGGCTCTGAAAGCTTGACTGAGACTTCTAGGTTCCCTTGTGGTTATTGGCAAGAGGCTTCCGCTCCTCACTGGCTCTTGCTTGGAGTATCATTGCTCCAAGGAGGCCCCTCTTGGAGGGTGGCCATCACTGGGTACATGGAACTGCAAAGGAAGAAATCTTACTCACCTATTTGGTGTGGTGAGGTAGGCTGTGATAATATATCACTTTGTTTTCCTTAAAAATATCTGTTGTAAATGTTTTTAAAAACGATAGCTTTTGGCGAAGCATCAGGGCATTAGTGTCTGAAGGACAGAAAGATGTCTGGCAAAAACAGATGAGTTTTGCCAAACAAAATGTGGTATTGCCTAATACCCCAACAAGAGCTACAACTTAAAATTATTGCAGTCTAGCTTTTAGGCTCTTTGACAAACTCGCCAGATGTTATCCAATCAAACATTTGAGTGAGAAGAGCCATACTGAACTATTTTGTTTATATTTACTAAATTATAAGTTATATGTTCTATATCTATTATCTCCTACTTTAATATTATTTCTTATATTATTTTTCACATGTATCTTATATCTTACCATCTTTTTTTCTCCTCTCTAATCCAATATTTTCAAAGAGTGGCCAAAAAAAGACATCTGGTTAGCATGATGACCAAAATAAATGGAAATGACAAAGTTACTATTTGGGGATGGCTGAACATACACAGCAGTGTATTAAACGTTCTGAAAAGTCCTGCAGTAAACAAGTGACCTCAGTTTATTTGGCTACAAGCTTTTTTTTTACATAATACCTTGATAACCAGATGAATTAGTGTTCCTAGGAAAACTCTTCAGAAAAAAAAGGTTACCTAATCCTTCTCTCTTCCTCCACTTTTTTTTTTTTCTTTAATTGGAATGCAGTTGATCCTCAGTGTTACTTTAGTTTTTACTTTAGTTTCAGGTGTACCACAGTGACTCTTCCTTAACTCTTGTTCTCATTATGTCGATTTATCCCCACAGTTGCCTTCCCATGGATCATCTGCTTTTATCCTCTTGCTCAATCCAGTTTTAAATAATCAACATGGCTGTTCTCCTAAAATCAACAGGGCTGTTCTCACTCTCTCCTTTTAAAACCATCTGATAGGGGCGCCTGGGTGCCTCAGAGGGTTAAAGCCTCTGTCCTTGGCTCAGGTCTCAGGGTCCTGGGATCAAGCCAGCGGGGAGCCTGCTTCCCCCTCTCTCTCTGCCTGCCTATCTGCCTACTTGTGATCCCTCTCTCTCTGTCAAATAAATAAATAAATAAAATCTTTTTTTAAAAAAGGGTCTATGGCTAAGAAATGGTGAAAGAACAACCAATCCCAAGTAGGAAAATTTAAAAAAACAAAACAAAAAACCATCTGATAACACTCAGGACCAGGTGCAAACTCTTTAACCTGGCATGAAATATCCGTCTGTTGCTTCTCTAGGCTTGAAGCCTGACATCTCCCTATACAAGCTCTGTAGCAGCTGCAAGGAGTTCCCACAGCCTCTCAGACATAATGCATTCTTTCACCCTGCCATGGTTTTTTCCTGAAAAGTCTCTTCCTCTTCCCTTGACTTGGAAAGATTATTAACCTTTAGGATTCTTATATGATTATCTGAAATCTTTTTGCACTTTCTCGTCAGACAGATTGAATTTTTCAACTTTTGCTGAAACTACGAAGAGGCACACTTTTTTTCCCCCAGGAGTTGCGAAGTTGGTAAAGGGCACATCGGTAGCTACAGGGAGGCAGTATATGAAGAAGGTATATGTGTGTAGGAAGACAGCAGTGAGAAAGAAAGGGGTTAGACCTGCTTGTGAGGTCATCTGAATACCTGCTCCCACCCTCATTTGGGATTTTTAGTCGTGTGAGCCAATTGATATTTTTTGCCCTTAAATTAGTTTGAATGTGTTTTTTTTGTTCAGTTGGCATTTAAAAAATCTTGATAATAAAGGAATTGTTTGTTTCCACATCTGATTCCCAAATTTCCTGTAATTTTTAATAACACTTTTTTTTTCAACCATAGCTCCTGGCGTATAAAGGCAGGTACACCTGTCTTATTTTCTGTTGTATGAATCACTGAATCTCATAAATCAAGTATGTGATTTCCCAAGGTTAAAAGACTACTGATACGAAGTCTACCATTGTTTTTTTTTTTCCCCTGGAGGTAGACAAATGATAATAAACTTTATTTAGAAAAATAAACAAGTGAGAATAGCTAGGACAACAATGGGGAAGAAAGGGAGAGGGTGGCATCTCTAATGGATATTAAGACAGTGTAAAGCCGCTATAATTAAAACAGTGTTATACTGGCACACGGAAAAACTGAATGATGGAATGAAATAGAAAATTCAGAAATAGGCGTGCCTGGGTTGCTCAGTCAGTTAAATGTCTGCCTTCGGCTTAGGTCCTGATCTCAGGGTCCTGGGATGGAGCCTTGTATCAGGCCCCCATGCTCTGTGGGGAGTCTGCTTGTCCCTCCCCTTCTGTCCCTCACCTCTGCCCATGCTCTCTCTCTCTCTTGCTTGCTCTTTTTCTCTTAAGTAAGTAAAATCTTTTTAAAAGAATCTAGAAATAAAACCAAATTAATTCCTAAATTTAGTTCATGATAAAGAGGATGTACTAGTTTTCTGTTGCTGCTGTAACAAATTACCGCAAACTTAGTGATTAAAAACAACACAAATTTAATAGTCTTGCAGTTCTGTAGATCAGAAGTCTAAAATGGCTCTCAGTCAAGGTGTCTGCAGGAATGCATTCTCTCTACAGGTTTTAGGAGAAAATCCACTTCCTTCTTTCTCTAGCTTCAGCAGACCTCTTGCATTTCATGGCTGCTGGCTTTTTCCTTCATCTTCAAAGCCAGCAGTGTAACATTTTCAAATCTCTCTCTGATTCTGACTTCCTCCTCCCTCTTCCACTTTAAAGGACACTATGATTACACTGAGCCAATCTGAACAAGAGTAATCTCTTTATTTTAAGGTCAGCTGATTAGCAAACTTAATTCCATCTGCTAGTTAATTATCCCTTGCCGTGTAAACACATTCACGGATTCCAGAGATTTGGACATGGAGGTCTTTGTGGGGAGAGGGCATTATTCTACCTACCACAGATGGCATCTCAAATAATGGAAGAAGATGAATTTGTAAAATAAAAGATATCAAGGCAAGTGGTTTATGGAAATAAGATAAATCTGGATTAATTCCTCAAACCATATCCTGGGATAAATTCCACACCTGTGAGATTTAAATACAAAATTATGAAACCATATACATACTGGAGGAAATACGTGTGAATTCCTTTATAAATAAAAGTAGGTAAAACTTTCCTAAATATGACTCTAAATCCAAAAGCAATAGGGTAGATAAAATAGCATGTTTGAATACATGTATTACATATGTATCTATGCATGCCTTTATATATTTTATATATACACTCATATATATGAGTTTTGCAAGATGCAGGAAAAAGACAAACTGAGGGAAGTACTTTCAGATTATCTTAAAAGCATTCTAATACTTACAGAATTAAAAAACCCAATAATTCCATAAAAAAAATGAGCTAGAAAAATGGATAGTCAAAAAATTCAAATGGTTTTTAAAATATGGAATGATCACCATACTTGATCATAACAAGAGAAATGCAGACTAAAACTCACCAAGATAAAATTTCTCACCTATCCGATGGGCAAAAATCCAAAAGTTTGGCAACATGCTCTGTTGGCATGGCTGTGGGAAAACAGATATTCTCATACACTGCCACTGTGAATGCAAAACAGTACAATGTTTGTGGCAAGGAGTTTGGAAACATCTAGAAATTACACATGTATTTGCCCTTTGACCTAGTAGTTCCACTTCTAGGAATCAGTCCCAAAGTTACACTAGCACAAATTAAAAAGGCATCTGCTCAAGACTATCTATTGAAAGACTTTATCCTATCAAAATCCTGGAACCACATCAATTATACATCGACAGAGAAGTAGTTGAGTAGACTATCATAACCATCCAATGAGGGCACTAGGCAGCTATTAAAAAGAGTGGGAAAAATCTCCATGCACTACTATGGACATGTCTAGAATATACTAATACATACTGTGAAGTGAAAAAGCAAGGTGGAGAAAATATGTATGGTATACTACATTTATCTAAGTATAGTATGCTATATAAATAAGACAATGAAGCAAAATCCATAACATTAAAATAAAATAAAATAAAATAAAATAAAATAAAAGGTTACCTCTAAGGAGAAGGAGAAGAGAAGGTAGAGAAAACAGGGATAAAAGCTAGACTTTTTGGAGTACTGAGGTGGCCCAGTCAGTTGAGCTTCTGACTCTCAATTTAAGAGAAAATCCACTTCCTTCCCTCCCTGAAGGAAGGAAGAGTCATGACCTCAGTCAGAGTCATGACCTCAGTCAGAGTCATGATCTCAGGGTCATGAGATCAAGTCCTGAATTGAGCCCTGCATTGAGCTCTGCGCTCAGCGTGGAGTCTGCTTATCCCTCTCCCTCCCTGTGCTTGCATGTTCTCTCTAAAGTAAATAAATAAAATCTTTAGAAAAAGCTAGACTTCTTTAAATATACCTTATTCATATATTTGATTTTGAACTACTTTTTAAATATTTTTTATTTATTTATAATTTTTAAATATAAATATTTTGCATAATTAAAATTTTTGATTGAATTAAAAAAATCTCTATTCACTAAAAAGACACACACACACACACACACACACGCACATATGTATATTCAGTTTATCGCATTGTGACACAGTGAAGAAGTATTTCTTCACATGACTTTAAAACCCAGAAATTTAAGTGTTTGTACTTAACGGTGTATGTCCTAAGGACAAAAAAAAAAAACCCTATAATTAAGCAATCAATCAAAAATTAAGAAAAATCTTTTTTTTTTTTAAAGATTTTATTTATTTGAGAGAAAGAGAGAGAGAATGAGAGGGGAGAAGGTCAGAGAGAGAAGCAGACTTCCTGCAGAGCTGAGAGTCCGATATGGGACTCGATCCCGGGACTCTGGGATTATGACCCGAGCTGAAGGCAGTCGCTTAACCAACCGAGCCACCCAGGCGCCCCCAAGAAAAATCTTAATCTATTATCAGTAATAATTATTAGTCACAGTCTTCCGCATTTTATTCTAAGAGCGTTATATGTTAATCTGGATATAGACAAATCAGTAGTTAGGTGATGATTTAATGCAACTAACCCTGTGTCCTTGAGAGTCAGACTGCTACCCTCAGAACAGGAGACAGGCAATAAAAGTATGACATAGGAGAGATTAAATAAAAACCAAATTTAAATAGGAAGATACTGTAGGTATTTTAGTTTGTTCAGGCTGTTATAAGAGAATATCATAGACTGGATGGCCTAAACAACAGAAATTTATCTGTCACAGTTTTGGAGTCTAGGAAGTCCAAGATCAAGACACTGGCAGATCTGGTGTCTGATGAGAGACTGCTTCTTCATATGCAGATGGATGTCTTCTTAGTTGTATCCTCACATGGCAAAGACAGGCTAGAGAGTTCTCTGGGGTCTCTTTTATAAGGGAACTAATCCCATTCTTATGACCTAATCACCTCTTAAAGACACCTCCCGACACCTAAGACCATCACCTTGGGGGTTAGGATCTCCACATATAAATTTTGGGGGACACAAACATTCAGTCCATAACAGTAGGGATCTTGATGTAATTTATCTTAAAAATAAATCCTAGCTGTGTGTGATATTGTAACTAAGAATAAGAAATATATATTTGGTCTTTGTCCACTGTTCTTGGCATAGAGCTCCTATCACCCTTGGAATTTCCTAAGCGATGAGAGTGAGAAAGGTGACATTTGTTGTTACAAAGGTGACTTTTGGACACCTTTGGGGCTGGTTGCCAGGAGAACCAACCTTGTGACTAGAGGGTTGGAACTTTCAATTCCGCTCCCCAACCCCAACCTTCCTGGAGGCGAGAGGGGCTAGAGGTTGAAACAATCGCCAATGGTCAATGATTTAATCAATCACACCTATGTAATAAAGCCTCTATAAAAACCCAAAAGGATGGGATTTAAAGAGCTTCTGGGTCCATGAATCTGTGCAGATTTGGAAGACTGGTGCACTTAGAGGAGGCATGGAATCTCTGAGCACCTTCCTGTACCTTTCTCTGTGGCCTGTCCATCTGGCTGTTCCTGAGTTATATCTGCTTATAATAAACCAGTGGCCTAGTAACTACAATGTTTCTCTGAGTTCTCTGAGCTACTCTAGGAAATTAATCAAACCCAAGGAAGGGGTTGTTGGAACCTCTAATCTGTAGCAGGTGAGTCAGGAGCACAGGTGACAATCTGGTCTTGTGATTGGCATCTGAAATATTTGTGTTAAGGAACAATCTTGTGTAGAATCTGAGGCCATCTCTCGGTAGATAGTGTCATAATTGAGTCAAATCGAAAGCATCAGAATTGAGTCAAATTGAAAAGTTCTTTGTTAGATGTGTGGGGGACCCCACCCTTCATCCCATGGTGGTATTGGGTACAGAACTTTTACTTGGTCTAGTAGAAAGGCCTAAAAACCATGCATGATTAACCAAAGAGCAATGAGCCCCCTTGCACTCAGGCTTTTATCTTGAAATACTGTTTCCCACTAAAACGAAGCAAAGTGCTTGTAACAAAAAAAAATGTGCCACATGAGTCTGAAACATTTTACCATTCTTTTTTTTTTTTTTAAGATTTTATTTATTTATTTGACAGAGAGATCACAAGTAGGCAGAGAGGCAGGCAGAGAGAGAGAGGGGGGGGAAGCAGGCTCCCTGCTGAGCAGAGAGCCCGATGCGGGGCTCGATCCCAGGACCCCGAGATCATGACCTGAGCTGAAGGCAGGGGCTTTAACCCACTGAGCCACCCAGGAATCCCTATTTTACCATTCTAATTAGCAAGGATATTGTCAGACACTATGAAGGTCATGTTAAAAGCATTCAGGAATCAACCTAAAGAGGATCTACTGGCAAAAGATAGAAGAATTCTAATAATACTAGAGAAGAACATGTTATATAGTTTGTTTAAGCAGTGTTTCATATATACAACTATGTAAACTGTTATGTTCAAAGTTCCTTTATATGTATTGATTTTTGTCTTTTTCTTTTAGTTACTGTGCAAGTAACTATACATTACAGTAAATCAATGTTACAGAAAAAAGATGAAACAATTTGATCATCAGTAAGGATGCAAACTGCATAACTTTAATACCAAATCTGTTTAAATTAACAGGTTCATAATAACACTTAGAAATAATACTTACAAAAATAAGTCAATAATCATTAGCAAAATGTATTGGTCCCAGAATGCTAGGACACCTACTCATTATATTTAGATCTGGTAAAAAATTGGAGAGGAGGGAGGGATTAAGCATTTATTGTGCCTTTCCTATTTTGTACCTCTACCGAGTGGTACATGAGGGGACGTTTCCCTTTTTAGAAATATTCTAGGAAATAAATGAAGGAATGATAGGATTGAAGCATTTTTTTTTTTTTTGCAATTGCATTTTTTCACTGCCTTTTGCACCCCATTGGTGATCCAGACATTAAGCATCACTGGGAGCTTATAAAATTAAAAGAAAGACTGTGTACCTCCCAACGGAAGAATTCGACATCACCTATAGAGAAGTCTTATAAAAAAAATCAAATCTAAATCTGATAGTGAACATGGGAACCTACTAACTATACCACAGGGATGCAATTAGCAAAATCCAGACTGAGGGAAACTCTAAAGATCAAATGACTCAATTTTTCCAACAAATAAATATCAAGAGAAGAAAATGGAGGAGCCTATCAACTAAAATAGACTTAAGAGATTTATCAACCAAATGTAATGTGCCTAGGTGGTAGACAAAGGGAAAGAGTCAAGTATTTATATTCTGTTTTCTATTCAAACTGGGATAGCCCTCTCCCACCCCCAGTCCCCAGCCATAGCATCTGCCATCTGGTCATCCTTTTTCAATTTGTATTTTGGACTTGGAATGGACTCTAGGGAGATTTATTCTCTCATTATGATAATACTAATGTATTATTATGATAATAATGATGGTAAGATAACACAAATAATTTCTGGAGTCCCCCTCATGTCTGAAGAACTGTATATTATTTCATCTTTGCTCACAGTAATGTTAATGTGGGTACATTATTATTCCCGTTTTACATATGAGGAAGCAGAGACTTAGAGAAGTTGAATAAAGTTTTCATGATCTAACAACCATTACTGAGCTGGAGGCTTATACCAGAGGACAAGATATCCTGTCCAAGGCTGTTATCTTCCTCAACCATTTAATTTACCAAAAATGTAAAGGAAGAGATGATCTTTTTGGTTACATGTTCTCTGACACTCTAAAAATAGCTAAGCAAGGGGCTCCATAGCCTTTAAAACAAATAACATGAATAGGAAATACAATGAAATTTGGACCCCTTTTATTAGCTGAGGGATCGTGCCTTTGCATCTAGACTGGAGTTCTGCTTTAAATGGATTGCCATTTCAGGATTGCTTCAGGGACCAATGGTGGTATAGATAAATGTTGTAGTCTAAGAATATTAACCTGAATATAAAAAATGTGCTATCTAGGGACATAATGTACTTTTGCATTAGAAAGTAAGAAAGGAAAAAAAATTAAAAACTAGAGCAGAGAGGTAGAAAGGTGAAGAGGAAAATAGGTTATGGAAATGAGAAGTCGGCTGGGAAATAAGCTTAATGAATAATTAGTGAGAGGGGCTGGGGGTACATTTAAGATTGGGCTCACTTTGCAAACTGTATACTGCATGAAACTTGGAAGGACACCAAGTACTGTGCCAAGTTTGGTGTTTTGTTTTGTTTTTTGTATTGATGACAACAGTTCGAACATTGCTAATGTGTTATAGAGGCCTGGGAGGCCACTACACGGAAGAGGTGATGATGTTTATCTTCTATCTACTTTGCATATGACCTTTGTGTTTTGGCATTCAATTAGGGCTCCTTGAGGACCCTCTGGGCAATGCTGGTGATTATCTCACACTCTGCTCTATTCAGGATGCAGGAGAATTTGGCAGTGTTATACCAAGATTCTATCATGGACTATGACTTTCATTAGAAAACTAGAACAAATTGGGAACTTCGATCTCCAAAAGTCATTCTTGAATCTATGAACAAGCTAGCTTCAGAAGGATGGTTAGCAAATGGATTTTTAGGTTATGTTTCAAAATATCTAGATAAAGTTTGGGCACTGTTGTTTGTTTTGTTTCATAAATTGAATATTAATGAATGTGAATAAAAGAACATCTTAAGATATTCTGGGACTGTTGATTCAAAGCTCAAACAATCTCAATTTAAATCTTCCTTTGTCACATGGATCACATGAATCTATCTCCTTGGGTCTACCTGTTGGTCATACATTCCAGTATTTTCTCATATCTTCTGTTAACATTCTGACTTTGCCTTAAAATTCATAGCACAGAGATCAAAGAACTGTGTTTCCTTTACCTATCTATTTGTTTTCCAATGATTTTGCATTCAATGAAGTCTGGTATGCTCATCACTGCAAAGAAACTTGGTTTATTCTTGAGTTCTCCCTAAACAAAACAAAAACACAAATTGCTAACATTCTGGAATATTTTGGTTAGTTGTGGATGACGAACTAGTTTATAAAACTGCCAATCCCAGAGAATAAAAGCGCAATGAATATGTCAGTTCCTCAATTAATGTAGTTTAGGATTTGATCAAATGTGTGCCCTATTCTCAGAATACGGGGAATTCAACCCAAGCAGTTTTTATTTTCATTTTGGCTCTGAATTAGGCCTTGATTAACCTGACTGGCTTATTCTGCATAACAACAGGGCCCCACCCTGAAGTCCTGAGCTCCTTAGAGTATAGGATTTCCTCTCTGCAAGGCCAAAAAGTCATAGCACTTGCTATTGTGCTGACTTATTATATTAAGAACTTTCCACCCTGTAAACAAGACAATTTAAAACACATTGACGTAAATTAAAAACAAAAGTCATCTCATATAAATAGGAGCAACAATTTATCAGTTTCTTAAAGAGGTCTCCGTTTATTTGTGAACCTGCACTTGAATTTTATATATAGCCTTTACTTTTGTTGTTGTTGTTCTCAACTTTATTTAGACATTTAATGTACAAACCTCTTTGACTTTATAAACTGTTTTCCTGATTACCATATTTGCTTCCTTCCTACCTGTGTTATAAACAATATAAATATTTAACAATTCATCTATGTTTCAATTTTCCAACCTGAGCTACCCAATATGCTAGACTTTAGCTATATGCGACTAACAAATACTTGAAGTACAGCTAGTATGAGTTGAAATGAAGCATAAATGTAAAAAACACACTGAATTAACAAAAAAGATCATAAAATATCATTATTATTTTTGTGCTGACTATCACATATTTAAAGGATATTTGGAATATGTTAAAATATATCATTAAATTAATTTTAATTGTTTCTAT
Organism: Nasua narica; assembly: GCA_028533885.1. Classification (NCBI taxonomy): domain Eukaryota; kingdom Metazoa; phylum Chordata; class Mammalia; order Carnivora; family Procyonidae; genus Nasua; species Nasua narica. The sequence continues at coordinate 92,838,789 of CM052807.1, read as the reverse complement.
TTACTTTTAAAAATATTACTTCTAGAAGATTTTGAATTAAATATGTGGCTCACTATATATTTCTATTGGAAAGGACTTTTATAAAGAATATAGATCATTATTAATGTATGTCATATCTGGAGTAGAGAATTAATGAATAAAAGAAAACTGTGTAGGGGCGCCTGGGTGACTCAGTGGGTTAAAGCCTCTGCCTTTGGCTCAGGTCATGATCTCAGGGTCCTGGGACCGAGCCTTGCATTTGGTTCTTTGCTCAGCAGGGAGCCTGCTTCCCCCTCTCTCTGCCTGCCTCTCTGCCTACTTGTGATCTCTCTGTCAAATAAATAAATAAAATCTTTAAAAAAAAAAAAGAAAACTGTGTAATCATCTTAGGAAATCTCACAGCATTGGCAGATACAAAAACACTGTAAAGATCCAACTACTCTTTCTTCCAGGAAACTGATGCATTTACTGATAATCTCGATTGCATTTCTGATGTTATCCATATTCCAACCAGGGAAATCTGAGTGATTATTTTCTGAAGGTTCCAGACAAATTCTTATCCAAACATGGGGTACTTAGAATCCTTTCTCTACCTGGGGAGGTCTGGCTGGTTTCTCATTTGTTCCCCAACACATTGTGCCTCGCGTAAAGTTTGCCTTTCATTATTGTTACTGGCGTCTTAATAGATGTGTAACAGTTTGAAGGTAGAAGCGAAGAGACCCATTGGTCTTCATATCCACCATAGTGCCTGGTAGACGGTAGGTATCCAATAAGTGACTGAGAAGGAAAGAGAAGAAAGGAGAGAGAAAAGGAAGGGAAATCACGTGATCACTTCTTGTCCCTGACTGGCAGCATTTGAATTGCTGTGTGGGGGACAGGTAAGAGGAGGATGGATGAGGGAGAGGCTATGGGAACATCTCTAAATCCCTATTCCTTTCCAATATGTCCAGGTTCTTTATCCAAGACAGTGGTGGTTCCCACCAATCTCCACACAGCCTAACCTACCCCTTGTTGAAGTGCAAAAATGTTTAAAAAAAAATTTTTTTTAAAGATTTTATTTATTTATTTGAGAGACAGAGAAAGTGAGAGAGAGCATGAGAGGAGAGAAGGTCAGAGGAAGAAGCAGACTCCCCGTGGAGCGGGGATCCCGATGTGGGACTCGATCCCAGAACTCAAGGATCATGACCTGAGCCGAAGGCAGTTGCTCAACCAACTGAGCCACCCAGGGGGCCCTAAAAATTTTTATTATCACTAAACCCTTCTCCTGGCAAACAGTTTTCTACACATTGGTTCCAGATGAAACTTTCCTAGATGCACAATAGAAAATGTAAGTGAAGCACAAGTATCAATCACTTTGAAGATACAAATGGGTTTTTTGTTGTTGTTGTTTTGTATGCTTGCTGGGTTTTGACCCTCGTTCCAGTATATGTTCTTTCCTACTGCCCTTGTGACATTTATGAAGATTGATTCACACTAGGCCCTGATGAAAGCTTCAAGAAATTTCAAAGAATTGGTATAATATGTTCCACTTTTTCTTACTGAAATACGATCAAATTAGAAATCAGTAAAAAAAAAAAAAAATTAGTAGAACTCTCCCAAATATTTGAACATTAGGAAATTCACTTTAAATTAGACATGGAACAAAAAAATGAAAATGGGACTTAGAAATAGAACTGAATGGTTGTGAACATACTATATGTATATCAAAACTTGTAGAATACAGTTAAAGCAGTACTTAAAGAAAATGTTACAACTTGAATTTCTTTAATTAGGAAAGAAGAAAGTATGAAAAATAATGAACTAAGCAACTGTTTTCTATGGTAACAAACAATCATGAATCTTAGTGTTCTACAATGATAGAAATTTCTTTCTTTCTCACATTACATGTAGCTGGGTGTGAACTACTACTTGGCCCCAGTGTTGATCTGGCCTGTGGCTCTGCTCCATATATCTTCTCATTCCAATAACCAGGCTGAAAGACCCTCTGTGGAGACCAGTGTTCTTGTTTTCATGGCGAAGGTGAAGAACCGGAGAGCTGGTGGAAACTCATTTGCACCTCAAAGCTTTTACTCAGAACTGGCAAGTTGTCAAAGCAAGTCCATGCTCAAGCCAAAAGTCAATGGATTGAGATGTATTACAAGGAAGTGTACTACTACCTGCTATCTTCATCAAAAATATTCAGTTTCCTTCCTTCTGCAATCAAACTATATTCATCACCACCTCTAAAGAAGAGATCCTGAGTATCTCATTCAATCTCAGTGAAAGTTCAAAACCTAGGGTCTCATGATAGCCTTTCTATTAGGTGAAGCTCTGGAGACCTATCAAATGAAATGCACTTACCTCAAATATAGAATCATGGGACAGTGACTGACAGCTACAACCAATACTCCCAATGGAAAGAAATGTTACTTGATTAGGCCTTTATTTTGCTCAGTCCATTGTTTTCCTAGGTGCTGAAATCATTTCTCCAAAAGAGCCTTCTTTTCTATTATATTACTAGACCACATCCCATAAGGGCATTGGATAATATGTATCTTTAGGAGCTGAGCAGCTTCCTAAGCCTATTTTCCCCTTGTAGAAAAGTGGGGACTCAAAATTGTTTCATGCCTTAACAGTCTCTTTTAATCACGCCTGTTGGAACTTTTGGCAAAGTATCTCTTAAAAATGTGAGCTTTTACTTTTTAAAAAGGGGGGAGGGGCATCTGGGTTAAAAATGTGGGCTTTTACATTAAAAAAAAGGGGCACCTGGGTGGCTCAGTGGGTTAAAGCCTCTGCCTTTGGCTCAGGTCATGATCTCAGGGTTCTGGGATCCAGCCCCCCTCCCCCCCCTGCATTGGGCTCTCTGCTCAGCAGGGAGTCTGCTTCCCCCTCTCTCTCTGCCTGCCTCTCTGCCTACTTGTGATCTCTCTCTCTCTCTCTCTTTATGTCAAATAAATAAATAAAATCTTTAAAACAACAACAACCACAACAACAACCACAACAAAATCTTGACATTCACAATGATGTGGAAGGAACTTGAGGGTATTATGCTGAGCGAAACAAGCCAATCAGAGAAAGACAATAATCATATGATCTCACTGATATGAGGAATTTGAGAAACAAGACAGGATCTTAGGGGAATGGAGGAAAAAAATGAAACAAGATGAAACCAGAGAGGGAGACAAACCATAAGAGACTCTATCTCAGGAAACAAACTGAGGGTTGCTGGAGGGGAGGAGGAGAGGAGGGATGGGTGGTGGGATGGTGGACATTGGGGAGGGTATGTGTTATGGGGAGTGCTGTGAATTGTGTAATAACTGATGAATCACAGACCTGTACCCCTGAAACAAATGATACATTATGTTAATTTAAAAATAAATAAATAAAATAAAAATAAAAATGGGGACAATAAAAAAAAAGCGGGCTTTTAAAAAGTTAGTTGATTTCTATCAGCAGCCTGGGTAAATAGCTATACTGCTGGCCTTTTGAAATGTGGCTTTCTTTCTAGATTTACAGATAAACTAAGAGGCTTCAAGGAGACTGGGTATCTTTTTTTTTTTTTTTGCTAAGCCATTTTATTCCAATTAACATGATTTTCTAGGGGTCACCTTAAACCATTCACATTCAGAGTTTTTAAGAAAGATTATGAATGGCAATGCCCCTTTTGGGGCATGTATCTTCATCTGAGCCTTAATGATATCTTTGTCCCTCAAAGCATTTCTGTTTATCTCTTATTAACTAGAAATAGGTCTGTTTTTCAACTTCGCAATTCCTATAATTCCTGGTTGCTCTCATTTCTTGTTTCCCCTGCTTGCTAAGGAGCCCAATGCTTTTCTGAGTTCACCTGACAATTCTGGGGGAAAAAAATAACCAATTCACACTAGTAGCATTCTATTTTGAAACCTCTTTCCCCTGCTAAGTTATTGCAGGTAACAGTTTGCTAAATGTTTTGCCACTGTATGCTGTTTCACTACTTTTCCATTCTCCAATAATTGTTCCTTTATAACTTGTCCTTTGGTCCCAAGGTCAATACATAGATTTTATTGTTGTTGTTACAGGAGCATGTCACCTTAAGATACCAAGACCTGTTTTAGTCAACTTTGCTACAGAGTAACAAATAAGCTCAAAATCTTCATGCTTATACCAACAAAAATTCATTTTTTGCTCATGTTAGACAGAATGTTGAGTCCCCCACAGTTCAGCTCCATGCTTTAAATAGGATGGGATCTGCTCTGCTGTCTTCCCATTCTGTGACTGAAAGCTCGGCTTCTGTGCCAGCAGTTCTCAATGCCTTTTAAAGCTTCCACCCAGAATTGGGAGTAAAAGAACTAGCACCCTGTCCCTTCTGCTCACGTTCCATTTCTCAAAGCAAGTTACAGAGTTTAGCCTACCATCAGTGGGCAAAGAAATACAGTCGTTTTGTAGGGAAAGATGACATGAAGGGTTGCGAATAATAACAAAATTTACTACACAATCCCATCTTCAATGATTTTAAACACAGAATAAGTCACCCTCATGAAGATGGAAAGAAAAAATTTTTTAAAAATAGAAAACAAGCATCAAAAAATTATTAACTAAACCAAATCCTTAAAAAAAAATGATAAAACTGAGAAACCTCTGGAAAGCTTGGTCAAATAGAATGAGAGGCCAGAAATGGAAAAAGAGGCTATAACCAGAGAGGTAGCAAAGACTACAAACAAATAAGGGAGTCATAGGAACAATTTGATTGGAAATGTTAGATAATGCAGATAAACTTGAAGAAATATGTGGTTAATCACAACTATTTGTACAGATTGTAAACACCATGAAGAAATTGAATTAGTAATTAAAATCTCCCTAAATTAAAACACCTACAGGCAAGTTTTATCAAACATTCAAGGAACAAAGGCTTTGATTCTACACAAAATACTGTAGAGAATACAAAATGGAAAAAGAGAAAGTATCTTCCCCATATAAATCTAGAAGGCTAAGTTGACCTTGGGTAGCAAAACCTGGGAAGAACAGAAAGAGAAAGAAATTATGTAGAACCATCTTATTCATGAACATGAATTCAAAAATTCTGTGTATAATAGTAGTAAAACAATGCTAGGAATGTATTAAAGGTAAATGTATCATGAACAATTTGGGTTTATTTTAGCAATGTAAACTTCAACATAGCAAGTCATTAAAAAATTAAAAAAACATTAGCAAGTAAGTTACGGTAGCTTTAAGTTTAAATTAAGTTTAAATATTAGATTTTTATCTCAATAGAGTCATAAAAAGCCTTTGATGAAATTGAATATTAGTTGATAAAAACACCTAGTAAGAAGTAAAAAAGAACTCTAAGAAATAAATAGGATTTAGACAAAATCCTCAGAAAATATTTCTATAGTAGAATATTAAAAATGTTCCTTTGCAGATAATGAAAGACAAATCTGCCTTCTAGCACCACTTCTGTTCAATTTCATGTCTAAGGCAATAAGGCAGAAAAAGAAGTGAGAGGTATAAATGAGAGGTACAAAAACTGCAAAGAAAGAAAAAAATACATCACTTGCAACATAGAGTTTAGCAATGTTTTAGATATAAAATTAAATAAAAAATTTACTTTTTTAAGCACAGGCAACAAGAAAGAAGAAAATGTAATATTAATATGCCACTTATAATATCCTCAAGAAATATTAAATATCTAGGCATAGGTATAACTTAAGATGTGTTAGACCATAATAGAAAAAAATATAATTTTACTGAAAGATATTAAAGAAATTTGCGTAGAAAGATTTATCACTTTTATGACTTCAAAACCTCAATATATAAATGTCAAAATCTCAGTATATTTTTGTGAAACTTAGCAAATTAATTTTAAATTTTATATTGGAAAGAAAAGCCTGACAATAGCCAGAATTCTCCTGAAGAAAGGGATCAATGACTGAAGATCCATTATCAGTTTTCAAGACTGATAAAGCCTTAATAATTAAGATGGTGTACATTGGTGCAGAGATAGACAAATGAACAATTTGAATAGAAAAAAAAGTTTCCAGAAACATACCCTGATTTATAATAGGGACTATATTGAGATTCCTGTAGAAAGAATATGTTACTTTTTAAGTAGGGCTCTACAATTGGTTTTTCGTATAGGAAAAAAAAAAAGAAATTGGATATCTTACCCCACAGCTTACAAAATATCATCTCCTTCTAAACAGAAATTAAATGGATAAAGTTCACTTATTTTTAGAAAAGTTAAGGATTTAAATGTAAAAGTCAAAACAAAACTTTGAGAAGACCATGTAACATAACTCTGTCTTAAGAAATATATATTAAATAAGGTATTCAAATTATCCCTACTAAAGTAATTACAAAGTTGCCTATATTATAATTAGAAGTTATGCTTATTGAAAAATACCACAAAAGAGAAAAAACATAGGTTTGAAAAATGTATTTGCAAAACATGAAATGTAAAATGCATGTATACCAAAAATATAAAGAATTCCTACACACCACCCAGCCTATAAAAATAATCCAAAAGAAATGAAAAATGGATAAAAGACTTGAAAAGAATTGACTTTACAGGAGGGAAATTCTCAGTGATCAGTAATTTAAGAAATAATATTCAGCCTCAATAGCAATGTGGAAAATGCAAATTAAATCCATAATGAGATAGGATTTCATGTCAACCAACTAGGAAAAAAATGTTTGGCTATCTCAACTATTGGTGAAGCTATGGAAAAACCCAGATATTTATGCACTGATAGCGGGAGTATTTACAGCTATAACAACTTTGGGGAAAAAAGTAATAATTTCTAGTACGATGAAAATGTATGTACCCTATAATACAGCAATTTCACTCTTTGGTATATACTCTAGAAAAATGTTTGCACATATTCACTAGGAGTACTGTTTATAAATATCAAAAACAAAACAAAACAAAAAAACAGGCAAACAACAAAAATTCAAACCTAGAAACTAAACAAATGCTCATTATTAGATGTGATAAACACATTCTAATGCTTTCATGTAACAAAGTACTATGTAGTTCAGAAAAAAATTGTAAATTAGTCCCCACAATTTGTATGAATTCAGGAACATAGCGTTTAGTGGAAAAACAAATTTAGAGATACCAGCATAAGTGATAAAACCATAAATAAAATAAGACAGTGATAAAACAAAATTCACTATCATGCTTCCCCTGACTAGGGAAAAAAAATGGGTAAGATGAAAGGCAAATGGAAGACAGGAATGGCAAAAATAAGGTATAGTTCTTTTGATTAAGTTGGGTGGTGGGTAAATGGGAGTTCTTTCCATTTCCTCCGTGTATATAAATATTTTGTAACCACTCAGCATTCCATCATGAAACAACGATAGAGAATGCACAGTACAGAAGAATGAGCCACATTTCAGGGGACACCAGCATGTTGACCTCTTGAGATCACAGACATTTCTTTCAGGCCAATGAAGACCCAGAGGACAACATGGGGATAAGAACTCTGCGCTGACATTTTGACCATAATAAGCTTCTCCTTCAGTATGCCATCTGCGGGAAAAAGGAGTCCAAGAAGTCTCCTCCTTTTGAGAAGGCAGACACAGCCCTCATGTGGAATCTAGCTTTGGATTGACAAAACAGTTTCACAAAGAAAAATGTTTTGAGCTGAAAGAGGTTGAATTATCTTCAACTGACAAATTTCCTCCCATCCCAGTATTATAAATAATAGGGGCTCCAGAGTCAATCTAAAATAAAACTCTATTTTTTTAAGGTTTTATTTTTATTTATTTGACACAGAGAGAGAAAGAGCACAAATATAAGCAGGAAGAGCAGCAGGCAGAAGGAGAAGCAGACCCCCTGCTGAGCAAGGAGCCTGATGCAGGACTTGATCCCAGGACCCTGGGATCATGATCTGAGCTGTAGGCAGATGCTTAACCAGCTGAGCCACCCAGGCATCCCTAAAACTCTATTTTTGAGATAGTAAAGTCATTGGGTATACTTCATTTTACTCTCATTCAAAGTACCGCAGGAAGCTTGTACAGCCACTCCGGAAAACAGTATGGAAGTTCCTCAGGAACTTGAAAATAGAGCTACCCTATGACCCAGCAATTGCACTACTGCATATTTACCCCAAAGACACTGATATAGTGAAAAGAAGGGGTACCTGTGCCCCAATGTTCATAGAGCAATGTCACAATAGGCAAGCTGTGGATGGAGCCGAGATGTCCATTGACAGATGAATGGGTAAAGATGTGGTCCCTATATACAATGGAATATTACTCAGCCATCAGAAAGGATGAATACCTACCATTTACAATGACATGGATGAAACTGGAGGGGATTATACTAAGTGAAATAAGTCAAGCACAGAAAGAATTATATGGTTTCACTCGTATGTGGAATATAAGAAATAGATCAGAGGATCCCAGGGGAACAGAGGGAAAACTGAATGGGAAGAAATCAGAGAGGGAGAAAAAACATAAGAAACTCTTGACTCCAGGAAACAAACTGAGGGTTGCTGGAAGGGAGGTGGGTGGGGAGATGAGGTAACTGGGTGATGGGTATTAAGGAAGGCATGTGATGTGATGAGCACTGGGTGTTGTATGCAACTAATGAATCACGGAACACTACACAGAAAACTAATGATGTACTATACACTGGCTAATTGAATTTAAATTAAAAAAAAAAAAAGTTGCTGCAGGAGTAAGTTCAAGGTGATAGTGCAGCAGGTGAGGAAACTGTCCCCAGCCCAGACTTGGGAACAAAGTGCTCAGAGAAGTCTTCCTGAGATAACTGATAAAGTGAGACCAGGGAGAATAGTCAAGGAAGTTTTCTAGTCAGATGGAGAAGCACATTAAGAACCACTCTCTTATTTTCCACTGACCCCAGGAAGAACTGATAGATGTATATGGTGCCCTACTTTTCTATGAATTAGAGAGGTAATCTTTTCCTAAAGGCTTATGATGGCTTAAGGGAAGCTCTGGGCATTTTTCTTAGTTTCTCACAGCTCTCACGACTTAATTATAACATCCTCCTTATTTGTCTTCCCTTCTAGGTCGAGAACTCTAGAATATTTTTATCACTTTGCCTATAATGCCCTGCTAGTGCTTGGCACAAAGTGTTAAAAAAAAAAGTTTAATAAATGTTGATAGAATAAAAAACAGGATTGAAGGATCAAGGGGAAAAGGTGTATCAGTGAGTTTGGTAGTCGTCCTTTTTCTCCAAAAGGAAAAAAAAAAAAAAAAATCTAAGAATGTGCAAGAATCCAGTTCGGAAGCAAACTGGAAATAAGATACGTTTTAATTCAAACAAAGTCCTTTTAGTCCCCATTGACCTCTTGCTATTTAATCCATCAAAGAGTGGTGCTATCCTTTAGTAAATTGCTTCCAAATGTTATTGGCTTATTGCTTCATTGGTTCTGGGAATCAGGACAGGTTTATCCAAAACATGATCAATATTAGATTGAAGTCTGATTATGAGATCTGATTCTAGAGGGGTGATCCAAAAAGGTGATGGATATTCTATGTAGGATAGCATATTAATAGCTATGGAGGATAGCTATGGAGGATAGCATATTGTATTGAGTTGTACCACTAAATTGGTGATTCTTACAACTGAATTAAATTATTGTTACTACATCAAGCACTTCCTATTGTTCCAGGTGGTACAACTCTAACAAATGAAAACGCCAAGCACAATAAAATTTTGCATTACATTCTAGGCTTGTAAAGAGTGATATAATATAACTCCAGGGGTTTGGGGCAGGTACTATTAAGGAAGCTTATTATTGGGCTCTAGCTTTGAATGGACCTTGGGTTTTCCTTTTAAGTAGGAGCCTGGATTATAGGACAAAAGAGCTTTATCTCTTGTGACGGGAAGGCTAAGAATAACTGTTCTTTATGAGTCATGCAAACACATTCCAAAAAGGGCTTTCTTCTATTCAACAACTGTAAAAGCTCTTCCTGTCCTTTCCCACCACCTCAGCCCAGGTAGAGCCGACAGGCAATGATAATGGGCAGCAGTTATTTTTACTCTATTGAATTCCAATAAAGGAACAAAAAATAATTCACAAGAACAAATAATATTTCAGTTCTCTGTCTTCAGAGACAAAATGTGGCCAAGAGTGACCTTTGGGGACCGGAACTGTAGAAGAATTTTTTTTTTCTCAGCTCGTAGCTGCTGCCAATTTCTCACCAATGGAGAGAAGTCTAGCTCCCTGGTTGAATACTCCTTTTAGAATCTTTTGTAGGGATGATCATTGATGTTTGGAGAAAATCTTTTGCCCAGTCTTATCTGAGAAGCTCCCTAATGCCATTTTTTCTTCATAAATGAATCTAATTTGTAATATTTTAGAAAGCTCCCATACAATATATACCATTTTTATACGTATTTAAAAATCAGAAAGGAACTTTATTTCTTTTTTTTTCTTTTTTAACAAAATCTTAGATTCATCTTTCAAAAATTGACCAGAGCCTCTTCAGAGCAAAGGCAGAGGGTACTGATTTTTTTTGATGGTGTTTTTGGCTGAAGAGTTCTCAGGCCCTTCAGTCAGGGGAGGGAGGAGGTTGGTTCTGATGCGATCTTCGGTACTCATCTTAGACATAAAACTGCAGAGTACTGAGGAAGAGATGTCTGATTTCACACTTTGCACAAGCCACTGTCCTTGCTCATGTGTGACTTCTTACACTAAATGTAGAGTGGACAAAACACTGTATAGCTATACAGTTCAGAAAACCCTCTCTCTCTCCTTGCTAAACTTGTAAAAGTAAGAGGCAAACCGTAAGATATTCTTAACTATAAAAAAACAAACTGAGGGTTGCTGGAGAGGGAAGGGATAACCGGGTGATGGGCATTAAGGAGGGCATGTGATGTGATGAGCACTGGGTGTTATATGCGACTGATGAATCATAAAATTCTACCTCTGAAACTAAGAATACAAGTGCATGTTAATTAAATTGAATTGAAATAAAAAATTTAATAAACTAGAAAGAGAAAGAAAGCTTTTGAACGTAAAAAGGAGAGAGATGGTATATATTTAGGTGGATTATAAATAAAAACGAGTATCCTAAAAGGGACCCACTTTGAGCCTTTCTTCACTTATCCTAGTAAAAAAATAAGTTTTCTCACAACAAAGTTTTCTCCACAAAATGGCGGTTGTGCAGCCTCGTAAGAATTCTCTCATGGAGTACTAGTCAATCATATTTGTTGAATGAATGAAGGCCCTTCAAAGAAGAGAAACAAATATCGACTCGTTCTGCGGGTGGACATCTATGTTCCCTAGTGGCATGACCTCCAAGAGAAACAAATCAAAACCCATCTGGCTGGGATATTCCAGTTTCTTATATCAATGTAGCAAACCAGCACACTTCGGGCATGTACTGCAGCAAGTAAGTAACAACAGCTGTTTAATGAATCCTCAAATTACAGATTTTTTTCCCTTTGTATCCCAGCACGGTGGAGCTAATGAAGGGCGAAATTTACAAAAATAATTAGAAGGATGCCAGCCTGTACAAGAAAGAGGAGGGGCCCTGACGAGCAAACACTCAAAAGCCCAGCAGCTGCACATGCCAGATTGAAAAGACAACAACTTCTCTGGCCCTGGAGGGGCGGGCTGATTGTTTGGCCATAGCCCTTTGGGGAACAAAAGCCCTCCTAGGCCCAGAGCCTGAGCCAAACATGGTGAGGGCCTTCCATGGCAGTTGTACCAGTGGCCATGATTTTCTAACTGGTTCCAGTTCTTTTTGTTGTGTTCCCACACTGCAAAGCAACAGAAGGAATGGGAATATGCCTGCAGGGTTTGTGATGGCATGCAGGGAGTTTTTTTTTTTCAGAATGTATTTCTATTGCCAACTGCATCAAAATAACTTTTTTTTTTAACATTCACTTTGAATGCCTTCAATTCACACAAACAATTCACATAAATAGTTTAATGTCCCTCATTTTCCACTTCCCCCTAGCTGGCCCAGATTCTTCACCTAAATACATGTTCTCTGAATCCTTTGTTCTTTTTACTTATCCATGTGCCTGCCTCCTTCCCTTCTCATCCTGATGTCCAGCAGAGGGAATAGAATTTTTTTTTTCCCACCTATAGGATGGTTAAATTATCTTTAGGCACAGTTTAGCCAGACAGGATCACTTGACAAGTATCTCTCAATTTCCACAAGAACTGTGAAATTTGAAAAGTTTGCTGTATTGCTGTCATCTTCCTGTATTGCTATAAATCTTCTCAGGGGAGGAATGGCTTTTCCTGTGGCTCTTTGTGACCACTACCATTTTAGGCTACCCTTACATCGATCTGTGTAGTCGTGCAGGCCATGCTTCGCCTAAATGGAGAGCATGATGACGAGCTTCGGTGCACAATACGCGCCTCCGTCAACAACAACACGGTATTCTCACCTCTGTGCAACGCCTGTTTATTGAGCATCCACTGAGCTCTACTAGGCCCCAAGATGATATGCAAAAGGGGGCCTCACCTTCAGACTAGCTTGGCTAAAACGTGATAAGCATTTATACCAATTTCAGTTGTTAAGTGACAGAAAAATGCAAAGCAGCTTACACTAGAAATAAATCTATTGATAAAGGAATGAAAATCACACAGGCATAGCTGGCATCAGTCTTGGGGGACTTAGGGCCTCAAACAATGTCAGGTCTATTGGGTTAGTTGTGCTCTTTTCTGTGGGTTGACTTCACTTCCTTCCTAGACTGACTTGATGGCAAGGTGGTCTAGAAGCTCTCTATATCACATCTTCTTGGGTGACAAAGAGACAATATTTCTTTCTTTTATTTTTTCTTTCTTTCTTTCTTTCTTTCTTTCTTTCTTTCTTTCTTTCTTTCTTTCTTTCTTCCTTCCTTCCTTCCTTCCTTCCTTCCTTCCTTCCTTCCTTCCAGATTTTATTTATTTATTTGTCAGAGAGAGAAAGTGAGCACAGGCAGAGGGAGAAGCAGGCTCCCCACTGAGCAGGGAGTCCAATGCAGAACTGGATCCCAGGACCTTGGGATCATGATCTGAGCCATAGGCAGCAGCTCAACTGACTGAGTCACGCAGGCAAAGAGACAATATTTCCAATTGATAGTCCCTGACCTAATCTGGGAATCCCTTCTGATAGAAACAACTCTGCAAGTCCCTTTTAAAAACTGAACAAGGAGACAACAGTAGTGGGATTGTGACGATTGGTGAAGCTGGGTCGTATGACCTAGGAAAAGAATTCAGTGCTCTTACTGGTCAGGCCTGGGTCACATGTCCAGAAAGAGGATTCAGTGTTCTGATTAACCAGGTGTGGGTAAGATTCCCAGAAAAGGAATCCAGTGCTCTGATTGGCCAGACCTGCATCACATTTTTCATCATTTTTATCAAGGGTAGAGGCCAATCTCCTGGACTAAACATTGGAAAAAGTTATTTCCCCTAGGAAATTCATAGTACTTATCAGGAGAGAAATGAATAAAAAATAGACACTAACAGTATTATACTGGCACATAAAGGCATATTTAAGGACTTGCTATGTTCTGAACATAGTGTAGTACTTAATATGCTTTACTTCATGTGTTTCTTTCATCAACTTTATGAGGTGGTTACATTACATGATCAACATTTTATATATTTTTTAAAGATTTTATTTATTTATTTGACAGAGAGAAAGAAAGAGAGAGAAAGAACACAAGCAGGGGAGAGTGGCAGACAGAAGGAGAAGCAGGCTCCCCCCAGAGCAGGGAGCCCAATGTGGGGCTCAATCCTAGGACCCTAGGATCATGACCCGACACCAAGACAGGTGCTTAACCGATAGAGCTACCCAGGTGCCCCTCTACATTTTGTATTTAAAAAGTAAAAGTTTCAAAAATTAAGTAACCTGCCTTAGGACACACAGTTGCAAGGAAGTGAAGCCAGGATTTGAGCTGCAACGTCTGATTTTAGAGCTTGCACCGTGAGGCACTATGACACTTCGCTGAAAAAGACAGTGACAACAATCCCAATATCTCATTCTTGTTGGTACTTACCATGCAAAGGGCTTTCTGTGGATTATGAACAAAGTGCTGCCTCCAAGCAAAGTATAGCAGCTTATCTTCCTAGGGAGGCTTTATACAAATTCGGAAGTGGACACAGGAATTGAGACTCCCCTGGGGATGAAATCAGGCGAGGGAAGCAGTGTGCAGAGCTATGCCTTGGGGAAGCTTTTTTCAGGAGCAGAAGGATGGAAGTATGTTTGTAGGCTGACAAGGGGCCAAGAGAGGCAATGACTGATAAGGCAAAAGAAAACAAGAAATCGTTTAAGCAGCAGACTCTCAGGAGTGGTGGGAGGGAATGAGATTCAGAGCTTTGGGGGAGGTTGTCAGGCTTGGGTAAGAGAGACACCTTTTCTAAGATAGAGGGAAAGAAAGGAAGATAGGGACAAAGCGGAGTAATATCTTCTTTGTAAAAGAAAATGCATCTCGTCATATCTGTGTTATAGCTTATCCAGTGCTTCACATGAAATAAATGGAATTCCACTTTTAAGTCTGCTTTTATTTCATCTTCTTCAAGGTCAAGAGTCTCTTGATAGCGCCAAATCACCTCACTAGGGTTTAGTTTTAACTGCAGCGTTTTAAAGGCATTTATCATGTGCCATTGTGGAATTCCTGTCAAATTTGCGTGCTTGCTTATTTACTAACTTTGATTGGGTAGGTGAGAGGTGCTTTCCCTCTACCATTCTTTTTCTTTTTTTTTTTATAGTGAATGGATTAGGTACACAATTTATTACAGAGTAACGTATAACTTGTTATTCACAGAATTTACGTATATAAACTAATGTAAATAGGCAAAGAGTATGTTTCCCTGAAAGAGATAGAGTAAGCTAACTAATTAGCTACAGTTTGCAATGTAGATAAATTGGCAGCTGGAAGGGACAACCCATTACTTTATAATTAATTGACTTAGATCTTTTTAAAATTAATTAGTTAAGAGGTACAGCTGGGCAAAGATTGATGTACAAGGAGCCTTCAGTACTCCCATCAGAAATCAAGGTCACGCAAGTGATTTTGGCTATTCTACCTTTCAACTGGTTGGCAGTAATTTGATCAGGCACTGAGTGTTTAGATGCTCCTTAATTGTCTTCTCCAGGTTCTACTGGGTCTTTCAGTAAATCCCCAGGTAACTGTATTTTCCAAGTTTTAACTTATCCTAATTATAGCTCTATTGTTCTGTAGATACTAAAAAAATGCATACTGTACTGAGTGCTTCATACATGCCAGGACCCATGATGAGACACTTACATACTTTATTTCAGCTTTCCTCACAGGATCCCTATGAATTAAGTGTTCAAAGAGGTGGCAGAGTGTAGTGGGGAAAGGCACGATTCAGAAGTCTGACCTCCTAGATTTCGATCCAGCCATTCTATTAACTACTGTGTGATGCTGGACAAATTGCTGAACCTCTCTGTCTCTCAGTTTCCTCATTGGAAAGATGGTGACAACAGTAACTTCCTCATAAGTGTATGTGTATTTTATTTACTTATTTTTTTAGAGAGAGAAGTGGGGAGGGGCAAAGGGAGAGAGAATCTTAAACAGGCTCCACGTCTAGCATAGGGGGGCTCGAACTCACAACTCACAACTCCGAGGTAATGACCTGAGCCAAAACCAAGAGTCTGACGCTTTACAGACTGAGCCACCGAGGTACCTCATAAGTGTATGTGTATTAAATTAGTAAAACTGCATAAAGCATTGACAATGAAATAGTGCCTTCGCATACCAGTATCATTATTTTTTCCCCCATCACATTTCTGAGTATTTACCTTCTTCCAAATAGTTTACCTATAAGAACTGACTTCATCCTCCTGAGCATCCCATGAGGTAGACATGCCATAAATCAAATGAATCCCCACTTTACAGATAAGAGAACTGAGGCACAGGGAAGACTGATAACTTACCTAACAGTACCTAATTATTAGCAGAAGAGCTAAGACTTCCTTTCAAATAGTCTATCTTTAAAACTCACGCTTTTAACAACTCTTCCGTAGTGTCACATTCTTTCAGCATCGTCTGTACTCCAGACACGAGAAACGGAACGCAGTTCCCAGGAGAAGCAAGTCTCCGTCGTGACTGTCGTTATGTTAACTCTTGGCCTGGAATGCTCTTGCTTCCCTTGCCCCCTTGTTGAACACCCTACTCCACCTTAAATATTCGACAACAACAAAATCACTTCTTCGGAGAAGGCATCTGCAGAATCCTATGCTTATCTCTTTTGTAGCATTCTTACACCACGTCAACCTGTTAGTCAAATAATCAGTAAGTATTTATAAGTTCCTCAGTGACCTATCACTGAGTCCCTTTCCTCAAGGAGCTTAAGTTCTAGTGGAGAATGATAAATTCTAAACCTGTTCAAAGATGAAAAATTAAGATAATTTTGAACGTTAAAATTGACTTTTGGAGGATACGATGGGTTAGTGTAGAAAGGGACTGGGTATACTGGTTCAATGCGGCTGGAGATGAGAAATAATAGTCAGTACCCAGGTGGATAAAATTAAGTGTGGAGAACATTTCAGAAGGAATAGAAGTGCAAAAGTCCTTTCATGGGATCAAGGCTGCTGGATTTGAAGGAAAAAAGTGCAACTAACCTTGAGATATGTATAGTCACTATTTATTTACATGTTTATCTTCCTACCTGAACTGTGAATTCTTTCGGGTTAGGGCTATGTCCTGCTCATCTTTGAACCCCTACTGCTTAGCAGATCCCCTGGACTATGTGTTGTTGTTGTTGTGTGTTTTTTTTTTTTTTTTTTAATAATTGGCTGAATAAAATCATAACAACTAATTTCTTTTTCTTTTCTCTTCCTCCTGCCTTTTCCATGTTTGTTACTCTTCTGAAATGATTGCCAAAATTCTCTCTCTCTCTCTCTCTTTTTCTCTTCACATTTCTGTTTCCTTTTGGGTTTACCATCTCCCACATCTATTTCTCCTATCCTAGATCCCCTTTGTTGTCCCAGGTAATTCCCGCTAAGCTGCAGGGATCTGGAAGGAGGTATAGTCTTTGGATAGGGATAAAGCTGCCCAGACATGTCTTATCCTCTTTACTCTGACCCCGCTTTCATAGACCCTGAAGAATACCGTACATTCAGCGGTCAACACCAAAGCTAAAAATATAACCTCGTCCTGAGATCCTCTTTTGGCAAACGAACGCAAGCTAGTTTTCTTTTAAGCCATTGTTCTGGAGACAGGCTTTAGAAGAGGAGAGAATAAGGTGAGCCACCTTGGTGCTTCCAGCTCACCTAGGGAGAAGTTTTGATTGCTCTTAGAAGCTTGATTGCTCTTTGAGACTGAGGTTAAAGAAGTTTAAAAAGCAAAAAGGAAGGACCAATTTTAATAGTTAACTAGAAAGGATTCCTAGAGCTCCTTTTCTTCCATCTGATAGAGAAAAAGAGCAACTCCTGTGCCTTTGTCTTGCAGGACACCTTTCTTCTGCTCCCCAGGAGTTTATACAACCATTCAGGAGTAAAAGATAACCAAGGGTGAACTCAAACCTCCCCTGGGGCCTTAAAAGCCATCTCTTTAGTTGCTAATCGGCTGAACCCCCACATCTTAAATATATAAATTTTAAATCAGTTTCCCTTCCATTTTTTTTCCTTGTCTTTTAGAGACTGGGTTCCACCTACAAAGAGTTTGGAATCAATTTTGAAAATATAGGAGATCAGCTGCTTCTTGCCTGGGATTATTCTTGAGATGCCAGCCAAGATGACCTAATTCCCCTCTCCTTCTTCTCGGGCACTGTGGGGATTTCTGTATGGCTACTGTCATTTCATAGCTGCAAACACAATGCAGCCCAATGATCTTTTGTTGAAAAAAAAAAACCCAAAATTCACAGTCAACATAATTTTCCTTTAACATATACAAATCTTTACTTTTAGATAATTGCAAAAAACCCCCAAAAACCCAACAAAACAAAACAAAACAAAAACCACTGAGTACTTCTTTAAAAGCTTTTTTTTTTTTTTTTTTTTTTAGTGTTTGCTTTAGCTACTAATTGAGAATGCCGGGGAGCCTGGGCGGCTCAGTGGGTTAAAACTTCTGCCTTCAGCTCAGGTCATGATCTCAGGGTCCTGGGATCCAGCCCCGCATCAGGCTCTCTCCTCTGTGGGGAGCCTGCTTCCCCCCCCCCCTCCCCCCGCCACCTGCCTCTCTGCCTACTTGTGATCTCTCTCTCACTCTCTCTCTGTCAAATAAATAAATAAATAAAATCTTAAAAAAAAAGGAAAATGCATAGAATACCTTTAATTCTTCTACGATATTATAAAAAGTCTCTTGGCATACGAATGTCTTAAACAGTAAGATGCTTTCTAGGAATCAAAAGATGGAGAAGCAATCTTGTACAGATTCTACTTTTGGGCTCTGGACTCAGACGGCCTGGCCTGGGACAAATGCCTCTGTCAATGCTTCCGGCAGCACCATCTTTGGGAGAGTTACCTGATATTTCTGTAGCTCAGTTTTCTCATACTTAAAGGAGAATAAGTTTTCTCATACGTAAATGAGTCTCGTGTTCTAGGGTTTGGAGGAGGACTAAATAAGATAATGCATGTAAGGCACTGAGCACAGTGCCAAACTCGACATAAGCACTCAGTAGAAGCGATAATTATCTCGGCCATCGGAATAAAGGGGTAGAAAGGGAAAAGGTAGGCTCTGAATCAGAGTATGTGAATTCTAGTGCTCTCAGCTACTCATCCGCAGCTGGGAGGTGGTCCTTGCTTATGATACCTACTCTTACGTTCCTCAGAGCTCCCGGGGGATACAGGGCACAGACACAGTGCCCAGTGACATTCCTATATGGTCACAGAGAACGTGCAGTTTTTAATGTGGAGGAAAAAGTAAGTGGGATCACACCCAGACAGTGGGATAATTACAGTGAAATAGTCAAGTGCATGGACTCTGGAGACAGGATGCCTGAATTCAAGTCCAGACTCCCTTGCTTATTAGCTGTCTGATCTTGTACAATTCATCTTAACCTTTCTAGGCGCTTTAATTTTCTCATCTCTCAAGTAGGAACAAGAATAGTCCTCCCCTATAGAGTTGTCAGCATTAAATGAGAAAATGCACACAGGCCCCAGCTTAAGAACTCAAGGAACGGTAGTTTTTTTTATTATTATTATTCGCAAAAATTCCATTCCATGGGGTCTTTCTTTGTAACAAACTCATTGCTCTCCTATCTGTTCATAGGTGTAAGTAAAACCAGTTTGTCCTCACCAAATCCCTTTTAGGTGCCGAGTTACCCAGAGAGATCAGAGTTAAGATCGACGTGTTGGCAGGGGGCTCCTGAAGCTTTTCCACAGAAATCAATTTTTGTTTGTTTGTTTGGAAAGCAGAAGTGGATATGTTTGGTAAGAATTTGACCGGTTCCCCCAATGGACCTCAGTATGGATGTCCTTGTTCCACGTAATGGGCAGCCACGAGATGGTTAGAGGTAAGAAGTGATCATGGTCTACTAGTTAAAGCAGATAACCTGGCATCACAAACTGAGAGGCCATTTCTGCCTCCACCACTGGCTGACTCGGCACGTCATCTCACCTCACTCAACCTGCTTTTTCCAGCTTCGAAATGAGGATAATAGGATTCCTCTACCCACACAGGGATGTTAGGTAGCTGAGTTAATTGATGTTTGCAATATGCTGGGATATAAAAGGCAGTATGGAAATATAAAATATATTAAAGAAGAACAAAGTAAGATGTTAAAAGTGCCTGACAATGCAACAGAACTAGTAGATTGGGCAACAGAACCTGGAAG
Source organism: Nasua narica (assembly GCA_028533885.1). NCBI lineage: Eukaryota > Metazoa > Chordata > Mammalia > Carnivora > Procyonidae > Nasua > Nasua narica. The sequence continues at coordinate 92,819,137 of CM052807.1, read as the reverse complement.
ATAATAAAGTTGGTGTAACACTAAATCATAATACTGATACTAGGGTTTTAAAGAGCTCATTCAAAATAATATCTCTTTTGATATACAATAGTGAATTTCTGAATATTGCAACACCTTCCTTCTTTTTCAAATGAACACTGGCTTTAAAAAAAAAATGGGAGGAACTTGTTTCAATCAAGGTTCAGTCTTTTCTATATTTTTCCATGCATTGATAGGACCTTTGTAATACTAACCTGCGGTGTTGAGAGTGCCATTCTAATAATACTTTAAAAAAGAAGATTTTATTTATTTGCTTGTCAGAGAGAGAGAGAGAACAACCAGGGGGAGCGGAGAGCAGAGGGAAAAGCACGTTCCTCACTGAGCAAGGAGCCCGATGCGAGAGTCGATGCCAGGACCCTGGGATCATGACCTGAGCTGAAGGAAGACATTTAACCAACTGGGCCATGCAGGTGTCCCAATACTTTTCTTGTTTTTATGGTGTTTGTCTTAGGTCAAAGATCAGACACTGTCTATCCAGGAAAATTAGCTAGATAACAATTCTTCAATAAATAATTTTAAAAAGTCATTCTTTCTCATCTCCCAATTCAATTCAGAAACCACTTTGACCTTTTTCTGCTCATGGCAATAAAAGCTGACTTGATCAAAGTGATCTTTTTTTCTTCTTCTTCTTCTTTTCTGTTCCTATTTTGGAGCCATCTGGTTTGACAGTCACTAGAGCTGAAATACGTTCTTTTGCAGTCTTTAGACTTACCACCCTAGAGGCAAATAACCATTTGGCAAAACCAGTAAATGCAAAGTATAGAAGAATATTTCCTGTTTGTTCTTTCTAAGGTGGTGTGTGAAGGAGTCAGGATGGGCGAGAACACCTGCGCCTACTTGGAAGATTTATAGAGCCATTTCAGGTGGGACGTACGTTTTCAGGCCCAAAGGAATTTGATCTCATTTCCATTCTATAGCAAATAATGGACCAGCACCTTGGTATTCAATTGTATGTGGTGGCAACCTCGGATAGCTTAAAAAGTTTGCAGAAATCATCCCTCACACTAAAATACATGTGTGAGTACTGACTTAAAGTTCTTGGAGAATTTCCAGTCCATCCATCTTTCTTATCACCTTTACCAATGTCCTTTATTAGTTAAAGACACCCTGAAAAATAAGGCTTTTGAGGGTCTGTGGGCTAAGATCTGAGTCACAAACACAAAACACCTCACCCACTCAAAAATGTAGCTTCGGTTGCTTGGGGTAAGAGTGTCTTGTCTTGATGGCATTGTACAGAGTACACATTGTTGTGTTTTGTGCATTATATATTGATCATGCCTCACTAATCTTTTATATAAATATCTCAGTATTATAGAGATCAGGCTAAACTCAGAGATTTATCAAACAGGAGATATTTGAGCTTTTTGCTTCCTTGGGTTTTTGCACAGAGAAATTGGGGATTAGTTGGAAAAAGACAGCCAACTGTCCTTTCATCAGAATTACTCTGAATGGCAGAAGACACTGGAGAGGCAGGGGAAAAACATACCAGAAAGGATGGGTTTCTGGTTTGCCATTTCCCTGGAACAGTGCACAATATATTGAACTTATTTTTAAAGTTTATTTCAGTAAAAGTGCCTGCTAAGTTCATGTACGAGATCTTAAGTTTGCCATAAGGAGTTAAGTTATTTCCAATTTTTTTTTCAAGCAATAAGCTATAAATAACACAAACAATGACAGGATTGTGTTGATTTCCTCCTGATGTACCCTGACTAAGGGTCTTGGTCAGAAACCTGAGGTAGACAGCAGGAATTCTGTCTGAACTACAGGGTGATCCATTGCTTTTCCAAAATTAGCCAAGGAGCCAGCTTTCAGGAAGCAGGCCTCCTCTCCAGGCACTTGCTTGTTTCAGAATTATTTACTGTGTGATAGGGCTCCCGGCTTTGAGCACAGGCAATGTGGTTCTTCAGGCCAAAAAAGCTTAAAATAGATGCATGTCTCTCTCCCCTCTATTTACACAACCAAATTATCCATCCTTACTCCCCTCCCCCAGGCATTTTCCCCCCTCCTGGTGGCAAGGGACAATAACACTTAATTTCTACTTATTAGGAGTTGCTGTCAGGATGGTTCACTTTCCCAGGGGAGGGCTTGTGTAATGGGTGGTGCAGAATCACATTCATAAATTCATTGTGATTTATCTCAGTGCTATTACAAATGGCAGGCGATCAGAAATTAGCATTGCATTTAAGCCCAGACACATAACTGGAAGATTGCTTCAGGGCATGCTGCAGGGCTCATGATTTTTCCATGTTCCTAAAGTGAGAGCCTTAATGATTCATTAATTAGAAGCTTTTATCTGAACCAGTTGTCCCATCATTAATTTATGCATGTTTCATCTAGACAACTTAAGGCAACTAGTATTTTACTCTGATTCCTTGGGTGAAGACTGAATGATATGGACCCTGATTGCCTTCTTTTTCTCATAGTTATTGAGCCTAGACAATCATCTGGCTATGTCAGTGACGGCAGAGCTGCATGTCCTCAGCTTAATGGGAGATCTTAAATGACCTCAAGGGAATCTGGGGGGAAAAATGAATGATATTTAATGAGACCAAAGAAAATTATATCTGCTTTCATTTGCCTTGAACAGAGTTGGTATTCAACAAATATTTGGTTTTTGTATGGTTTCATTATTGTTTTGTTATCAGATTAGAAAGTGGTGAGAGGTCATGGGAAAAAAAAATCTGGGAAAGTTAATATTTGTTCCCTAATTTTGGAAAGAAAGACTTCAATTCATTGGCTATCAGTTCAACAACTCAGGCCAATGTAGATGCCTTCATCCCACCTGAAACCCTTATGTTCAGCTTGGTTTAAAGGTACTTATGGAACATCTATTACATTCTCTGCCAAGCCCAGTGCTGTATGTATGCTGGGAACAGAAGGATGATCCCTTGAGGATCCCATTGTCTTGCGGAGAGCCAGTCATGAAAATACACAGCTTAAATACGCCAGGTGTGCTTTTGGTAGTGCTTCCTAGAGTTGCTGAGGCTAGAGTTTGCTCTTGAATGTGAAGAGAAATTAGCCAGGCAAAAATAGCTTTTGCCATGTGTGTTGTTTGGACTGCTTTTCAGACATTATTGGATTGCCAGTGCTTACCAGTTAAGTTTGATTTTTACTTTTCAGTGTTCCATTCTGGCAGCTTTCTTGAGCATGCAGACCCTCTGGATACAGGACATCCTGAAGTAAAGTTATGTTTACTGGCCACTACAGCTCATTCTATCAAAAGGTAGACTCAAGAATTCTCTGGAAGGGGAAATACAAATCAAAACCACAGTGAAATACCACCTCAGACCAGTCAGAATGGCTAAAATTAATAAGTCAGGAAATGACAGATGTTGGCGAGGATGCGGAGAAAGGGGAACCCTCCTACATTGTTGGTGGGAATGCAAGCTGGTACAGCCACTCTGGAAAACAGTATGGAGGTTCCTCAAAAACTTGAAAATAGAGCTACCCTATGACCCAACAATAGCACTACTAGGTATACACTTAAAGATACAAATATAGTGATCCGAAGGGTCACATGCACCCGAACATTTATAGCAGTAATGTCCACAATAGCCAAATTACGGAAAGAACCTAGATGTCCATCAACAGATGAATGGATAAAGAAGATGTGGTGTATATATATACAATGAAATACTATGCAGCCATCAAGAGAAACGAAATCTTGCCATTTGCAAAGACATGGATGGAACTAGAGGGTATTATGCTAAGTGAAATAAGTCAGAGAAGGATAATTATCATATGATCCCTCTGATATGAGGAATTTCAGAGGCAGGGCAGGGGGTTGTGGGGATAGGGAGGGAAAAAAATGAAACAAGATGGGATCAAGAAGGAGACAAACCATAAGAGACTCTTAATCTCACAAAACAAACTGAGGGCTGCTGGAGGGTGGGGGAGTAGGGATAGGGTGGCTGGGTTATGGACATTGGGGAGGGTATGTGCTCTGGTGAGTGCTGTGAGATGTGTAAGCCTGATGATTCACAGACCTGTACCCCTGGGGCAAATAATACATTATATGTTAATTTTAAAAAAAAGAAAAGAAAAAAATTCAGTGGAATACTTTATAATGATGAGAGAATAAATTTTGTTATATTTTTTTAAAAAAAAGAATTCCCTGAAAGAAAGAATATCCATGGGTTTGGGACTGTCTTCAGGATCCCATCCAGACCTTGTCCAACAAACCTTCTAGGTATTCAAAGTCAAGAATGGTCTATATCAGGGCTTGCCAAACATTTTCCATAAGGTCAGATAGTGAATATTTAAGGTTTTGCAGGCTAGACTGTCACACTGCAACTACTTAACACTGCTTTTGTAGCTTGAAAGCACTTACAGAACATATGTAAGTGAGGGGTGTGAGTGCATTCTTGTGTGACTTGACAATACCAGGAGAGAACTGGATTTGGCCCTTGGGCCACTGTTTGTTGAGGCTGCAGCATTAAACAGATATATCTAGCTATTATTTGAAGTCCAAAAACATTTAAGAATTCTAAGTAAATAGCTGAACTTCAGATAATGAACATTAATACCAGGAGTCCAAACTCATGTTTAAATACTTATTCGGTACCTACTTTATGTAAAATACTATGTAAGGGATGAGGATAAAAAGAAATGAAAGTTGGTGTTTAATCCCCAGGAGTAATTTATTGGGAAGACCTATTTTGCAGATATAGACACAGAGACCCTCGGAACTGACTTGCTCTTGGTTAGAGCCAACACTTGGAATCAGACCCCTATTAGCTCAGGCCTCTTTCCCCATCATAGCATTTTGTTTGATGGGTGAAGACCCTTGGGTCAGAATGAAGTCTGTGGGAAAGAAGAGAGGATGTATGATTCACTGAATCATACCCTTGAATCTTTGCTCTGCCCTCTGCTAGAAATAACTAAAAGAAGAAATTGAAGCTGTTTTTTTAACAGGGCTCAGTCATGCCCACAGCTCATGCTAACGATAGAATCACCTGATTTCCCTTGCTGCTGAGAGTTCGCCGTGTGTTCATGATAGGCATCTATGAGACCTCAAAATAGTTTTGTTCTCATTTGGCAACAGGATGTCATACTTTCCTCAGGTCTTCATAGTGTTCATGGGCAGAGAAACAGAGTTTGCACTGCTGGACTGAAGGAGTCATTGGGAAAATTATTCTATAGCATTTTGATTCGAATTCAGATAATAAATAAAACACAACTGCCCAACCCAGTCGTCATTTTGCAATCTCATTCTTCATGATATCTCTGCACATGTGGTAGTGATCTTTGCCATCCTCTTTTTGAGAAATTCCATGACATGGAACTCTTCTCCTAAAATGAAAATTTTCCCAAAGAACATTCCTAAACCTTCAACATTTTACATTACTTACCCTGTCAGCCCTTCCTGCTCTTAGGGCTTTAATTCTTACTTCTAACCGAAGAAAACGGAAGGGAGAAAGAAAATCTTTACTTGGCACTTGAAATGTTCTAAGGATCTAGAGATAGAAAATGCAGCTCCTTCCTTGGAGGATTTCACAGTCTAATATATATAGAGAGAAACAAAGAAAGAAAAGGTAATGACTATAGATCATAGATGCTAGTAGAGGTGTGTACAGGGGGGTAAAATGTGAATACTTAGGGTGAGGAAAGGCAACTGTGAAGGCTTCTCAGAAGAAAGAAGAAAGCTAAATATAAATTATCAGGGTGAAGAAGTTTGACCCCTCAAGATAGAATTTGCAGCTCTTAAGTACTTATCCAGACTGCGACAACTCTGACACTGGCTTCCTATTACCCATTTCCCTATTGCTTCCCTGACTAGATCAGGAGCTTCTGGAGGTCAGGGATGAGCTGTGTTCATCATAGTATCTTCAGCACTTAAACAGTGCCTGGCACTTGATAGGGGCTCAGTAATAATTACTGAGAGATAAACATTAGTATTCCTACTTTAACACTGAGAAACTGAGTCTCAGTAATTGAAAAATGAATTTATACATCACTCATCATCAGGAGAATGCAAATCAAGGCCACAATGAGATGTCACCTTGAACCTATCAGAATAGTTAAAACCGAAACACAAGAAACGACAGGTGTTGGTGAGGATATGGAGGAAAAGGAAGCCTCTTGCACTGTTGGTAGGAATGCAAGCTGGTGCAGCCACTGTGGAAAACAATATGGAGGTTCCTCAAAAAGAGGACTACCCTATGATCCAGTAATTGTACTACTGGGTTTACCTCCAAAACACAAAACACAAATTCAAAGGGACACATGTATGCCTATGTCTACTGCAGTATCATTTACAATAGCCAAATTATGGACGCAGCTCTAGTGTCCATCAATAGATGAATGAATACAGAGTTGTGAGATGTGTGTGTGCACATGTGCGCACATTACTCAGCCATAAAAAAGAATGAAATCTTGCCATTTGCAATGATACGGATTGAGCTAGAGAGTATAATGCTAAGCAAAATAAGTCAGAGAAAGACAAATACCACATGATTCATTCATATGTGGAATTTAAGAAACAAAACAAATGAACAAAGGGGAAAAGAGAGAGAGAGAGAGAGAAACCAAGAGTCTTCATTATAATTTTGATGCTTACTAGAGGGAAGGGAGGTAGGGTTAAATAGGTGATGGGGATTAAGGAGGGTGCCATGATGAATACTGGGCATTGTATGGAAGTGTTGAGTCACTATATTGCACACCTTAAAGTAATATAACACTCTATGTTAATGATACAAGAACTGAAATTTTTGGAATTTATATGTTACTGAACATTGAGTATTGGGAGGTATTGACAATTAAACACAGACCTTGACAAGTCCTTCACTTTTTTTTTGCTTCAGTTCACCTAATTTGACATCTCAGGTCCCACCTTTCCAGAGTTTCAATTCCACGACTCCAATTTCTTTTTACATTCTCTCTGAATGTAAAACTCAGCATGCACCTCAAACTCAGCATGATCACAAGGGAACTCCTTATCTTTCTATTGAATGGGGATGATTCTTTGTATGACATACTGAGGTCATGTATGTATGATATCAGTAGCCCTTTTTTTGTTGTAGTCTTAGACTCTAAGATGTGGGAGTTAATTACATAAGAAAATAGGAAGCAGGGATAATTTGGCTGACAGAACTTTAGAGAATTTGGGCACATGGCAGCTCCTGTATCATGACAGTTAGTCCTCAACCTGACTTCTAAAGCAGCACCATCCAATAGATATGAAATGTGAGCCACAAATATAAACTACATATGTAATTTTACAATTTCTTCTAGCCATATTTAAAAAGTAAAAAGAGGGGTGCCTGGGTGGCTCAGTGGGTTAAAGCCTCTGCCTTCGGCTCAGGTCATGGTCCCAGGGTCCTGGGATCGAGCCCCGCATCAGGCTCTCTGCTCAGTGGGGAGCCTGCTTCCCCCTCTCCCTCTGCCTGCCTCTCTGCCTACTTGTGATCTCTCTCTCTTTCAAATAAATAAATAAAATCTTAAAAAAAAGTAAAAAGATACAGGTAAAATTAATTTTATAGCATATTTTGTCCACTGCTCAATAGCCACATAAAACTAGCTATAGTATATTGAATGATGTACTTCTAGAGACTCTTTCACAATGATTTTATAAACTACAAAATAACATTAAATTTCTAAGTCCCCTCCTATCATTTGTATCCTGGTTTTGATTCAATACCTTTACTATTCAAATCCAATTGGGGTACCTGGGTGGCTCAGTGGGTTAAGCCTCTGCCTTCAGCTCAGGTCATCATCTCAGGGTCCTGTGATTGAGCCCCGCATTGGGCTCTCTGCTCAGCAGGGAGCCTGCTTCCCCCCCTCTCTCTCTGCCTGCCTCTCTGCCTACTTGTGATCTCTCTCTCTCTGTCAAATAAATAAATAAAATCTTAAAAAAAAAACAAAAAAAACCCCCCCAAAAACCCAAATCCAACTGATTGGAAGGCAGGTGGTTATTATGAGGGCAGGTCAGTAATGATGCTAGGGAGGAAAGCTATCAGGAAAATGAGATTAATGCTGTAATTATAACCCCTTGTCTTGATGCATATTTGATAAGAAAAACCTCAATTATATGTAACATACATATTTACAGAAGTGACATGTTTACAGGAGTGATTTATTTACAAGAATGCTGCAGCCATTAGATCTCTAGTCTAAGATCTGGAGAACATTTATTTTATAGAAGTCTTCTAAATCAAGTAGGTGGGAAGGGAAGCCATGATGAAGTCTCTGACTTTTAGTCATTTTGCTTGGAGACCTTCTCCAGGGGTGGATAGAAAGGATCAGAGAAGGTTCGAAGTTTCCTGTTCACTTCACACTTACTACTTCTCTCATTTAACTATGTATGGTTATTAATAAATGTCCCAACATGACCTATTAGTCTTTGTCTTCAAGCTATTTCCTATCTCCTAAACTCAAAATCATAATGCTCCCTGATTCTTTCCTCTCTTTCTTCTTCCTCCAATTGGATGCAAGGTCCTGTAAATTCCTTACTCACAGAGTTGCTTGCATCGTCTTCCTTCCATTTTATTCTTAATGTCATTTCTGAGGTCCCCAACTCTATCACCTCATAGTTTGACAAATGCAAGGATCTCCAAAATGATTTTGTCATCTTGAGACTCTTTTGGTTTCCCACTGTCTTTCACTATCAAATTTCTTTTTCTAAGACACTACTTAGAGACCACTTCCCTCTCTCAATTCCTCTTCACCTAATTTAAACAAAAATTAAAACCTTCAATTACCTCACTTCATAAAGAGTAAATTTAAACTAATTAATAGTAAGCTATTTATCTAGAACCACACAATTTAAAAATGGAAGAGCTGGACTTAAACCCAGACTTCCTGGTTTTAAATCTTGTATGCTTTCTACTACACACCCTGTCTATAAAATAATGTTCAGAGTCTTTTATCTTTATTCCAGGATTTACCCAAACTTATATGTCAATCTTCTCTTTGACTCTCATACCCAAACCTGTCTGTTATTCTTTAAAAAACCATTCATTCAGCCACTGTACGAATGTTTATTAGGCATATCATGTGTAAGACATTCTGTTAGGCACCTTACAGGGGCTAACCTTCATAAGCTGTGTGGGGAATAAGGCTGGCAAGGTAGTCGGAGGCCAAAGCACCACAGTGCTGAAAATCAGGCTAGGAGTTTGAGATTTAATTCATTAGACAGGGGAGTGCCACAGCCGGCTTCTGATTAAGGATGTGAGGTGACAAATCTGGCAGAGTATCCATAAGACATTACTGTCAGAAACCTTAGGTACCCCTGAGGTTGCAAAGTGGTAGCTCTTGGAAAGAACAAAGCCTACAGATGTTTTTTGTTTGTTTGTTTGGCTCACATGCTGGTTGTGTATGTGCAGAAGAAAAAGCACCCCTTTGTTAAAATGGGAATGGGGGAGATTGGTGGAGTGGAGGGAGATTATTTAAACTCTTTGTAGATCTTTGTAACTTTTTACTTGTGACAACTATGTATGCCCTTATAATTAATAAAAATGAAGGAATTTGAAAGAAAAACTTCATTTTATACCCAGCCAGAGGTTCCTGCTACTTGCCCCATAAAGCACGACTTGATCTATTTAAGTGAAAGAAATATCTCATCAGGTTTACTGCCTATATTAAGCCTGTTAGTCATTCTTCCTATAGTACCTTTCTCCCCCAGATTACCAACACCTTAGAGACACTGTCTGGAATTTATGATGAAGCAACATATGCAAAAATGGCTAACGGCATGGGTGCTGCTAGTCCTTACTACCATGCTCATGGCACATATGGTCAACCAAGCTCACCACCCATTTCCATTCCTTCTGTAGCCTCAGAGTGCTCCTCAACACTGGTCTTGGGGCTGTTGCTACCAGTCAGTGAAATTAAAGGAAAAATGATACCCATTTGTCCTTTCTAGTATAGTAAAAAAAGAGCAATTATTTGAGTTTGAATCACATTTTTATCACTGTGTGACCTGGAACAAGTTAATAAGACTTTCTGAGCTATAGTTTCCTATGTAAGTGGGCATTGTCTCATTGATAGTTTTCTTATGAAGAGTAGGTGAAATCTTATCCTGGCTGAAAGAGCCTCACATCATCTCTCTACATTTGCTTATATCCAGTTAAAACTTTTGACTTAAAATGCTTACTGTTGTTATTTTGCACTTGTTTGTGCTTGGTCCAGATGTACCACTGAGTGAAAGATATTAATTCAGCTTGATCTGGAAAACAATGACTTATTTTCTGTCTGTTGCCTCTAGGGCAAAGGCACCAGGAGCAGCTCTGATGTTTAATCTGCTCTACCAAAACTCATGGTCCTGAGCCAGTCTCATAGCTGTCAGACTATTGCCCCTTTCTGTCCAACTATCATTCAGATGTTATTCTCATATTACTTTCATCTTGAACTTTCTTAGTAGATTTTAAATTCTTTCTCTCTCTTTTTTTTTCTGCACTGTATACAAAGACTTAGGCAAGTGCCTAAAATATGCCATATAGTTTGGGTACCAGGAAGAGTATGCTATTGGAGTTGGTCAGGGATATGAACCAGTCTAGAATAGAACCTAGAAAAAATTAGCTTCCCATTCATTCATTCATCCATCCATACATCTGTCCATCCACCCAGTACTTATTGAGCACAGACTCTGTGTTAGATCCTGGAATAGATGTGGATATTTAACTGAATAAGCTTTGTTCTCTCGTCAGGTTTCTAATGAGAGAATATGAATGAAAAATGGTCGCCATATAAATAAATAAATAATATGATTTTAGATATTACCAAATGCTATGAAGAAAAGTAAAGAGGGTTTGAAGAGAGGACTATTTTGAAGCCAGCAAGTGAAATTTCTTGAAAGCAGTAGTTAAATAAGAGATCTAGAAAACAGGAAGCCAGCAAGATTTGGAGGAGTAATTAGATCTCAGGTGATTGATGATAAGAGTGACCAGCTTAATACAGCCAAAAGGGCCTTCCAAAGCAAAGGGATGCTTACCCTTGATCTCTCTTTTAGCTTCTTTCTGGGAAGGAATTTCTCTCGGGAGCTGGGCCAGGTTGGTGGACGTGAGGAAAATGGCTATATCTAATTAAGGGGAAAGACTGCAGAAGCAGTAGGAAGAATTTTCTTTCCCAATTGTACTTAACCCATTATACATCTGGCAGGTTTTCATGATTTCTTTAATTTCAAAGAAAGCAGATCAAAGATCAGGTGAGATTATTGCACACACACACAAAATGAAAACCTTTTCCTCTGGGGGTGTCAAAATGAAGCCCCCTTACAAATCCTTCCCAAAGGTTACAGACTTCAACACAATGCTGAGGCAGATGATTAAAACTACAGCAACAAATTAGGCGCAATTAAAGATTTTCAACTTTCCCACATACCTGAAACCAAAGCTGTGAAAGAAGGGCATATGTCAGGTAATTAATTGCCGAGAAATATTTAATAACCTCTCCTCTGCTACATTTAACAGGAGGCATGAGTGCTTGGTTTGGACTTAATCACACGGTTCCCCGGAGCCACGGGCATGTTAGCGCAGCGCACTGAGGGAAGAAAGCCCCGGAGCACAGCTTATTTAATTTGCAACTCTTGCCACACCACTTCACACCTGAATTCTTTATCCTTTGGGCACCCATAATACAGCCACAATGCACTGTGGCAACATCCATTTTATAGGCAGAACTTTCATCTACCCACAGTTTCCTCCTTTTTGCAAAACTGTTTGGCTGTCTTGAAATGATAGCAACCAAGCTTCTCTCTTTGTAGCTTCACAGGTCAAGGACCCGGCTGCATTCAGGAAAGAGATGATTTTATGCATCATTTGCTCTAATAACAGAGTGGAGACTCCTTTAATGTTAAGATGCTCTAGAGAAGGGCATTGTATTAAAAGTATTGACTCTTGAGAAATGTAGGTGCCTGGCAACTTTCGAGGTGTGTAATAGCTTGTGCCAGCTCTCTTCCCCAGGCCCATTCCGGCTTTGGAGCATATTTAGAATAGGAGGCATTGAGAAAATCTCAATCTCTCTCTCTCTCTCACTCTCTTTCTCTCTCTCTCTAATACCCAAATATGTAACAGACGGGATGGTGGATAAAATGTCAACTACAGTTGCCAAAATTTGCAAAGGCAGATCTCATTGGCTTTGGTTTTTAGCATGCTAGATGACAGTGGAAATGGGTGGTGTTATTTGATTTAAGAAAGTATTTGCCGAGCCAATTGGGTTAGGTCTGAAGGTTTTGCTGGGGAGGAGTTTACACATCCAATTTCTGACAGAAAGGAGGTTAATACCAGCTCCAAATAGGGGAGGAAGCTTTTAAAAATTGAGCTTTTCCAAAACTGAACCAAAAAAAAAAAAAAGGTTGCCTTAAACTGGGAAAAAAGAGATGAATTTTATTTTGAGCCTTAGGACAAATTTGGTTTCCTCATCTTAGTGCATTTGTGTATAATTCTGGGAGCTATTTGTTATCTATTTGACTTGAAAAATATAACAAATACAGTCAGATTATATATATTTTTCCTCAGCACAGCTGACCAGAAAGTAAAAATTCATTTATTTTGCTGGTGTTTTGTTTTCTCTGCCATTTATCAGTTTTCATTTTCATTTCACCCATCTGCTATCGCTCTCTCCTGTGTACAGTGACCCAGAATCTCTCTGTCCCTCTGTTCCAAAAATTCTCTACAAACACAGGGATTTATCATTTGGTTTGGTTTCACACAATTGCCCTCAAGCCTACCCTGATTTGGTCTGATCTTATCCAGGAACTAATTTTTGTGTTTGGAATGACTCCAGCCATGAAAAATCTTCCAAGTTCCCAGAAAAGATATCTTTCTCAGTTCTCCAGAAGCATATCTGGGGAAGTTCAAGGGAAATGGTCACTACTCTCAGAGCAGAATATCTCAGAGAATTGAATTTGCAATCAGTGCCCATTTCCCAGAACAGGATCAGGGTGGGGGTGGGGTGGGGAGGTGTGCCTTGTATGAGGAAAAATGAATTTATCAGTTGGCATTTAAAAGCTTAGTGAAGGGGCACCTGGGTGGCTCAGTGGGTTAAAGCATCTGCCTTCAGCTCAGGTCATGATCTCAGGGTCCTGGGATCAAGCCCCACATTGGGCTCTCTGCTCAGTAGGGAGCCTGCTTCTCCCCCTCTCTCTGCCTGGCTCTCTGCCTACTTGTGATCTCTCTCTCTGTGTCAACAAAATAAATAAAATCTTTTAAAAAATAAAATAAAAGCTCAATGAATTATACAGGAAAAGAAGCATGTAGAAGGACTATTCTTAAGATGCCAGGCCTACTCTTTGTCATTAGACTTGAAATTTTCATGTATTCATGGATTCTCCAGAGAAATCTAATCCATGAGTACAGAAGGAAAAACTCTCTGGAAATTTTGAGGGTTCTCAATTGATACAATTTGAGAATTTGCAGCTTTGAGTTGAGAAAAACACCAAGCAGTCACGCTGGGTTACTTCTTGCTCAGGCTGGCTCTTCCGGGCTTAATTTCAAAATCCTGACAGTTAAAAGCATTACCTGGGTATTTCTTTAAAAGTATAGGTTTCTTGCCCCACTCTCAGAAATTTTGATTTGGTTGGTCTGGAATAAGGCCCAGAAACTTATACTACAAACAAAAGTTAAAAAAAAAAAAAAAAAAAAATCCCCAGGTGACTAATGCTTTGCATAGCCAGGCTGGGAGGCCATCACTCTTGTCACGCTAACCAGCTTGTTTTGGAACTGAACCCTGACCTTAGCTTCATTAGAACCACACGCTGGATACCACAGCTAACTGGTTCCGTTTGGGAATATCTAACCTTGCCTCTGATCTTGCTGGAGGGCATCGATGTGAGAAAATAACCCTTACAACTATTTGCTAGCACAGCTCAATGTGTGATTTCAATACTGCCCTTTAGTCCCCAACTATATACACTTTCAAAAAGTGTTTTAATCTTCAAGAGAATATCTACATTTGAGTGGAGAAGAAAGGAAACCTGATTGTAAAGTGCTTTTTGCCAGTAAGAATGATTTTACACATTTTAATGACTCTCTCAAAAAATTTGAATTTAAATCTTTTTTCCCCAAGCAGGAATTGGGCCGCTTTTAATGATTTATCACAATTCACAAAGAAAGATTCTTATTATCTTTTACATTTTTTTCCCTCTAGGTTAGGATGGGGGATAATAGGTCCTGGACAAGGGCCATGTGCAGTGTGTATATGTGTGTAAATAAAGTCATTAAACACTGAATGTTCATTTTTTTTCTTCAAAGGCAGACCTGATACAACTGCGAGGTCATCTCATTGTTTGCAATGATGCATGTTTCTGTATGCCTGGCCTGTTTTTTGCACTTCTCATGGCCATTATTAACAGAGAAAATCAAAGAATACAGAATTCAGTTTGTACAAAGATGAGATCTAAGAGAAAGGATAAGAGGACAAGAAAAAAACTCAAAATTCTATCCCTTAAAGAGGGCAAAATATTTCAATGGGCTAATTGATTTATCTAAGTCTACCTGGAACACATTAACCAAGATGGTTTACTGAGTAATTTCTCTCAGACAGGAACACAGTGGACGTTCTGAAAAGAATTTGGGAGCTCGAGAAAGCTCTGTGCTCAGTGAAGCTGAACCAGGCCCCAGGCTCCCGGCGGGAGCAATGCAGGCTGATTAGCATCAATGCCAAGAGAGATAAGGAAGCATACCTAGGCTCTGTGCGGCAGGCCGCATGCTCTGGGTCACTGGTTCTTAAACTTGAGCGTGGATAAGAATCCCCTGGGAAATTTGTTGACAATTCAGATTCCTGGGCACCATCCACTGAGGTCCTGATTCATTAGGCCTGGAACCAAAATAATAATCACTTGAATTAGGTAGCTCTGTGATTTAGATCACATTTTGAGATATACTGCTCTAGATAATATATATGGTGAAAATAATATCAGATTTAAAAATAAACATCCCCTCGGGGCACCTGGGTGGCTCAGTGGGTTAAAGCCTTCCTGCCTTCGGCTCAGGTCGTGATCTCAGGGTCCTGGGATCGGGCTGCGCATCGGGCTTTCTGCTCAGTGGGGAGTCTGCTACCCCTCTCTCTCTGCCTGCCTCTCTGCCTACTTGTGATCTCTCTCCTCTCTGCCATATAAATAAATAAAATCTTTATAAATAAATAAATAAACAAACATCCCCTCATTTATAAAAGGAATGCCATGACTATCGTAGAAAATATGGAAGCTTCAGAAAAACAGAAGGAAATGACTTTTCAATGCCCCTAATTTGAGTGTCCCCTGATGTTGTCTGCTAAGATCTCTCCTCATCCCTCTTTTTGCAAAGTCCAGTGAATTTCTTCTTTAGGATTCCTTCTTCGGATAGCCCCTCTGGGTGGAAGTTACTCTCCATTTTAATATGTTCAAATGCTAGGCTCCCCCGCCCCCCCAAATCATCTTCCTTTGGTTAGTCCGACTCAGATGCCCTAAAATCATTTCAAACTCAAACATATCTAAAACCCTCTCATTTTTACTCTCAAAACTAGCTTCATTCATCTTTTTGTTAAGAACAACATTCTCCCCAGTATATGCTAGAAACTTCTTTAATACTTCAGTTTTTCACATCATTGTTTTCTAATCAGTTGCTGAGTCCTTTTTAATTCATTCTTCCCCAATATTCCTTGAAATCTTCCTTTCTATCCCAGGCACACATCAGGCGAGCTGCACTTGAATGGCTGTACTGACTTTGAAATGTTGAAATATTTTCCTCCACCCCTGCCCTGCATCCCTTAAATGCTTACCACCACCTTTACCACGGGGACCACTGCTCACTTGGACAACTCCCCCGGTCCCTCAACAACCTTGCATAATCCAACAGCTTCAGAGTTTACACCTGACCCTGCTTCAGGGACTCTCTAGAAACACGGCTTGGCCAGCTTCTCTTCTGGTTGGTCAGTATCCATGCTACACAGGTTGCTAAATATGCTGGTTATCACTTTTGCCTTAGTTCATTCCTGAAGCCCATCCTAAAATGACCCTTTATACCTAACATACTATAGCCGTGAATCATCTACACTTCTTAAATCCAGCCTCTCAGAACTTGAACTGTTTGATGTACCATTACCACATCCCCTTCCCTAAAAATCTGCTGTCATCATCGGTGTCCCCTCCTCTGAAACCTTATCGGAGTGCTTATCCAATTAGATTCCGTAAACTCTCAAGAGCTTATGTGGTGATAAGCACCCACCGTTTTGGGCACTGGGAAGTTACGAAGATCATAGTACTTGGTCACTAGATAGAAAATTTCAGAGGTTTAATATGGACACCAATAAGAACTGGAGAAGGCAGAATGTGGTAAGGAAAAAGGCATGGATTCAATATAATTCTCAGGACAATGTTGTTCTGAATATTATCTCATGTCATTGGGGAGATGGGTGCTTGTTTTACTCTATAGTTTCAAAGTCTCTTTCTTATCTGCTTTTCCATGGCCCTGTGCCTTTTTGTGTCTCAGTCATAACCCTGACTTTTACAGCTAGTTACATGATCTGCCCCTTTTTTCTTCCCTGGAAATGACCATGTTTGATGAACAATCAAATTTCTTAAACGATAAGGAGATTAAAATTTTCTTTATCATCAACCCTTCTTGTCAGCTGTGGTGGGTATGCTGCCATGATGTTCTAGTGCTTATGATGTATTGAAAAAGGTTAAAACTGTTTATTACTTTGCTTTTTCTTTTATATAAATAAATAATCTAAAATCCTCTTTGTTCCACCACCAAAAAAAAAAACAACTATTTGCAAAAAAACCCTATTTGTAATCTACTCTAAACTTTATTTCTATGAATATTTCTACAAGTATAAGATTATAAAAACATATATTGTGTTAAAATTAACAATATAAGATAAGGGTTTTCCCATTACTAAAATTGATTTGTAAATGTAATTACTGGCATCATAACATTCCC
Organism: Nasua narica; assembly: GCA_028533885.1. Taxonomy (NCBI): domain Eukaryota; kingdom Metazoa; phylum Chordata; class Mammalia; order Carnivora; family Procyonidae; genus Nasua; species Nasua narica. The sequence continues at coordinate 92,802,239 of CM052807.1, read as the reverse complement.
TCATACTCAAATCATTTAGTCATTCCACATTGTTGTATACTTAGGTTGTTTCAATTTTTACTATCGTTATAAACAATGCTGTATTATCTATACTAAAAATTGTACATAAAACTATGTCTCATATTATTATCATTATATATATTCCAAGAAGTAGGTTTATGAGGTGTTTAAATAGCTTAAGGTTCTTACAAAATACAGTCAATTACTTCCAAAGGATATTTTTAAATCAATGTTTATTATTAACAATAAAAAAGAGATACTCATTTTATCATACTCCTTCCACAACAGTATTATTTGAATGCTAGTTTAATGAGAAAAAAAATACCATTTTTTTCTTAGACTAGTATTCAAATTAAATATTATTTTTCCTTTGGTGACCAGTTGCCTTTTTTAGAATCACTATAGTATCAGTACAAGTGCTAACAATCTTATCTTAAATTAAATTGAAAATGAATGCTCAGTGCATTCATTGGAAGAGTATGAGACTAGGAGTAAGGAGACAAAAGTCTTTTTCTTTAATGCAAGTTATTAGCTATTGACTATAGATTGATGACTTAATCTGTCTTTGCCTCAATATAATATGGAAATGATTTCTTATTATAGATGTTGTAATGGCAAAATGAAAGAACTGATGTGCAAGTGTTTGCATGAGAAATTAGAAATGACATAAAAATATAAGTTGATGTTATTTTTGCCTCTTTAATTGGCTAATTACAACAACTATCACTGGGCCATTTTGGATAAAATTTGACAGCTTCATTAATTCTATTTTCTATTTTCACCTACATTTGTTAGTACCAACTAACTACACGCCAGTGACATAGTAGTTATTGATGTTAAAAGAAAATGAATGAGTCTGGGGCCCAGAATTTGAGAACTGAGAGTTTAAGAGGTGAGAAAGATAACACAAATTAAGACAAGATACACACACACACACAGATACACACACACATTCATGCATGCATGTGTGTGTTCATAAATACAATTTAATAAGTGTTATCATAAGAATATGTGAAAATATTGTGAAAGCAGAGAAAGGAAGAGCAAAAAATTGGGGGATCAGCAGTCGTGCAGATCAGCGGGGCCCCATCAGCAGCAGAGGTTCGGGGCTGGCTCAGGAAGAAGTTTCCAGGGTACCCGGCAGGAGGAGGAAAAACTAGAACAGAGCCAAGTTTTCTTTAAAGCTAACCATTCCATCAAGAAGAATCCTTTGTAGGGGTGCTTGGGTGTCTCAGTCAGTTAAACTTCCAACTCTTGATTTCAGCTCAGGCCATGATCTCTGAGTCCTGGGATCCAGCCTCCCCAACCCCCTGACCCCCCAACCCCTACTCCCCACCCCTGCCCCAGCTCCATGCTCAGCACAGAGTCTGCTTGAGATTCTCTCCTCCCTCTGTCCCTCCCTCCCCGCTGCCCTTGCACACACTCTGGCTCTCTCTCAAATAAATAAATAAATTAAATTAAATCTTCAAAAAAAAAAAGTTTCTATAGAATGGACATGCTTAAGGTAAACAGGAATTCACTAGGTAAAGAAAGGAGGGAAATGACACTATAGGAACGGAAAGAACAAAATGCAAAATGGTAGTGAGGGTGAAAGATATAGGAAAAAATGACAGATTGGTATTTTGGAATATATAAGGTGTCTATGGGAGTGTAGAGACCAAGAAGGCAAGAATGTGGTTACAAAGCCATGTATGCCCATGTATGAATAACATGACCAATCACAATTTCAAAATGGCAAATATTGGCCAAAACACAGGTATTCCTTTTAAATCCTAATTAGCATAATTTCTTCTTTTCAGGTGGGAGAGTGAAGATGAATGCTTTATTAGGGATGCTCTCTGCTTAAGTTCAGGATGCAATCATGAATAAGCATCAATTCAGTTAATGCCTGCTAAATACAAAGCACTGAAGATAGAGTGAGATTACCACACCTTGATGAAGCTTACATTCTAGAGGAGAAGACAGTCATCAAGCAAGTAAAAAACTTAGCAAGAAAAGAACTATAATCAGTTCCGTGAAGGAAATAAATGGGGATCTTTATGCAAATAGATTTTGAATGCCTAAACACTGTCTTAGGGTCTGGCAATTTAGTGACACACAAAATAGGCAAGGTCCATATGCTCATGGAGTTTATATTCTTTCAAATGAGTGACAAATTCAGAGAGTTAAGGAAATGAGTTTAGGGGCACCTGGGTGGCTCAGTTGTTTGGGCATCTCCCTTCAGCTCAGGTCATGATCTCAGGGTCTTGGGATCGAGCCCCACATCGGGCTCTCTTCAGTGGGCAGTCTGCTTCTCCCTCTATGCTTTCCCTCTCTCTATCTCTCCCTCAAACAAACAAACAAATAAATAAAATCTGAAAAAAAAAAAAAAAGAAAAGAAGTCTAGATAAAATGGTAAAAGGAGGTCCCTCTAAGGAGAAACTATTTAAGTTAAGAACTGGAAAGTTCAGAGCCAGGGGAAGACTATTACAGTCAGGAGAAAGAGAACATGAAAAGATTTTGAAGCAGAAAATGGTTTAGCCTACTAGAAGAACAGAAAGAAGACCAGCATGGTCTAGTACAGTGAAGGAGATGGAAAGTTTATTGACATGAGGTAAAAGCTGAGGAAAAGTTCACTCAAACTTCTCAGTAGAAAATAGGCTTATAGAGGGAAAAGAGTTAGAAGCAAGAAGACAGTTTAATTTAGTAGGCTATTGCTGTTGTCTAAGTGACAAATTAAGGTGGCTTAGATGAATGGATCTGAACACACTTTGGACCTACACATGGTGTGATTCTTGATGAATTCAATATGGGAATAGACAGAAAAATAGAAGACAAGAGTGTTTCCTACATTTTTAGATTGAATTGATGGATGGATGGATGCAGGTGGCACTTAATGAGATGTTAAAGACTGGAGAAAATAATAGGTTTTATGGGAAAAAAATAAGTGTAACATTTTGAGTTGTGGAAGATAGATATAGATATAGATGTGGAAATTTCAAGTAAGCAGTTAGAAGCCTGTATTTGCTATGCATAGGAGGGATTGCTTCTGGAGACATACATTTGAGGAGTTATCAGCTTCACAAATAAATTTAAACCTTGGATATAGAAGAATTTTAGTCAACAGATAGGAAAAGAGGACGAAAAGAAGACACACCACAAAGTTCAGATTTGGACACTGGAAGCGAAGGCAACAAAGGGGACTGAGAAAGAATAGGCAGAATCATAAGAAGAAAAATAAGAGAAAGAGGGTATTACAGAAATTATGGAACATGTGCTATTTTATTTTATTTTTTCTATTCTATTCTATTCTATTCTATTCTATTCTATTCTATTCTATTCTATTCTATTCTATTCTGATTTTTGTGAGTTGAATATTTTTCCCTGCATCTCAATCTGTGTAGCTCAGTGGGACTGATTCTCTCCTAACACACCTGACCATCTTCACAAATTCTAGGTTGGACACGGCACCAGGTTTGCTCAGTTGAAGTTTTCCCATGACTTCTGAAGTATGTTTTTTTGCCCTCTAATTAAGAAAAGGATGATTGACATAAGTCTAGAACTGTCTAAAGCCTTCTTTGTTGCTACGTGAGGTGAACCTGCCTAACAAACAAGATAACAGAGGAAATATAAAGAAGAGACGGAGAAAAATAAACAGATTTCTGATAATTTTGTTTGAACTTCTGGATCTTAGCCTCAGCTAAGATTATTCCTTGAACTTCTTGGATAAAAGAGCCAATAAATTCCTTTTGTGTTTAAACAAGTTTGTTTGAGTTACGTTCTTATTACTTACATGAGAAGCCTATGAGAGGAGGTGTTCCAAGAAGGATAGATTAGCCAATTGTGTGAAAAGCCACTGAAAGTTGAAAAAGATGAGAGTTATTGTTTGGACTGGGCAACATGGTGTGGTTGGTCACCTGGATGAGAGGTGCTGGTGCCATAGCAAGATTGGAGGTCTTTCTGGAATGGAAAGAACACTAAATTCAAGGTGGTTAGATGGGGACAATGATGGTGGTAACTTACTTAAAAAGATTTTCTGTGAAGTAAAGAAATAAGGTGGTTGCTGGAGGGGATTATGGTAGCTAAAGAGAAGCAAAGAAGATCTGATATTTACCTGTGATCATTCATTCATGAAATCTTTATCAAAGAACGATTATGTGTTAAGCTACCTTGGCCCTTGAAAAAAAATTTAAAAACCGAGCATTACGATTCCTTGCTTCCGAACTAGGAGTGTTGATCGTACATTTTTTTAAAAAATATTTTATTTATTTATTTGAGAGAGAGAGCACGATGGGGGAGGGGGAGGGGCAAAGGGAGAGGGAATAGCAGACCCTCTACGGAGCAGGGGGCCTGACACAGAGGGAGCTTCATTACAGGACCCTGAGATCATGATCTGAGCTGAAGGTAGAGGCTCAGCCGACAGCCACCCAAGCGCCCCTGATGGTATATTTTTAAGTGAAAATAAAATGGTATAAAGAAAGTCTACACAGGCAGCAAAAATGTAAAAATAAGGTCATTGTTATCTGACTTATAATGTTTTATATTCTGCAAAATTTTTCCTCAAAATGGCTCAAAGCCATTTGGTACATTGAGGTGGACCATTCCTTCCAAATAAAGAATTTTTTTTTTTATTTTCAGATTACAGATGTAATAAAGAACTACTTCAAGTCTGTTAGATCACCTTTTAGCAGGTCAGTTTTCTTTGATAAAAAATGGTAATAAACAGCCATAAAGCCTCAATTCAAGGAAAAAAAAATAGTGCTTGTGATGTGCCAAATATTATGCAAAGTAGTGTGAGTAAAGAAAGGAAAACAGTCTATGATACTTAAGAAATCAGTATCCAGTATGGGGACAAATATAGGCAATTAAAAATGTGATAAGAATCATCAAAAAGTAAATGTAAGACTCCATAGGAAATCTTCAAATGGGTATCTACATTAGAGGAGTAGAGTATGAATCTTTCCAAAAGGAAGTAGAGTTTAACTGAGTCTGGATTGGTGAGTAGGACTTGGAAAGACAGTTGACCTCCCTAACTTAGTAGATTACTTGCTTCTCATAGCATGATCCAGCCTGTTTTCATGCACAGCTCTTCACACAATAACACATAGGAAGAGCTCAATAAGGGGTAATTTAGCTATTATTATTAGTGGACTCCTACCTCTCTATGAACACACACAAGTAAAAAATTAATATTGGTTAGAAGAAGGCAAGTAATTACTTGTGTGGAAGGAGCAAAGGTTTGGAATTTTGTAGGTCAAATTTAAAATGTACCTCAGCTACTTATTAACTCTGTGATTGTGTTAATTTACTAGGGGCTGCTATAACAAAATACTAAAGACTAAATGACTAAAACAACAGAAATTCATTTTCTCACAGTTCTGGAGGAAAGAAGTCCAAGATCAAGTTTTAATCACTGGCTTTGATTTCTTCCCAGGACTCCTCTCCTTGACTTGCAGATGTTTGCCTTCTTGCTGTGTCCTCATCTGGCCTTTCCAGGGTATTTCTTTGCATATCCAAATTCCCTTTTCTTAAAGGATATGAGTCAGATTGGATTAGGGCCTGTCCTAATAGCCTCACTTCAATATAATCATCTTTTTAAAGGCCCTATCTTCCATATAATCACATTCTGGGGGTACTGATGGTTAAGGCTACAACAGATGAGTTTCAGACAGACACAATACAGCCCATAACAGTGACCCTGGACAGTTATCCTGGTAATCACTCTGAGGTTCAGTTTCCTCATCGAAACAAACAAACGAACAAACAAACAAACAAAAAACCGGGATAGAGCAGGGTGTCCTAGATTATATCTGGATGGGGTTCAGAATTTGGCTGTTTGCAGGACTAATGGGTTGGTGACACTCCTATTTTCTACTTGCATAAATTGATATACATTGGTATTTTCTAGCAAGGGGTAAAAGACCAGGTTTGTAGGTTTTGATTTTTGAGCTCTGTCATTTGAGAACAAGAAAGGAACTGAAAGTCATTGTCCCCTGAACTGGCAAAAAGACCTCATAGAAAGTGCTGAGTGACTTTTTTGGGGAAACTTAGGATACAGGCAGTTCTCTTTTGGGACACAATGGCAAAATTCTATGCACCCGAGGGGAGAGGACTCTTCTTCCCACTTTTGTAAGCAACTTAACATTGCTCTTCCATTTCCATGAAATTCCTATTATTAGTTAGCTTTGCTGCAGTAACAAACATCCCCCAAATCTCAGTGGTTCACAAAAACATTTACTCCCTGCTCAAGTTATATGTCAGCATTTGTGGGTCAGCTGCAGCTGCTGTAACTCTGTTTGGCTCTGCTTGGCTCATGTGTCCTCTTATTTCCTCATGTGTCCTCTTATTTCAGCCCCTTTATGGGACATGCCATTTTCACAGCAGTGAGGGAAGAGCAAGAAAACTGGTGGAGACGAGCAATATCTGCTTCTGCTTCTGCTCAGATGTGGTTAACATTTATGTCTTCCGACAGGTCACTGGCCAAAGCAAGTCCAATGGCTAAGCCTGATGTAAAAAGGCAGGGAAATATAAAATAACTATAAAGAGGACAGCAGTGGTTTGAAAGAGTGGAAAATAGGGAAAGGGAAGGTGAATATTGCAGTACAATAATTACGAGACAATAATACAACCTACCACATGCTGTTTGCTGCTCATTTGAAAAAGCCTCGCCTCTATCCATAATAGAAGAATTGTGCTAGTTCGCCTGGATGAATCATGTTGATATATTTTCCCACATTGCTGATTCATTGCCCCAGTGATTCACTTCTTTTTTTTCTGTCATTTAGAGCTATGTACGTGATTGGAATTTTCATAGAAGTAGAAATATCACATCAATGTGCCAAGCAGCCCTCTTCAGAATCAATGACACATTTGCAGTAAAGTTCAAACACAAGCACAGACATAGCAGGAGAAATTTTCTGCCAAAATCTCAGTCAAAAAAGTCAGACTGGCAGAATATGTTTATAAAAAGTGGTTTACATTGTCTTGAGTTTTGATAAATAAGAGACTTGTGTGTTCTATTTTGAAATTAGTTTTTAAAAAGAGTTAAACACTAAATTAGATTTTTAGAACTCGATGCTATTACATATTTAAATTATATGACTGACATCCACTGCTTTGTTTCTATGCTCACCATGGAAATTCTGTTATTCATTCATTCTTCCATTCGTATATTATCAAACATTTATTAAACACTGAGTAGGCATTGCATTTGCTGTTGGAGAGACAAAAATGAGCAGTCCTATTCCAGCCTAGAAGAACTCAGAGACTGGAAAGGGATGTAGATATGTAAAGAAAAACCATGATATGTAAGACTAGTGCAAAAGGTAGCTGAGGGAAGTGGAAAAGAATGTTCTCTAGAGCCTGACAGATCTGAGCTCAAATCTTAACAGTCCCCAGGTGTGTGACCTCAGGCACTTTACAAAAGCCTCTGGTGCCCCAGACTGCTTATCTTTAAAGATTATTGTACTTACTTTATTGGTTTTTATGAGGATTGGGCACAACATGTATAAAGCAACAACCACAGTTTCAGAACTTAATACATGCTCGGTAGAGGTGGTGTTGTTTATTATATTATGATATTTATTGGGCAAGCTAGAGCAACTCAGAATAAGTCATTTCAGAGTGAGAAAACATCTGGATATTTTTTTCCAAAAAAGGCGACAATAGAGAAGGAAATGTATTCAAGGCAAAGGGAAAAATGGCGTATAGCAAGGGACAAATAATATGCATAGGGGTGGGGAGAAACAGAAGAGCTTGAACATTGGGCGGGACAGATCATGAAGTTTATGTGCCATAGTAAAGAAGGGGAACTTATATGGGTTTGCTCTTTATAGCTAGACTTGCCTGGCTGTCTTCCATCCTCCTCCTCTGCTTCAAACTGCCATCTGTAATTTGTGACAAATAGTTTGAAAAATCTTTTACTGTGGTCATTAAAAGATTAAATAGTGTTTGTCCCTGTCTTCTCCCCCACTCCAAACATTCCTTCCCTACAGCCTTACCCACCCCCAGCCATTTCCAGGTTCTTCTCTCACCTCTGCCCTGAGTTTACATTGCCTCTCACAGGTTGCCCAGTGTGTGAGACATTCCTCATGACTTCTCTGCTTCATCCTGAGGTTTCTCTTTCCAGAAGCTAGTTAAGGATCTTTTTGATGAGCTCATCCTCAAGGCCAATTATTTTTATTTTGGAAATAGAGACTTCCTTTGAAATTGTTTTACGAAATATGCTCTTGTTTTCCTTTTTAGGGTCTTTGATGTCTTCCATTCTACCATTTCCTTCACCACATTTCTGAACATTTCCATTTCTGAACTTTAGTTTTTCTCTCAGTGAAGCATTTCATGCCTCCAGTTCTTCACCAAGGGCAGGTGGAATTTGAAGCTTGCTCTTCGGTGAGCATTTCCTGCCTTTAGTCCTACCTTTAATAAGAACTAAGCATTGTTTTATAATGCTTTGCCCCCTTCTGACACTGGTGGAAAGAAGTGTCTTCTAAAGTGTGTCTTACTGTTTCAGGAAAGCATAAGAAGTGTCCACATCAAGGAATCAATATCATGTCTCTGGAATCTTGCATAATCAACACGCAAGAAAATGGCTTTAGAAGCAGCTTTCCGAATCTATGTGATAATGCTGAGATCCCTCATATTCATATTCCTGTCCTTTCCTTGTTTTCCACATTTTTATTGTTCAGTCTTTCTCTTCCTTCTCTCTTTTTCTAATTGTCCTACTGCCAAAATTCCCACTGTCTTAATTTTCCAATTATAACTTTTCTATCCTGTGCAATTTTCCTTTGCCTCACATTTTTATTTTTAGTTTCTCTATGAGGATTTCTCTAGTATTTTTGGAGCGCTCCAAGTAATTTTCAATATTATCAGCCTAACATTTCATTTTAGACAATCTCGGGGACCTTTAGATAGAGCATTTATTCTTCTTAAAGTCACCTTGATTGAGATATAGTTTACATAAAATAAAATCCAACAATTTCAATGGTATAATTTGATGAGTTTTGACAAAGACATAGACCTATGTGATCACCTGTCAAGACGTAGAACATTATCAACCCAGAAACTTGCCTGCTGTCCCTCTACTATCAATCCTTTCTTTCCAAAATGATTTCCACAATCATTGACCAGTGCCGTTGCCAATTTTGCCTTTTTGAAAGCTTCATATAAATGGAATTATGGTGTAAATGTCTTTTGTGTCTATCTTCTTTCACTTAACCTAATACTATTAAAATTAATCTATTTCATTGCATTTATTAGTAATGTATTCCTTTTATGGCTGAACAGTTTACATTGTATGTATATACAGCGATTGGCTTATCCATTTACCAGCTAGTAAACATTCAGGTTGTTTTGAGTTATATCACAAACATTTGTATACAAGTTTTGTGTCACCCTAAGTTTTCATTTCTCTTAAATAAATATGCACCAGTGAGATTGCTGGGTCATATGGCATGTCAACTCTGTGTTTGGCCCTTTTCTCCCAATCTCTGGTTTGTCTTTTCATTTTCTTAAAAATCTCTTTTGAAAAGAAAACATTGAATTTGGGAGAAATACCAATTTTTTTTTCATTTATGGTTTGTGCTTTTTATGTCTTACCTAAGAAATTTTTGCCTAACCAAAGGTCACAAAGGTTTTTGTTATATTTTCTTCTGGTGTTTTATAGCCTTTGTTCCTGCATTTAGGTCCTGTGCTCCCTTGTATAATATAAATTCTTTTTCCTCGATTAATATAAGATCTTTCAGGTTGTCTATCTTTTTCCCGAGTAAGCTCAGATAGTTTATATCTTTCAAGGAACTTGTCTTGTTTCTTTTAAGTTGTGAAATTCATTAGCATAAAGTTGTTCATGATATCCTTTTATTATCTTTAATATTAATAGGATCTGTAGGGATGTCCCTTTTTTCATTTTTGATATTGGGAATATATGACTTTCTCTTTTTTCCTTGATAATTCTGCCTAAAGTTTATCAATTTTATGGCACTTAAATAGAAATCCAGCTTTTGTTTTCACTTATTTTTCTCTATTTTTATTGATTTTCTGTTTCATTACTCTTAGCTATAAACATAAAATCTGAAAAATTTAGATTAATGTGATATCTTAGCCCTCCTTCTGTTCTACTTGGTTTGTTAATTACAAGGGGAGTTTAGATTTGGCATATTACTCTTTAGACCTCTAACCAATTCAACAATTTAAGTGTTTTTCCTCGTTACTTAAGTGGTAATAAAACTCAGAACTTATAGTAATTTTTAAGATGCTATCAATTGTGTTAAATCAAAACAATCTAATAGATTTGGCATAAGAGCACCTGCCAGCCTTCAGCCTGAAGATAACTTTATAAGCAAACATTGCTCCTTTTATCAATTCTGACTAGAATTTTATAGACTTCAGACCCTTTCAATGAGGTTCATCAGGAGTGCATGTAAACACTCTAAAGACATTCTTGTTATTACAAATTTATGTATTTTTTTTAAGCTGGTTTTTATCTGAAGGACTCAATTTGGTTCAGACTCCTGTTAACTTATTTGTGATCCCTGGGTAGGTCTGACTGACAGGAGCAATATTATAAAGTAGAAAGTGGGACACATACATTTTTCTTTGATGGAGAGATTCTGAGAGAATGAGAATGACAGATATTTGGATCTTCAGGGAACAATGGAAAAATTGAAATACGTTATTATCACAGAATAGATTTTGTGTCATTTTTGGTTCTCGCTACAAAGGAAGATGTAAAAATATGGTTTGCTAACTTTAGTACTTTATAGCCTGAGACAGTCTATGTTTTAAACCCTAGAGAGGTGGTGGTTTTTTGTTTTTTGTTTTTGGTACTTATTTCATAGACTCTGAACCCTAAGGGATCATCAGATGAAAACTACCTTTTGATTTCATTGCTCTATTATATCAGATTCTTGGGAAAAAGTCACTGACATACACTCTCATAGGTTGCTAAATCCAAAATGCTATTTAAATTGTTGCTGAGTGGGTTAATTTTATAAAATCAATTTTAAGTTGTGGCTGGAGACAAATCTTGGCACTCTTTGATTGATATGTCTTTTTTTTCAAAACCCACTTTGCCCCCAAATTAGCCTGTTTTATGATTGATGGCTGTATCTCAATCACTTTTAAATGGTATTCATGAATTTTTTAAAGATGTTACATCTTTTATAATCACATGAGTGGCTTTCCTGAGAACACTTCGGGGCTATAATATGCCTTTCACTTCAGGGATAATATAAAGCAATACTTCCCATACTCATATATCCAAATTGCATATTATTCAGTATGTATTTGAAGTAATCCCTGACAGGACTTGTGTGCTTTTGGAGAGTAGATCATAGGCAAAATAATCAGGTTGACATTTTGTCTCAGAGTCTAAAGTCCATATCAGTGATAAGCAAACCAAGACTCACCTAGCAAATTTTAACTGTAAATTTTTACCTCATATAAGACATCAGGATTAAGGAAAATATAATAAAAAGTCCAGAACTTAATTTTATGATTTTTTTTTTTCCAGAAGATGTAGCTTTCAGGGGATTACTGGGGAAGACAGTCAGCCCCATACTGAGCCCTATAGTAGCAGGTTGGGGGTTCATGAAGTGCAGGACAGAGTGAATCAACAATGAATCAACAAAGCAAATCGGCACAGAATGAATCCCTTGCTATCTAGGAATGTAGTGGCCCTTTGTGCAGTTCTGGGGTTAGAACTTCCCTGCCCACTGTGGGCAAAACAGAGAGAAAACCCTTCTCACATGGGAGAAACTCAAGATGAAGACAGGTAGAGGTCCACATCTTCCTTACCTTGGCATTTTCAGCACAGTGTCATGCCCAGAGTAAGCATTTAGTTGTGGTGAGCAAAATGAACTGATTCCAGCCCTATGCCATTAATTGTACTACTTCAAGATATCTGTATAACACATTTTAACTGACTGAAACCCAGTTTCCTTCTTTCTTTCTCTCTCTCTCTCTCTCTTTCTTTCTTTCTCTCCTTTCTCTGTCTCTCTTTTTTTTTTGGCAAGGGTGGGGAAGGCACAGAGAGAGGAATAGAGAGAGAACCCTATGCAGTCTCCAACACGGGGCTTGATTTCACAACACTAAGGTCATGAGCTGACAAATCGAGAATCAGAGATTAATCCACTAAGCCACCGAGGTGCCCTGAAACCCAGTTTCAATGGAAATGGAAATAACAATTCCTACCTCAAGGGTATATTTTGAGGCATTAATGTATAATGCATTTATAAGAATATTTCTTTCGCATGGACTTAAAATACTTTTCTTTTATGAAAAGAAGAGGTTTGGGGCCTATAAATTGTATTTATCCTGATTTGAACCATATACTTGGAATTGTTTTTTAATGCTGACAGTCTAATTTCCAAGAAGTATAACCCCTAATTGCACTTTGCACTTTGTACCACCCTTTATTTTTTTATTTTGAAAGATTGATTGATTGATTGATTGCTTTAAGAGACAGAGAGAGTGAGAGAGCAGGGGAAGGGGAAGAGGGAGAGGGAGGGAGGATCTCAAGAAGACTCCCAGCTGAACACAGAGCCTGAAGCAAAGTTCAATTCCACAGCCCTGAGATCATGACCTGAGCTGAAATCAAGAGTTGGACACTTAACTGAGCCACAAGGTGCTCCCCACTCTTCCATTTTTTTACATAGCTGTGTTTGTATATGTATCCTTATTTTTAACTCCTAGGAGCCTTGGGATATAAATAAAACCAAGGTGTCTTTGTTCTCCAAAATACAGCAACCCAAAAGATAGAAAAACTAATGCTCATTTTTCAGGTGCCTCAGAAAAATAAATAGTTATAGTCTAAACAGTTGAGTGTGTTAGGTTCTTTTTTTTTTTTTTAAAGATTTTGTTTATTTATTTGTCAGAGAGAGAGAAAAAGCACAAGCTGGCAGAGTGACAGGCAGAGGCAGAGGGAGAAGCAGGCTCCCTGTTGAGCAAGGAGCCCAATGTGGGACTTGAACCCAGGACCCTGGGATCATGACCTGAGCCAAAGGCAGCTGCTTAACCAACTAAGCCACCCAGGTGTCCCTGAATGTGTTAGGTTCTTTAAGCCTACTAGCATTGGTTGCCGTAGCTTGCCTTATATGAGAGGACAACCCAACAGGGCTGGAAGGGGAATGGTGCTCCTCAGGGTTGTGTATCACCTGAAAATATTTCTGCTCTCATATGTAGCAGACAAGAGACAGATTTAGGGGCACAGAGGAGCCACCTCAAAACCAGCCTTAGTGGGGTGAACTACCTATCAGCTTTGTAGCATATTTCTTGTCTCCCTGCAATCCAGCCTCTTCTCTGGAGCTGGAAAATGATCTTTCTAAAACTCATACTTGGCAGTGTTGTCCACCTCTGTCCCTGACCTTCTGCCTCCCAGGGCTTAAGATCTTTCACATTACTACTGTCCACTTAATAACATCCAAATTGTTTAGCATGGAATAAAAAGAACTTTATTACCCAACTCCTGACTCAGCCTTGCAATTTCTAACCCTCATCCAATCAACAAACATACGCCAGGCCAATTTATGCTCAAGAATATTGAACTATTTTTAGTTTCAGAAAACTTCCTTCTCCACACATACTTAAACATCCATGTACACACTCGCTCAGTCCCTTGTGTCTTGGCTACCTCCTATTCACCTTAAAGTTACGGCTCATATGTCATTTCCAACAGAAAGACATTCTTGATTGTCTAGGACTGAGTTAGTTGTCTGTATATTCCCATAGTTCATTGCACTTATCTCCATCATACAGTCCTTTCCTACTATATGGCATGTTTCTGTTTATATACCATCTTCCTCCAGAACTGTAATCTCCCAGATGGTGGGGATACCATTGTGTTCTAGAAGGTTAGAGCTGTTCCCACTTGGTTAAAAATGCTTAACTTATGTTGAGCAATGGCTGGATAACTTAATGCATCATTACTTGTAAGAGGTATGCTTGGAAAACTGTGAGTATGTACTTCTGTCAAGAAAACAAAGGATCAATTTTAAATAACTTCTCAATACCCCATAGTTTGTACAAAAACTAAACTATGCCTAATTTTTAAACTGATTTCAGATTTTAACAATAAAAATAATTCTGAATTTTTTACCTATGTATTCCAAGATGTCTTGCTGCATTGAGAATTAGCAAGAAGTGTTGCAAAGCTGGATTAAATACAAACACGTTAAATGAGAGCTTTTCCTCTCTCCCCATGTTTTCTTTCATAGAATTAAAAGGCTTTATCAGAAATATTGACTAGAATTCTAGAATTTTAGAGCTGAATTAGTTGGAACTGCATTAGATAAAAATACTCCATGTTGAAACTAGGTCTTTGCCATCACTTACGAACTAATCAAACTGACAAATACTGTTTCTTGGGAAAAAAATATGACTAATGCTTCAAGAGGTTTGAATCAGAACAAATGTGTAAGAAAATAATCTATGAAATGGTACATGTTTGAGTAGGTACTGACAAAAAAATGAAGAAAACATAGTTTGCTTAGTAAAACTGATTCAACTATAATAACCTATATAGAATATGAGAAACAAATTCTCAAGAGAACCAAGAATTTTTGTGGTCCAACAAGGGATTATTCTCTGGGAGTATCAACCTGAAGCCAAGAATTTATTTACTAAATTGATTTAGTAGCAACTAGAGATAACCTGATTTTGGCTTCAATTAGAAAAGAAAATAATTATGGAATTTTGGCTCAATCTTCAATTTGCTAGCTGAGTGCTTTGAAGTCACACATACAGAGGCTCAGTGTTATCACTACCATGGGTATGCCCAGAGAGCTTTCCTTTGGGAAGATTCTGTACATTCAAATAAATGCAAATAAAATTAGAGATATGCCAGCAAATTTTTCATTGGGAAGAATCAGAGTACTTTGGTTGAGGGACAAGTTGTCTTCTTTGCTAATTGCATGCTCTTAGGATTTGTTTTAATGTTTCCTATCTGTTTGCTCTTCATAATCGACTTGTATTGCCCCAGAGAACAGCCAAGGCATATAAAATCCCCTGGATATTCTGCTTTGAGTGTGACCACCAACTCAGAAGCTGAGTTTGAGGTTATTTTTTCAAAAGAACTCTCTGTAGACTGATGAAGGAAGGAAAGAAGCAATCCCATAAATGGTGATGGTCGTACCCTATCACAACATATGGAAGTTGATTTGTTAGGCATTTTAATAGAGTCCAGAATAGAACCACTCTAATCTTTGAAAATTCAGAATGATTACAACAGAAAATGTTGAAATTAAATCAAGTTTATTTCTTTTTCTAATTCCAAAACTTCAACATAGTGTATCCCCATGCCAAGCCAGATTGACCTTTGAACAAACATTACAACAAAATGTTTCACAGTTACTTAGGCCATTCACCTGGTGGCACTGATACTTTTATAGAACTGATTTATTGATTACAGAACTGATTGCAGAACTGACTGATTGATTAATTGATTTTCTTTTTTTATGCCATCTGGTAACAATTCAGTTCTGGTGGTATGGTAAAAAGAGCCTTAGCCTGGGTCTGGAGCTGTGCTATGATCCCAATTTTCACTGGGCAGGGCTATGCCCCCTATCCAGTTTTAAAATTTTAATCTTGTTACTGGTTCTTTGATTTAGATAAAAGAGTTCCAAACATCAGACCAATGGCACTCTGTTTCCCAGTAAGGATTTGTCTCGCCTTGTGTAGTTGCATGCTGCATCTGAATTGCACCACAAAGGCATGGTTAAAACCCTGTGCTTAATATACTGGATGACAGAGAATAAGATGCCCTTGTTCATATAAATCTGAAAAACTCAGGCTGGGGGTAGAACAAAAGGACTTGAGGGGATCAACTGAACAATGGGAATATTAATAAAACTCTTTTCACGTTTCTGCTTTTTGTACTCCAAGAAGAGAAAACAGGATTCAACACCAATTTGATGGTTTACACAAAAGGCTGACAGTGGTAGTAACAGTAATCATTTACTAAGCCATAATGTGTTAAGAACTGTGTTAAGTGAGTCAAATATTGTCTCATTAATTCCTACAACAACTTTAAGAGATACTTGACCTTAAAAGGTATGAAAATGAAAATGAGTTATGTAAAGATCATAGAGTCGATAAATTTATATAAACATAAAATTACATCCAATAATATTACAAATCCCGTACTATTCTTATGTAATACTTTACTTGCATGTGAGAAAAATTAGGGAATGATAATAAGTAAATATGGCTACTGGACCTCATATTTGAATTGTTTGTATAATGATAGTAAACCAAGGCCCCAACAACTACCATTGAGGATACCCTTTTAGAATTTTAATTAAAAAGAAAAGGTTTATAAAAATATTATAGCAAATACATAAAATACACCTTTAAGTAATCAGTATCTCATCCAGTTAAGATAATTATTTCATTTCTGTATATTCCCTACTAAATTTTTATTTTTCTTAGATGCAGGTATTTCTCATTCTTCTTTTTAAAAAATATATATTGATGGACCACTTACTGTGTGTGCCAGATACTATTTTAGTCCCTCAACATACAGGGGTGATCATCCAGAAAATGTCTTTTCTCATAGTTACATCCCAGTGGAAAGGGACAGGCAATAAGAAGTAAACAAATAACAAGATAATCTTAGATAATGAAAAATTCTATAAAAGAAATTAAAAGCGTGATTGATATAATAGAATGATGAAGAGTTAGTTTGGGTGGTAAGAGACATACTTTCTGAGGAGCAGCCATTTGAGCTAAATCCTGATGAATGAGAAGTAGCTAATTATGCAAAGAGCCAATGGAAAAATGCTTCAGGCCTAAGGCTGTCCTAGAAATGCATTTGATATGTTTGAAGAGGAAGAAAGAAGCCAATGTGTAGAACTTTTTACTAAAGCACTCCTTTCTTTTTGGATTTTGAGGCAACTTAATTCGGAGATGTTATAAATAATACTGCAGTGAACATCTTCCTAAATACAATTTTTTGCTTTCATTGAACCATTTCTTTAGGATCAAATAATTGAATAGGTTTATGGATTTTTATGTTAATTTTTAAAAAGAATTTTACCATTATTCCTGAATCTACTAGTGGTTATTCAGATTACTGTAATTCCTAATAACTGTAATTCCTAATTCCTAGTAAATCTGACTACAGGTTTAGTCATACTTCAACATTGAAATATAGACACAAATTTATTGGAATTTACTTTTTTAACAACACAAATGCATGTTACTTAAAGAGCTAGAAAATGAAGATAAACACGAAAAAGCCATAATCTCATCATCCAGATATAAACCGCCACTGGTAAATATATGTACTTCTATTCTCTCTGCTTCTCTTTTTTTATTCATGATGACTGCAGACAAATTTGTCTACAAATTATATATTCATATAAATAGGACAATTGTCCTGCTTGGTTTTCATACTAAAATGTAAACTATCTGAGGACAAAAAAATACAATGGTGAACAGAGCTCATAAAAGAATCAGAATTTTAAAATTTAATAGTAGAAATTACCTGATTTATTCAATTTATTTTATGAAAGGGAAAATGGACTCAGAGAAACTGGGATTTTCCCAAAATCAGAAGTCTAATTTGTGGCTGAGTTGAAATTTGAGCAGAGTTTGTTAATCATCTGATTAAATATTCTGAAAGCATTCCTTGAGATTGATTTATATATTTTGTTTGGTAGTTACAGACTCTATTTTTGAACAGATTATATTAATCTTAAAAAGTAGAACTGGCATGGTGGAATTTCTTTAAAATTTTTTTCTTAACTGAGGGGAAATTCATATACCACACATCGAGTATTTTTAAGTGTACAATTTAGTGGCATTTAATGCACCCATAATGTTGTATAACTACCATCTCTCTTTAGTTCCAAAATTTTCATCATCTCAGAAGAATATTCCTTACTTATGTAATCACTCATCATTCACCATTCCCCCTACTCTCTGGCAACCACTAATGCATTTTCTTTCTCTATGGATTTGCCTATTCTGGATATTTCATGTAAAAGGAATCATACAGTATATGACCCTTTGTGTCTGGCTTCTTTCACTTAGTGCAGTGTGTGTGTATGTGTGTGTGTATTACCTACAATATTCATGAGTTTGACGAAGATATATGCTGATCAGCATAACTTCTAAATAAAAATAAAGACAGGTGCCTGGGTGGCACATTTGATTAAACATCCAAGTCTTGGTTTTGGCTCATGTCATCATCTCATGGGTCTCAGGTTTGAGCACTGTAACAAACTCCACACTCAGCGAGGAGTCTGCTTGGAGAATTCTCTCCTTCTGCCCTTTCCCTCACTCACTTGCCCTCTCTCCCTCTCTCTCTTTCTCAAAATGAATGAATGAATGAATACATATAAAGAACCCCATAAGTTTATCATAACAAATGAGATTGACACTACCAAAATTTCATCTGCTTTACCATTAAATAAAGCTCTTAACAATTAAGAAAATTAATAGTTCTCCAAATATGTTGAAATATTAGATTTTCTGGATGTCTTAAAGTCTATGTGTGTGTTCTTTAACGATATATTTTCTTTCACAATATTGCATTTCCAAATGTTCATGCTCAATGTCTAGTTTAAAAATAGTTCTTTTCTGTCCACATCTTCGTGTGATGTGACAAATATAGACTCTGTGAACTAAATGTCTATGTTTCAACACTGGACACCAGGGGAGAAAATGGCCTTCCCAACTGACCTCATAGAAGATAAGAAAATAGTAACACTCATATTCTTTATTAATAAAAATACTTTATTAGGAAGAAAATTATAAAGGTTAAGAGTTCACTGATTCTGAGTAAGTGAAAAGATGCTCAACATCATTTTCCATATGTAAAATGCAAATCAAAACCACAGTGACGGGGCGCCTGGGTGGCTCAGTGGGTTAAAGCCTCTACCTTTGGTTCAGGTCATGATCTCAGGGTCCTGGGATCAAGCCCCGCATCGGGCTCTCTGCTCAGCGGGGAGCCTGCTTCCCCCTCTCTCTCTCTGCCTGCCTCTCTGCCTACTTGTGATCTCTTGCTCTGTCAAATAAGTAAATAAATAAATAAATAAAATCTTTAAAAAAAAAAACAAAAAACAACACAGTGACAACTTACCTCACATCTGATACGACTGCCATTAAGAAAATAAGAGATATTAGGTATTGGTGAGGATGTGGAGATAAGTTAACCCCAGTGCACTGATGATGGGAATATAATTGGTTCAGCTGCTAGAAAACAGTAGAAAGGTTCCTCAAAAAATTGAAAATAGATATGATCCAGCAATTCCACTTCTGGTTATCTAACCAAAGGAAAGGAAGATAGGATCTCAAAGAGATACATGCACTCCCATGTTTATTGCAGCATTATTCACAATAACCAAAATATGGAAACAACCTAAGTGCCCATCAATGAATGAGTGGATAAAAAAGATGGAGTATATATATTTACAAGGTAATATTATTCAGCCACAAGAAAGAAGAAAATCCTGCCTTTTGTGACAACAAGAATGGACCTTGAAGACATTATGCCAAGTGAGATCAATCAGACTGCAAAAGACAAATGCTATACGATATCATTTATATGTGGAATCTAAAAAAAGTCAAACTCATAAAAACCGAGTATGAAACAGTAGTTACCAGGGCCTGGGGGATGGAGGAGTAGGTGAGATGCTGTTTAAGGGTATAAACTTAGAACTAATAGATAAATATGCCCTGGAGATCTAATACACAATATAATGATTATAGACAGTAATATTGTATTATAAGCATCAAACTTCCTAAGAAACTAGGTCTTAGGGGCGCGTGGGTGGCTCAGTGGGTTAAAGCCTCTGCCTTCGGCTCAGGTCATGATCTCAGGGTCCTGGGATTAGGTCATGATCTCAGGATCCTGAAATTGAGCCCCGCATCGGGCTTTCTGCTCAGCGGGGAGCCTGCTTTCCCCTCTCTCTCTGCCTGCCTCTCTGCCTACTTGTGATCTCTCTCCTCTCTGTCAAACAAACAAACCAACAAACAAATAAATCTTTTTTTTAAAAAAAAGAAACTAGATCTTAGTTATCCCCACCACAAAAAAAGAATGATAATTATGTAATGTGGTGGAAGTGTTAGCTAAGGTTACAATGGTAATCATAATGCAATATATGAATATATCAAATAAACATTTTATATACTTTAACCTTACACAATGTTATATGTTGAACATATTTTAATTAAAAAAAAAAAAAAGAGTTCACTGATTCTGAAAACAAAACTCCAAGCTCTTTTCCTTTGAGTTTATCTCAATTTGTCCCTTATTTGTCTTATCTTGCAGCCAACTGAATGGTCATGATTAATGCACCTTTAAACAGGAGCTTCTTGAAGTTTCTTTTCTCTACCTCAGGGCAGCTGCTCCTCAGTGATGTCATGTTTCCTTCCTGACCTTGGGAATACCATTTAAAAGCAACCATTTCCAGGGAGTAAAAAGCACAGCTTATGAGTCTCAAGTCATGCTACCAAAATAGTCCACTAAACTGTGCTTTTCAGCTTAGTTACATCATAATGAATCAGTCTCTTCTCCAGACTGTGTTGATGACTTTTCCCCACCTTTGTCAATTTCAGTATAAAGGTGCACCGCCAAAGGCATTAGGAGGGAACTAAGGAAATCCTATAGCAGAACAATGACAGGAAATTGACATAGCCATTAAGAAGTCTGGAAAAATTAAGTTAGAAGAAAGTGGGGCC
The DNA here is from genome assembly GCA_028533885.1 of Nasua narica. Lineage (NCBI taxonomy): Eukaryota > Metazoa > Chordata > Mammalia > Carnivora > Procyonidae > Nasua > Nasua narica. The sequence goes on along the minus strand of CM052807.1, from coordinate 92,781,584 downwards.
TGGCTTATTGCCATTTTTGGAATAAGGAAAGAACTGGAGGCAGGAATGGCTTTAGAAAAATAAATATAAAACTTAAAAAACATGAAACCAAAAAAGTTAAAAATGGCTGTGAGTAAAGTATTGAAATAAAGGTTAATAACTAGAGAAAATAGTAAAAATGGAAATACAGGAAAAACAGGAAAAAAATCACTTTGGGGAGTAGGTCATAACCATCATAAATTGAGGCTTCAATTTTTTTTAGTGTTTTTAAGACAAAGATTTCCCTGGGATTGGGACCAAGAAACGGCCAGGCCTCTCAGCACAGAACTGATTCACTGAATCAGGGAATTAGTGAAAGGAAAGGTTTGTTTTCCTTAAACATCTGTAAGGAAATATGTTGCTAAATATTTATCAGTTCAGAAAGCAGTCTATGATTACAAATCTGAGATAAATAAATGCAGTGTGTTGGGGAAAATGATCTCATTCAGGGTATGATACAATGGGAAGCAATTTTTACATTTATTTTAAAGGAAATTCATCAATGATTATTTTGACCTCACCTCCACGTATCGGATGCCCACATCTAAAGTCCATTAGGGAAATGAGTAACAATGAAAGAAAATCCTCCTGAATGACTGGACGAGGCATGTGAGAACAGATCATGCCTAAATTTATCATTGTGTTGTAAAAAGCTATTACTTTTGCCTATTGATTTTTAACTATTCTCTGCTAGACTGAAGAAGATTATATAAAGCAAAGCTTTATCTCATTAAAGAGCACCTGATACAGTAAATCAGAGTTCGCTAACTTCATAAATTCTCAGCGTTGGGAGAGACAGTAAAGTCAATCTAACGTAACTCTCTTCTACAGTTAATAAGTCGAAGCTGAGAACACTTACATGACTTATCTGAAGTCACACATCATTAGAATAAACAGGCCTACATACCAGGTTTCCTGATGCCCTATGCAGTGCTGCCTGAGAAGACTCATTGGATCCGGACGCCTGGGTGGCTCAGTTGGTTGAGCGACTGCCTTTGGCTCAGGTCATGATCCCGGCGATCTTGGGATCAAGTCCCGCGTCGGGCTCCTTGCTCCGCAGGGAGCCTGCTCCTCTCTCTGCCTCTGCCTGCCTCTCTGCCTGCTTGTGTTCTCACTCTGTTAAATGAATAAATAAAATCTTAAAAAAAAAAAAAGAAGACTCATTGGATCAATAAATCTTTACATTTATTAATTAACTTTGAATCCCATAGTCAAAGAATGTGAGTCAGATGGCCTATCATCTATCATCCCCCAGGCTATAGTGAAATATATGCTTCATGTTAAGTAGACAATGGCTAATTCTCTAGATGCAGAAAAAGTAACAAAAATGCTCTAAGAGACCCATTCTGGGGACTGATAACTATGGCACAGTCAGATGGTCAACCAAATGGCACTTGAATTCCCTTGTCACTTGGATTCTAAGAGCCGGGGAGTAGTCAACCCTTCCTGCCTGATCATTTAGTCAGCTGGTTCTTCCATTGTCCAAGCCTTTATTTAGATTTCAAACACAAATAACACAAGTAAAGAGAAAGGTCGAAGCCCTGGTTAAAGATAGGGAACCCTGTCATATGTGAGATTCACCCATCTGTCCCATGCAAAAGGGCAAGAGCAAGGTCATTTTTCTAATTTGCAGTGAGATGACAAAGCCCCAAGGAGCTCCTGGGAGTGGTAGTACTTCAGTCCTACATCTAAAGCAGGAGCATTTCCTTTCCCGTTTCTCTTAGTCTCAGACAGAAGTAAATTTAATAATTGAATATCTGGCTGCTTGAGTTCATGCATTTATTTAGAAACATGGATTAAGTGTAAGATATTTAATCTTTTTAGGTTTTGGGTTCCTTCCCTAGAATAAATTAATAAATTTACTAAAATAAAATCATAAAAATAAAAAGGGACATTATTAGTTGAAGGATTGGCTTCAACCTTGTCTAATTTGGATGAATGCTTGTATGCAAAGCCCCAGGCATGGTGCCTGGCTCATAGGAAGTGCTTAAATATCAGTAACGATGATGCCGAAGAAGAGGAAGAGGAGGAGGACAAGCGCAACGTTCTGTTCCAGATGCTAACAGGAGCATTTATGATCCTTGACCACAACGTAATCTTCCATAAAGAAAGCTTCTTGTCATGACAGGAAAAAAAGAAGACTTTTTTTTGGATTGTTTAGCTTAGAAAATCTTTGCAGGAGACTTGTTGGAGGTGGTCTCCCAATAACTAAAAATAAATGGATATTGATATTACAAAATAGTTGAATCCAGTAGAGATCTTATTATTAATAAATAGCCCACCTCCAAAAAAGGATTTTAAGTAAAAAGGTAAATGTCCATGGCACCATTAAAACAAACACCAAGGAGAGAAGATCAAGGGATATGGGAAGATTCTTGAACCAGAAAGCCTGGGTTAGGGATGATTACTACAGTGACACATAAAATTTATTCAAGTAGCTCTTGGCAGTTAAGATCAAGGCACTTAAACATTTGTCTTTATATTAATTAATTAATTAATTAATTCTCTTTATAAATAAAATGAAGCATATCAATTATACTGGATACATTTCCCCTGGCTTTCTGCTCTGAGGGGAAATTTATCATGTACACAGTATCCACAATAGTAGTTACTATTATATGAAGCAATATCTTTTATAAACCTCTATAAAAGGGGCACCTGGGTAGCTCAGTCAGTTAAGCATCTGACTTTCCTGATTTCAGCTCAGATTATGATCTCAGGGTCATAAGATCCAGTCCCGCCATAAGCTCCACATCAGGTTCTGAGCTCAGTGCAGAGTTGGCTTGGGATTCTCTCTCTCTCTCTCCCTCTGCCCCTCTCTCTGCTCTCTCTCTCTCTCAAATAAATAATCTTTTTTTAAAAAACCTCCATAAAACTTGAGGACTCAGAATTTAAAATTTTCATTCTCTGAAGGCATTCTTTGTTTCCACAGGGAACAAAAGTAATCAAAAATGATACAGTCCAGGAATTTGGCTTTCTGATAATTTAAGAAGACAGGCTTACACTGATTGGTAAGAATATCACTTTTACAGGTCAGTCCATGTTGAGTATTTATTCACTAATAAGTTTTAGTCAGATTTAGAAAAGCAACTTGAGACAGAAGTGATCATGTGTGCCTAAAATGTAGTTATTCTTAATTGTTAGTTAAAGGACATCCATCTGCTTTAGATAAAATGCTGGGTGTGTGTTTGATCAAATCACCTATTTTGTTATGAAAATTAAAGAACAAGACTTGATTCTTATGTAAATTGAAGGTGACCTTCACAGGTGGGTTGCAGGTAGGCAGGTGAGCCACGGAGAGTAAAAAAGTCTCCTAGGAATCTATCTGAACCTCAAATGCTTGAAGCCTCAGAGCTCCTTCCCATGAAGCAGCAGTTCTTACCTGGGGTCCACAGCAGCATCACTTAGCAAATGTTTTCAGAAGACTCTACTCCCATACCTAACTAAATTTGAATATCTAGGAATGTGGCCTGGATATGAGTATTTAAAAACAAAGTCCCTAGGAAATAGTGATGCAAATCCTGTATAAGAGCTCTGGCCCCTAGAATATCCAGAGATACATGGTCTGAGAGGATATGTCTAGAGTCTCAAGACTCCTAAGGTGGTTTTTCTAGAATACTTTGTTTTGAGGAGAACAGAATTTCAATAGTTCTACTAATTCAAATTAGCTGCACAATATACTGCAAGACAACTAAGTGGATTTTCCGTAGAATGAGATTTATTTAGAATTATCCTTCTGTATGTCAAAATATGCCAAATACCTTTGGTTTTGGTAAAAATGATATTGAGCTTGGTAATAAGTTTAGGTTGACATACTATTTAAGACCACTCCTCAAATGCACAGTCATCACATAATCAGTACAGAAAAGTTAACCTCCCATTTGGCATGGCAGGAGGGCACACATCCTGTAACAGATGATTTACATTATTTACTTAAGACCCATTAACAATATAAAATAAATAAAAAATATATAAAAGACTTGCAGTGGGATACAAATTCTTCATAAGGAATTTGACTAGGAGGAAGGCTGGGGTAGAGTACTGTTATATGCCATTTTCTTTAGGCATTTGATGCACCAAGGTACATTTCTAGTTTAATTCCTACACTCGTTTGAATATGAAAGCCTTCTAGGCTGTCTGTCTATACTCTTGCCCTTGGGATCTTCGCTAGACTTTCAAATTTACATCTTCTTAAGATCCCCACATAGATGTCTAATAGACAATTTAAACTTGGTATGTTCAAAACAAATCTCTGGATTCCTTACTTCCCCCACCAACCCATTCTTTTTCTAGTCTTTCACATTTCAGTTGTTCATTCTTTTTTTCTTAAACTACTTTATTGAAGTATGATTGACACAAAAAGCTGTACATACTTTATGCTACTTGATGAGTTCAGAGATAAGTATCTATAAAACCATCACCAAAGTCTATGTGTGAATATATCCATCAGCTCTGAAGTTTCTTCCCACTTTATTTATTACCATTATCATTATTATTATTGTGATAACAAAACTTAAAATAACACCTACGTTCTTAGCAAATCTGAAGTATACATTATTATTAACTGTAAGTATTATACTATATACAGTTAGACTTACTAATCTTGCATAACTGAAACTTTGAACCCTTTGCCTAATACCACCCTATTTCCTTTTTCTCCTATCCCCTGGCAACCATAATTCTACTCTCTTTGTTTCAGTGAGTTTGACTATTACAGATTTCTTATATAAGAAATTTCCATGCACTGTAGATATTTCTGTGTCTGGCTTTTTTCCTTAACGTGGTGTTCTTTAATTCCTATATGTTGTCTCAAATGGCAGGATTTCTCATTTTAAAACCTTTATATTTATCCTTCTTCTCTCCATTTCCTTGCCACCACTCGAGGCAAGCTACTACAATTTCTCACTTGGTTCACTCTACTAACCACCACACTAACCTCTCTGCTTTCATTCTTGTACCCTAGAATTAGGGTTGATTAAAAGCCTTTCACCTTAGAAGATCCTTCAAGAAAATCTTCAGCTACTACACATCCAAATGCATTCAAGACTAAAGTACTCTAATATTGGCAAAATTAAAAAAATATGTGGGAGCTAAGGAGAATTTTGTAATCAGCAAAACACAGGATGAATGAAACAGGTCTAGAGTTGACATTTAGAAGTAGTCCACTTAAAGCTGAAACTAATGAGAGTTGATTTGCAAACCTTAAATGGAGGTAGTCAGTGTAACAAAAGGTGTAAAATATTCTGCCTCATTATATCATAATAGCGCCATGATTTTTCAAGAAGGGCTGAACAAGATGGTTCAGAAGAATAGCCATTTGTTGATTCAGTCTGTTCTAGAAGAAAATGTTTTCTAAAATTCCTCTTTGCTGTAGCATATGTACTTAATATAATTTTATTGTTTCCCCAAATCCTCTATCATATACATGAGACCTTATTTAATCATGCTGCCATAGTTCTGCCAACCACAGTACTTTTAAGGAATGCAGTTCCTGAGTTAGTGCAAGGTATGTAGTTCCCTGTGGCTTGAAGGGAAACTACGGAATGGGAATTGGTGTCAGATGAGGCAGGGTTAGGACATATACCTTTTAAATTACCTTAAGGAGTTTAGAGTTTATCCTGAAGGCTAGGAGAATACAATTGACTCCCACTTAACTTTCACTTGTTTTTAAAAACTTCCTTACCAAGTGAAAAACCATTAAATGAAAAGAGGGATTCCATTATCTTTAATGGGACATGTTGTTATGTGTCCCATCCCAAATCAAAATACATAAATAATTTTTACATATAGATAAATATATATCACTTGAACACTGAAAATTTTCTTTAAGTATATAAATGGAGAGTCTGCTTCCAATCTCCAATATGGTGGTGCTGGGGTGTTTCCCTATGCCAATAAGCAGTGTTCTGATACCAGCTGGGTGTCCCACAATTTAACTAAATCCTAAAACTGTCTACTTGGAGATACCATCAGATCCCACAGTTAAGGATTCAGCCCTATAAGACTGCCCTGCCCCCATGTCAGATGCCAATCACAAGCCTAGGTTGTCACCTGTGTTTCTTACCAACTGCCTGTAAGTCAGAGGTTCCCATGAACCCTTCCTTAGTTTCTATTAATTTACTAGAGAGGCTCACAGAACTCAGAGAAACATTTTACTTAATAGATCACTGGTTTATTACAAAAGAATATAATTCAGAACAGCCAGATGGAAGAGATGAATAGGGAAAAGTATAAAGGAAGGGGTGCAGAACTTCCCTGGGTTCACCAACCCAGACACTCTCTGAACACTGTCCTTTGGGTTTTTATGGAGTCTTTATAATATAGACATGATGGATTAAATCCTTGGCCATTGGTAATTGAACACAATTTCCAACCTCTCTCCCTTCCCTGGAGGGTGGGGGTGGGGGAACAGTGGAGCACTAAGAGTTCCAATCTTTTTTTTTTTTTTTAAGATTTTGTTTATTTATTTGACAGAGGGAGAGAGATCACAAGCAGGCAGCGAGGCAGGCAGAGAGAGAGGGGGAAGCAGGCTCCCTACTGAGCGGAGAGCCCCATGCGGGGCTCTATACAAGGACCCTGAGATCATGACCTAAGCCGAAGGCAGAGGCTTTAAAAACCCACTGAGCCACTCAGGTGCCCGAGTTCCAATTTTCTAATCACAAGGTTGGTTCTCCTAGCAACCAGCCCCCATCATCAGGTTACCTAAGGGTTTTCCAAGAATCACCTCATTGACATAACAAAAGATGATGCACACCTCCCTCCCCACCATATCACAGGAAATTCTAAGGGCTTTAGGAGCTGTGAGCCAAGAACTGTGAACAAAGACCAAATATATATGAGAAATATATTTGGTCATCTTTATGACTAAATATGTATTTCTTATAAATCATAATATGACAATGATAATAAATATAATCTGTAAATATAATATATAATAAAATATTCTGAAGATTTATGGTACTTGCTAAAGAAGGACTTGCTTATGGGTGGTGGAGGAGAATGTGAAGGAGAAACTCTAGTAGGAAGGAGCATATGATTATCTTGCACTCAAACTTCACTAAAAATGAAGTTTTCACACAAAAAAATATACACATGCACACACATACCAGCTATAAGCTAAAGGAAAGACTAACATGAAAATGGTGCATGCTCACAAGACTAAAAAACCATACCTCTTCATCACTTTCATTTGGCCTGTGTAAGCAAAACATGTTTTAGATTCACCCAAAAATTGCATTCACATCAGATTTGTCATCCTGTGTCAAGTAAATTGGTAAATGTGTCTTTGCCTACAATTGTACTGTCTAAATATTATTCCACATAGGGTATTCATTTAGTGTGTTTAAATGTAAAAAATAAAGCTGTTACACTGAAAAATAAGCTTTCTGGAAAATAATCTAACTCTTTAAGACCCATTATGGCAAATAGTCATTAATAGTCATCATGGGATGTACATACGTCTTTAGGAATGACAGAGGAAGGGAAAGGCATAATCAGATTCGGTTGTTATGAGTAGAATTAATTGCAGGCAAGCACTTACGTGACTGATAGAAATGAGATAGAGAATGGATGGGTTGTAGCCCTAGTTAGTGGATGGATTTGGCAGAACTTGCTGGTGTGTGTAAGTGGAGAATGGCAAGAGAAAAGAGTTGATGGGTGGTGTTAGTGCATATAGTGGGAAAGCATCTCAGGCACAGATGCAGCATCAGGGTAGGGCCAGAGCTGACAAAGTATACTTCAGACTTGTTGGTTTTGAAGCCCCCATAGGAACCCTAAGTGGAGATGTCCAGTAGGTGGTTATGCAAGTTTGCAGCCTAGGAATGAAGTCTTGGCTGAAGCTGAAGCTGGAGGTTTGATGGTATTCGAATGCCAGATGAGTAGATGCGATTACTTACAGGGAGAGAAGAAAAGGGACACAGGGGAGAACCTAAGGATCACCAAATTTTAAGGGATGGGCAAAAATAGAGTTCACAAAGGATATTGAGAAACAGCTGCTAGAGATAAAAGGAAAACCCAGAATGTATGGGTCACAAAAGTTACGGGAAGAGAGTTTCTCAAGAACGAAGGGTCAGAGATTGAGAGGTCAAATAGGATAAGACTAAAAAATGTATATTATTAGATTTGCAACAAGAAGATCACAAGTTATCTCCATGAGAATGATCTCAATGGGATGTTGGGAACAGAAGCTATTTGAAATGTGTTAAGGAATGTGTTAAGTTGGAAAGAAATTTGAGAAAATCACCTATAGAGCTGACATCCTTAAACACTGAAGTCGGAATATTTATATTGAGAAATTCCTTTGGGAAGGTCTCATATCACCTAGTATTTCTCCACAAACTGCTTGGCTGCACACTGAGAGATTAAAATAGCTCTTAAATTGATCTCACATCCTCTTCTCCCTTCTAAATGAGACTAAAATGGATTCTATTTCACTGCATTTACTTAAAAAATTTAACTTGACTTTTGGTATATTCTAGATTCATGTCCCAATTTCAACAAACCTTTCTTCATGATTGGAATCATTTTTAAATGGGCAAATTGGTCCTCTCTTCTGATAGCTTCACACAAGGTGATCCTGGGAGCACCAGGAATTTCTCCATCATCGAAACTCATGTGAGTGGTCACTTGCACAGAATTTAAATGAAAATGCCAAGTATTTTTTAAATCAGTTCTAAATAGTCTTAGCAAAGACAGAAGTTATAGATTTAAAACAAATTGTTTTTTGGTAGGACATGTTGTTTTTATTTTGGTGGTGGTGTGTTGGTTTTCTTGTTTATTGTTAAAATCATGTTCCTAGATCAGTACTGATTGCTTTCAAATGTAATTTATAGATCACTCTACAATTTGAAAAGTGATTTTTGTTATGCTATTTTATTTAATTCTTTCAACAACTATGTGAAGTAGATATTATCTTAAGTAATTACTATTTACATTCTTAATAAGTAGAGTCAGAATGAAAATCTGAACCTTCTGGTTCTAAGTCTTCTGATGTTAAATTTAGGAACACCTCGATTTATAAATATTATCAAGATAAAATAATTCAAAATAAATCAGAAAGAAGATGAAAGGAAAATTAAGGACAAAGATGTCTAACAATTTTAGGTCATTATACCAGAAAACTTCAGTTTTCTGTTGAGGAAAATGAGGTTGACTGTTTAATAATTTGCCCGAGGTCAGACAGGTGATTGGTGGTGTCACTGAGCATGCTAGTTCTGTTCATTTCAAAAGCTAAAATGTTTTGTACTATATTAGTTTGCAAACTGGTCTTCTCCTATAGGTTTACACAAGAGATTTTCATATCCATCATAGGATACTAGGTAGAATGTAGGTTCAACCGTTGACATTTCTAAGTTTAAATGTCCTTGTCTCTAAACTGGGGGTAACAAATACTCACCAACTTAGGGAATTATTGGGAGGATTAAACAGCATCTAAGGAGAACAATTCAAGGCACGTAGTAGATGTTAAGTCAATGTTAGCTGTGCTAATTTTGGATAGATGAAAGAAAAAGTCCTTTGCATATCAATGGAACTCTCAGTATATATCACTTATATATTAAGCTATGGGCATGCTTTTAAAATGAAATAAGGCTTGTTTTTTTTTTTTTTTAATTTTGTATCGATAGCCCAGTTAGGTTTACTTAAGATTTTGTTCTTAATATGTCTTTCCCAGAATTGGTATTTATGTTCATTTCTACCCTCATAGTTTATATGACCACTTTATTAGAATCCAAAACAAACCCAAAACACATTTTCAACTATATAGTAACCTGAAGTAGCAACAAAATTTGCATGGTAAATTTCCTCTTTTGGGGGGAAAACCAGTTTGTAAAGGATACAGTAAAGCAATTCCTTCACTGGAGAAAGCAACATTATGCCCAGGTTAGTAATACACTACATTTTGAACATAATACAGAAAATGTGAAATAGAATTTTGAGTTACCTTGGCCAGATTCGAAGTTAAAGGTATACATGGCTTATAAAATGGTTCAAAGGGGTTATGGAACATCAAATAATTATTGCTAAATAAAAATTTGATTGGAAATGAATCAGAAACCTCAGAGCTAAAGTTATTTAAAATGAACATGGCTGTGAAGTTTTTTTTTTTTTAAAGACGATGAAAAGTGAAAATTAGACTGGGTTTAAAAAATTTTAGAATCAAGTTTTTGGTAAATGTAAATTTAATGCAATTTCGCCAATGTTAGAATGCAATAATGAAGTTATACGTGGCATTCTTGAGGTGTCATGTGAAGGAGTTGATTTTGGTTTGTGATCTAATACGTGAAGTTGTGTGAGGACAGATAGGGTCAAACAGTCTTGAGCTAATTGCTGTATGCCGAAATAGGAAGATGCTGACCAGGAGGAAAAGTTAGGTTCACAAATTTGAAAAGCTACATAGGAATGGAAGAGAACCTCACTAGAATGAGTTCTAGGGTGATCTGAATAATTTACTCTGTTGGTATCTTTTCAGCCTGGTAATAGTTTATGTACTGATCCTTTAGCAGCATCCATTCAAAAACACATATTCAGCATTCATAATGTTTTAAGCACCACTCTAGGCCATGGGGATACAAGGTCAAGCAAGATGCATTAAATATGCATTATTGCACGGAGGCAGAGGGGGCCATGAGACACCACTGCACAAAATAAAGTGTGCTGGGTAATGATCCTGGCCTTGAGGTCTGTTACTGTGTGTCCTTGGGTGGATTAGGTCCCCTGAGTTCAATTTCCTCATCCAGATAATGAGGATGATTATAACACCTGCTCTGCCTCCTTCATACGGAGTGGATGTTAGGATCAAAGGAATAGATTAAAAAATAAGTTCTGAGTTTTAAGATGTTCCACAAATGATGGATAAATGAGAAACAGCAATTAAATAACATTATGGGTTTAAAAAGAATAATACATTTCCAGATTTGACTTAAAACAAACAGAAAGTAAGTTGTATCTCTTTGGAAAATCATGTGTATTACCTATTAACTATTGGTATCTATCATTTGTTGATACATAATTAACCACCCCAAAATTTATTTGCTTAACTTATTTTTATCATTATTCTGTTGGTTAGTAATTTGGACTGGGCTCCCTTGCACAATTCTTTTGCTGTTCTAACCTGGAGTTATTCATGTAACTGTGATCATCTGGAGACTTAACTAGAATTGATTGGTATAAGATAGTTATGTTTCTGGTGGTTACTACTGGCTGTTTGCTAGTTAGTCTACGGGGCTTCAAAGGTTTTCTGGCTCCATGAGGGCTTTCATATGGTGGTCTCAGCACGGTGATGCAAGAGAATGAGAGCAGGTGTTGTAAGGTCCTTTGGAGCCTAAGCTCAAAAGTCCTCTATCATCATTTCTGCTGCATTCTGTTGGTCAAACCACATTTGACCAACCGAATTTCAGACCAACCAAAATTTAAAGGCTGGACAATAAGCCCTGTGGCTTGATGGGGGCAGGGGAGTAACAGTCATTTTGCATAAGCCCACAAGGTTGGGAGAAAGTATCGTGGCCATTTTTGTAGATGGCTTATCACACTACCAATCTGGTGTTGGATTACTGAGCTTTTAAACTATTGGTATAGGAAAAACAATCCTTAAGGAGGGCTCAATGGCAAAAATCCCAAAGAAAAAGTCACATTTTCAATAAAGACACTTCCTTAAGAATGGTGAGTCAATGGCGAAAGTGAATCCACTGGAAATCTGTGAAGGAGTTCATGTAACAAATATAGGAGTAAGTTAGGAAAAGACAAGACAGAGACATGATCAAGACAGCCATGACTGAGAGCAATGTGGGTTAAACCAAAGGAAAGTGGCATGAAGGCCATGTGATAGAAATGGTCATTTCAGGGTAAAAATTTAGAAATTGTAGAAAAGGGCATCAATGAAAAGAGTTTTAGAGGGACAGATAATATAGACAAGAGCTCTCTCAACTGGTCAAGTAGAATTAAGCAGGATATGAATCAGGGTATATGTGGCTTCATTTCCATATGTATTATGAGCAGGTATTGAATTTGGTTCATGATCTAATATATGAGGCTGTGTGAGGACAAATAGGTCAAATAGTCTGAGTTAATTGGTGTATGCCAAACTTTGAAGATGCTGACCAAGTAGAAACAGTTCTAGGGTGACCTGAATAATTTTCTCAGTTGGTACATCTTCAGCCTGATAATAGTTTACATACTAATTATTTAGCAGTATCAATTCAAAAACACATATTCAGCACTCATAATGTTCAAGCAAGATGTGCCCACAGATAGTATCAATACAAGTAATAACAGTTATAATAACACAAAGTCAAGGAGTCATAGAGGGGAACACTGATATCTAAACTGGACCACTAATGTGGGAAATTATCTTGTCATAGTGGAGATAGGAGTAGTGGGCAGAGGTACAGTATGCTTAAAGGAAATATAGATGAAGAAATGCTGGCCATATTTATAGAACTCTGTTGCCTGGCAGTTTTGCTCTCAGAATTATAATAACCATAATTAAAACTGTTATCAACTACTAAATTCCTACTCATGTTACATATTATACTAGGCACTCTATATATCATGACTAGTTTTCAAAAAATATATATATTAGGGAATATTCCAATGTGTGAGCATGCATGTGCACGCACGCACACACACACACACACACACACACACACACACACACACACAGTTAAGTAGGTTAGCAAGAAAAAGAAAATTGGTTTAGTTCCAAACTATAGCTCTTTACTATTAGGGTACGCGTAGCCTTTTTTGCAAGACAATGGCAGACAAACCAGGAATTGTGTTTACCATCTTTGCTTCTCTCAGAAAGCCCATCAATTGATCCCAGTTAATGGACTGCCTATTTCTAGGAACTTGCTTGTGTCATATTTGTGTCTCAAATTTTCTGATTTCTTCAACAAGAAAATAATTGTCATATTCAGATACTTTCAATAAATAGGTAGATGTTGCTATTAAATAATGTTTTTCTTTTGAGAATTGAAAGCAATCTTTCTCAGTAGGAGTGTGCACATTTCCATATCTCTGAAGGGATAGCCTATTAGCTTGCAAAGCTTACTTGATATCATACTTTTAAATTTTAAAAAGAAAAATCAGACTTACTGTTTTTATAATGTTAACAATAGAAATGAGCACCACAGAATTTTCTGTGCTGATAGTGGATAAGCAGATGATATTGATTTTGAGAGAGCCAGTGTTGGGGAGGGGAGAATGTTTGCCAATATTTAGAGTTTCAGCACAGTACAAAGAATGAACACTTCACACACACACACACACACACGCACACACACACACACACACACACACACACACAGTCTTTGCCCTTAAGAAAAAGATGGGAAGCATTTATCTTACAGAAAGAATGAACATATCTTTTTGGATACTTTCTGATCTGTTGATTGTGTTAGAGTAGGAATTAATGAATTGGGGGAGAGAGTTAGGATGCATTTGTATCACAGTGTGGACCTTTATCTCCATTCCTGAGCTTTGCAGGAATTCTTTCAAAATATAATATTGAGAATCTATGAGACTGTCTTTGACTTACAGTGGCCCATTTAGCAAGAAATCTTAAATTCTCATCATACCAAATTTATACATTCTTAGTCTCTGACAAACTGGATATGAATATCCTTTGGATTATAGCCTTCATCTGTAAGATTACACTTGAAAACATTTTAATGAAGACTGTATCTCTGAGAATCTGTGTATATTTAATAAGAATGAAAAATCTGCATAGTTCACATCAGCAAGCCAAGCCCCAAGTTAGAATTCTGTATCCTACAAGAGAATAACATCAGAAGAATTTCTCTCATCCTCAGTGGATTGTGAAAGAAGCGACTCTCCCACTGAGTCTCTTCTCATGCTTTTTATGAAAGCATCTGTTTCACCTGTGCCACCAGATATAGTCTGTTAGATCTTGACAATGGCTTCTGAATCTCCACCAGTCACATTGGTCTTCATTTCAAAGGTTTATTGTAAGCAGGGCAGTTGGTGGCAATCTGAAGAAATCAAATATTATGGAGCAAATTGGGTTGGCTCATTTTTTATATTTTGTCAAAATATAAGCCTTTCTTGACTATCTGGGGGTTTTTGCTATTTATTGAGGAAAATTATGCATAAGATGTGACTTCTGAATTTAAAAACTCATGATCATAGAACTAACACATGCATGCATCATTGTAATATAATATCGATTTAAGATAATGCATGTGAAATATATAACAAACCACTCTATTCATAGTAAAGGTTCTCTGTTATTATTAGTATCATTTTTTTGTCAATTATACAATGTGCACATAAATATTTTGTGGGACCATTTTTTAAATGTTTTCTTCTGCAGGGGTACCTTCTTATTAAGAGAAATAAAGAATAATATTCTCTATATTTGACATTAATAATTTTTTCACTTTGTGGAGTGCCTGGGTGGGTCAGTTGGTTAAGCATCCGACACTTGGTTTTGGCTCAGGTGGTGGTCTCAGGGTCCTGAGATCAAGCCCTATCTCAGGCTCTGAGCTTAGGGGGGAGTCTGCTTGAGATTCTTTCCATCTGCCTCTCCCCCTGCTCACATGCACTCTCTCTCAAATAAATAAATCTCTTAAAAATTTTTTTTCACTTGTGTAATACGACATAGCCAAATACAACAATCTTTAAGTAGCTAATTGCTGCTATACTATAATGTCTAATATTTGAAAAGAAAAAAAAACACAGTCTATGAAGTAATTTTGCCCATTTCTTAGTTGTGATGTACTAACAATTCCCTCGGGCTAAAGTGCATGAAGGAAGGGGAGGGTTTGGATACTGGGGATGGTAAAAGATAGCAAGAATTCTGCAAACTTTGAAAATTACCCATTAAAGAACAAATGCAATCTTGAAGATAAAAACAAATAACAATAGTCCCTTCAATTTAAAATTAAAAAAAAATAAAAATACTATAAATAAAGAGAGAATAATTTATCCAAATCTGTCACATGATAGCTATGGCAGATATTGTCAGTGGCAACCTCCATCTCCCCACTCCTACTTCCCCACTTACCACGGACTTCCTTGCAGGCCCCATTTGCCTGGCTATATAGATATTAGCTGCTAAGAGCGTACGCCTATATCTTTCTCTGAGGCCCTTGAGGCCCTTCCTTGGTTGATGGCAGCCTCCTTACCAGGAGAAGCCTGAAAGACCATAGATTGGTGAGGTAGAGATGGAACAGCCTTCTAAGCAACACAGCCTCCCTGATCAATCCAGGCTCCAGAAGTCCCTACCAGGTCAGAAGGCTAGGCTTCTAAAAGGTCATCACTGCTTAGCTTTTCCCCTACCTTATCTGGCTCTTCTCACATCGTTATAGGTTTCCCATAAAAACAGTTCCTCAAAAAATCACCTGTATAAGAATCCCCCTCTCATACTCTGCTTCTAAGGAGCCTGACCAAAGACAATTACCAATATCACATAGTTGTCCTGTTGTGTAAACAATAATTTGAAGTTTTTAGTATTAAAACTATGTTTTCTAGGACTATTAATCTACCTTGACATTGCTAAATAGGTATCATGGTAATTTTCTATCACTTGGTTGCCTTCTTCTTTGAATTTATTAACTTTTCTGATACTTTCATTAAACAGAAACTGTATAGTTTGGGATAATGCATTTACATAATATCAAAATCTAAGTACTGAAGCTGCTAGTTTTTGCTCAGCAAAGGATATGAGTGCAGTAGATAGTGCAAGGGATTTGGAGCCCACAGAGTTTTATGCACTAATCTCAACTTAAACATTGATTAGCCACGTGAACTTGGTCAAATCCCATAAATTTTTCAGGCTCTATTTTTTTAAATCATTGTTGTGATGATTGATAGCTTGATAATGTAGATAACATGATTAGACCAGTGTCTGGCATCACAGGTGCTCAGTGAATGATATCTTTACCAGTGAAAAATGGTTTAAATGCAGATGCCAGCAAATTAGTTAATAAAGCCTGAGTTTGCACTCACTTCGCTTCCAGTCTCTTGGTCAGTTTTCTTAACTGATGATGGATGTTTGAAAATAGGACCTGTTTAACCTACATCACAATGTACATGTCAATATCTTAAGTGGAGCCTGACATTCTAACTGGAGGAGACAAGAAAATGGTGGTATTGAATCCCCAAACTGTAGGAGTTCTAGGCTAAAAGAAGTTGTACATGGGTAACCCATAGAGAAATCTCTGATCCAGACCAGTTTTTTTTTTTTAGACAAGTTTTTTTTTTTTCTTGTAAAGTAAATAAAGAGAAAAAGAAGACAGAACTAACATTAAATATTGGGTGATTGTGCCTAAAAATCCAAATCTGGTTTCTCTTGAGAAAGCACAGATCTTTATTCCTACATGATAGTCATTTGACTGGAATCCCGTGGAAGCTCCCTTCTTTAGTATAATATATGCCCTCTATTTTTTTCAGAGTTGGGGAGGGCATACAATTTATTGCCAAAACCATCATAGTTTGAAAATAACAGGGGTAGAATCAATAATGATGCCAGAACAATAGCCACAAATCAGAAGTGGCCTTGGGCAAACTGGGGTAAAATCTTACCGTTGCCAGAGTCCCTTTCATTCCCTATTGCTTTTCACACTGTACCTTTTATTCTACTGGATCAACTTGCCTTTTACCTGAAGGTATCATGAGATTCTCCTCAAGAGCATCTGGTCCTTTGAGTGAGTCCAAGAATCAGTTAATTAATTGATTGGGCTCAGCATTCTCATAGATGAATTGAATTGCTCTTAAGTAAAAAATACCTATAATAAAGTCTGACTGATATTCCCAAGATGACATACAATGTTCAAATATTTATATTTTTCTCTACAGTTTTCTGTGAATTCAAAACATTCATAATTTAAAATATATTTTTAAAAATGGACGCAGATTGTACATAATGAAAACAGCAAGAAAAAAATGACTCTTCATATTATTGGGATATCAGTTACTTCTCTAACTCAAGCAGTTTTGTGGATTTTATTAAAGAACACATTTGCTACTCATGGTGAAACATCTTTTGAAAAGAGTGATTGGTGACAGAAAAACACGCATATGGAATACCAAGTTGGAGATATGGACATGACCAGCTTATGCAAGTGTATTTAGAATGGACAGCAGGCTTTGCAATCTGTTGCACTGGAGTTTTGGGGACTTACCACAGACAGTGTTTGTTATTGCAGAACGTTTTGCTTCCCAGGAGGAAGGAAGATTAACCAAAAGAAATACAACATTAAAAAACATGCAGATGATCCAGCAAAATAAAGTCCTAGACTATAAACCACAAAAGGACCAATATATTTGCTTGGGAATTACTGAAGTGGCCCAAAATCTAATGCTTCCATCCTAAGAATGTTTACTGAAAGAGAAGATTGAGTAATGCTTGCACTGGCGTTTTGGCAAAGTCCCCACTACCACTCCGCACACTCCCCACTCTCTTGTGGCTTCTTGGACATCTATAATTTCCTTTTGGCACATTTGACTTTTTGTCTCCTAAAATCTGGCCTGCCTGTGGAATGTGGGTCAAGAAGCAGGCATTATTTACTCATTGGGAAACTGACCACTACTGTAGAGTTGAGCATACCTGATAGGAAGAAAGACAGAAAAGGGCCACATGCTCACCCACTCATCATACAGTACAGTCACTTCTGGGCAATGGGCCATTTTGCTCCTATCATCACAATAAAAACTGCATGTTGGGTCAGTTGATATCTTATGCCTACTGTATGCTGGTTAATAGGTCTTCTAGCCAAAAGTCTTCTCTAAGTTCCAGAAATTCCTTCTTTGTATTCTGAAATGTCTGAAATTCTTTTCTCTCCCTTAAGAGGACAATCCCTCAGGGTTGTTTGAAAACATTTCGCTCTTTATTTCAACCACAGTTGAGATGGTTAAGTTAGGGTATAAATAATATTTTCTATGACATTTAACCTAGTTTCTTAACTCAGCAATTATATTCATTTTTATTTATCCTTCCTGATACAGTAAGTCTATGAAGGGCAGATGGAATATAAATTATTTAAAATAGCCCTATTTCATTATGGCTGAAGGAGTTTGTGTTATTTTTCCTTCAGATTCATATTTTATAATTTTGAATACTATGATGGTAAAAGCTAGAGAACCTCATCAGTTGACAGTCCTACATATATATTAGCCATTCCCATACACCATATTGGCTCTCCACAAAAATAATAATAATAACAGCAATAATGTAAAGAATATATCAAATGAAAATAATAAAATTGAAAATTCTAACTGGAAAATTTGTAATTCCTCATCAAATAGCTTATTATTGGCCCTTATTGTTTTATTGTGCAGTCACTATAATACCAGTCAATACTTATTGTGGGTTTACTTTGTACTAGGTGACTTACTAAGCATTTAACACATATTTTCATATTAACCAATGTGACAGCTCTTTGAAGTAGTACTAATAGTATTGCTATTTTATAGATTTTAAATTGAGGTTTATAGAAATAAGCAACTTATTGAGGTCATGCAGTTTACTAGTGACAGAGTAGAGATTGCAATTTATGTATCTGTATGACTCTAAAGTTCTTCAACCACTGCTATTCTGCCTCTACTATTCTTTGGCTCTTAGATGAGACAGGTTCTCTTATGTGCTTGTTTGCTCTTTGATTTTAAGTTCAACTAAATTCTACAAATTCTACCAAAACTTGTTGAATATTTACACAGTCCCAGGCATACAAAAACAAAGTATTTCTCTTGACAGAAGTGTCTTTGCCTCTCTTATTTGAACTTTGCTCAGTGTAAATAAGGGTAACATCACCTACCTCATAGGTTTGTTGAGTATATTATCAGTGAAAGATATCTATTATTATTATCATTATTTAACAATAAAGTCTTAGCATATGGTGGGCAATGAATAGGTGTTGGGTCTATGAATGAAAGATTAAATGAATGAATGAATGTGGAAGTGAGACAGAGTTTTGTCTACAAGATGCTAATAGTTTGATAATAGCAGCAAAGAATGCCTTGCTGTCCATGCTTCAGTGGTTTAAGGCTTATAGCCATGGAACACATAGGTTCTATTGGTGCAATAATGAGCAAATAATTAAACTTGGGCAGAAATGATAAGGTAGCAAATTCAGAGAGGCTTCACAGAAGGAGGAAAAGAAGGAAAGAAAGAAGGCAGGCAGGCAGGAAATGTCAGGGTGTCTCACAGATTAGAGTGGAAGAGACAAGAAATAGGAAACCCAAAGAAGAGATTATTTGATTATTATAATTGTTAGCATAAAAAGAAAAGTTTAAGCTTGGCAGTGATAGGGAATGAAGAAATAAGAATGAATTTCAGAAGCATTTGTGTGAGTTGGCAAGGCTTAAGGAGGAGGTAGAGAAGGAGACAGTCCTAGGTTTCTGACTTGTTCAACTGAATGGATGACGATGATGTTTTGAGATGGGAAACACAGACAAGTTATTATCTTCCTAATATTTACTTTCCTAGTTTATAAATTTAAAATAGCTGTAGCCCTATCACATACAGTGGGTAAGGATAAAATGTTATAACATATGAAGAACCTAACACAATGTCTGCCCTTAGTAAGTGTGAGATTGACAGTAAGAAGGGATGGAACAGCAAAGAACAAATATATTTCATGTGAGAGTATTTGAGTTTAAATTACTTACAAGTAATCCAGGTCAATATGGGGAAGTCCTGAAAGAACATCTGGTAATTTGTGAATTTAAGGAAAAGACACACCTAATTGGTTAAAATGTGCTCTTTTTAGTGATGTTTTAAATTTAAATCAAAGAGATAATAAAATCAACCATGGCTTGTTCTGCAGCACAGGGATAAAGTCAGATGGAAAGGAATGAGTAGCGGGGGCGGAGGGGGAGATGGTCTGTCGATCCTGGTAGAAGACTAGTTTAGGATTCTTCCAGCCATTTTTAACTCCCCATCTTTGAAAGCAGACTGTGACTGCATGTTTCTTGAACTCAGTAGTCATCACCCAAACCCAGAACACTAACTTCCTTTCTCCAAATTGCACAGAAGGAGTGACTTATCACTCCTTGACTTACTTAATCACTCTTCACTTACTTAATGGAGGGTCGGAGGGGGTGGGGAGAATTAATTTCCTTTTAATCCAGATTTAATTTGGTATTAGCCATGTTCAGCTTACTGCTGTTTTGTATTTGAGTACAGCTCTTTAGTCTATAATCGTTTCTCCTATTTTCTGTGTATATATTTTTTAATTCTTGAAATTGGTTGCTAGTTTAATATTATTATTTAAAATTTTCTCATTCTGTTGATTTTTAAAAGATCCTATGGTCTTAGGCTTTTTATGGATAAGATAAAATTATATCTAGCTTATTCCTTAGTGAAACTCACCCTCTTTAATCAGCACCTGGAGTGGAAGGTGGATACTCCCTGTATTTTATGGGATTTTTGGTGGCTGAATATATTTTAAGAGTAAGTGAATGGGAAAGATGAATTCTTTGTCTACACCAATTCCAAACATTTAGCACTCTGCTTTATAACAAAAGAAAACCCACGATATCTAATAGTTAACTATATCCAAACCAGTGAAATACCCGGCTATAGGATTTTTATATCATTTTTTTAATAATAAATAACTAACTTGTATATTAACTTCAATTCCTAAGTTATCATGTAGACCTATAAATGTATTGTTTTTCCCTGGTATGCAGACTAACTCAAGTTATAAAAATTCTACTTCAATTTCTCTATGAGGCAAAGTAAAGAACAGTTAAAAAATATACATATATATATATTTGATGAACTTTTATATATATATTATATATGAACTTTCTGAGGAACTTATATACATAGAAAATCTCTGAAGAAAGTAAAACTGAAATATTTCCATGTTCATAGAACAATTATCAAATACAAAAAATAATTTTAAGAATCTTTTTGGCTAAAGAATTTTGGGCAACAGATTCATAGTACAGCTTGTTGAATCTTCCCCTGACATGTACTGTGTATGCAAAATGTTGCCAGTAGACTCATATCTTAATTCACCCAACACCAAATGCAGCACAGATTGTTTATATAACCTGAGGTTGCACCGTATAAGGGACTGTTTTTCTTGAGTTGGCATTTATGAAGCAAACCACTTAACTATTCACAGTAAATAAGTAAACAGACATTTTAAACCTTCCTTCTATATGGAGGCTATGTAACTTAGAGAATCAAATAAGCTTCAAATTTATGAAAAAGAACATCATTATTTCTCTTCTGCAGTCTGTACCAAAGCACAAAAGCAGATTCTGATTAGACTTCACACATTTTAGATATTTTGTAGTGCATATTCATTTTTATTTGTCAAAATCTGAGTCCATTTTTTATGTTGCAAGATACCTCATTGAAGATTTATCTTATAGATTTTTTCCCTATTTTTCTTTCTATGACTAGAAAGTCACCTTGTTGTCTTTAGTATGGTAAGCCACCTTTGGGAGAATAAATCACTTCCTTTATGACTCTGCGTGTGTGTGTGTGTGTGTGTATGTGTGTGTGTGTGTGTAGGCACGTGGACAGGTGGGAAGGGGAAATTACAGGGTTCCCAGAGGCAATCGGAATTACCACCCCAGCTAGTTAGGCAGGTTACCCCATGGCAAGTGTTTACTTCCTAAAATGATCCCATTTTTATATCAAGAATAGAAAAAGAATGCCTATCTGAAACTTTGTGGTGAGACAAAGCAGTGAAGGAAAGGGCACAATATTTTAAGTTTGCAGATGAACACATGAATTAATTCTTTCACTTTTGGAGCAGCTGGCATTTTGAGATTGGCCTGAAAGAGCTGTCAGTTGAAAGCAGCATAAACAACACGAGGCTGAAATTGGCTTGGGAGAAAACGCATGCTTGTCTACAAGGACCTGAAACTGGTGCATATCAGTATCATCTCTATGACTGTAAGCAGAACCAAAGGCATTGATACACTCCTCTCCTTGGGGTGTGGTCAGAACCTCCCACTCTGCAGGTTCCTTGAGCCGTGGGATTCCTACTAATCTGGCAGGTGAGAATTTGGTTTTAATTTTTTTCTTAGTAAGCAAAACTACCTTATTTTAAAATTGGCATAGTAGTTCATAGTGACTTTATTTTAGGTGACTTCAGCATTTGCCTTTTTTTTTTTTTTTGCAACATATACCAGCATTAAACACTATGCTCTAGATTTGGAGCCAATTCCATTTCCAGACAGTGGCCATGGACTCTTTGTTCACTATGCAGTGTGAACTTGATCAGGGCTGATCTGGGAAATCTACGGTGGACTATGAAGAGACTGAACTTACTAGGATGATATGGAATGGCTTTGACATCTGGACGGCAGAGTAGTCAGATGGAAACAGGTGATAAATGGAGATTAATCACTGTTTTCTAAAAATCTAAATCTGTTTTGTCTTTAGGAAACTGTCTAAAAGAGGGACATTCAGAGTAATTTGCAGACTTTATATTTTTTAAAAGAAAAAAAAAAGAATAGAAATATTATACTCCTTTAAGGATATATCCTATCAATCAACACCAGAGTGGGCACTTCTAAGGTATAAGAACACCTTATTGGCTCCAGAAAAAGAAGTAATAGTACTATTATATGAGAAAAAATATAAATATAAATATAGGAAGAGATGGAGATAGAAATTTTTATATTAACTTACCAACATAAATATAGAGATGTTTATGATAGCATTGTTTGTAGTGGGAAAAAAACTGGAAAATTGAGGACTATAATCAGTAGGGGAATAAATACACTTTTATACATGCAATATTATCCAAACTTAAAAGGTGAAATTTTTATTTTGTCAAGAAAAGAACATTAAAAAATGTACATCTACCTTCAATATTTTACACAAAAAAGACATTAGATGCAAAAAGGAAGGAAGGACACAAGCGAGAGGCGTTCTTTGTAAGAAAGGACAGCTGGAGATAGATAAACACATGTGATGTTGTTCTTATTTTCCTCGTTTCAATACAAGCAATTGAAAATCTGATCAAGGACCAAGTTTATACATCATTTGTTTAGTGGAAAACATTGCACTCAATGTCAGGACACCCACATTCTAGCCACTCATTTCATCTTTAGACAGATTAACCCCTCTGGTCTATTTCATCAGGAAGGTACATCAGATAAATCTCAAGCCCCTTTGACTTCTAACATCTTATTATCCATGATGATTTCATTTCATAGTTTCCATAATTCTTCTGTTCTTTGTTTTCACTCATTTATTTAGCAATTGCTTAATCGGACACCTATGTATATATCAGGCATGGTGATCACCAAGGGAATGAAGCCATGAACAGTGTAGGTGAGGTCTTTCCTTTCACAAAGCTTGTACTCTCTGGGGAGCAATAATAAGCCTATGAGTACATGGAAAGAGAATTAAAGATTATAGCAAGTGTTTAGGGGAAATAAATGGGTTCATGAGATTGAATATGGAAGTGGAGAGTTTAGAGAAAGGTAATCTGAACTGAATTTCCATGGCAGGCTTTTCTGAGGATTTGTGCTGAGACTTGAAAAATGAGTAGGCACCAGCCTCATAGGGAGCTAGTTAAGAGTACATCAGGCAGAGGTAACAGCAAGTGCAAGGTTTATGAATTGGTTAAGGACTTGGTTACTCAGGGTTTAGAAAGGGGGCCAGTGAAGCTGAAGTATAATGAGCAAATGGGGGAATAGAGTAAAGGAGTATATAGGATAAAAAGAGGATAGAGAAGTAGACAGCCAAATCCTGGAGGACATGGTAGGCATTTGAACTTTCATATACAAACAAAAAGAAGCCATTAAAAGCTTCTAAGCAAGGGAACAATAAGATCTATGTTTTAGAATGAGCACTGGCTACTGTACGAATAATGGATGGTAGGGATGCAGGAAGCAAGGGAAACAATTTGGAAGCTATTATCAGCAGTCCAGGTGAGAAATGATGTTACTTTCAATTAGGACTTGATGAGAAGAATGGAGTGAAGTGGAGTAATCAGAGAAATATTTTGGAAGTCAAATAGGCTAGAACTTCTGGATTAGATGCAAAGTTTAAGAGGAAGGAAAAAAGCAAGGCTCACCCCATCATTTTTGCATTGGGAAACTATATATAAGGTGGTACCATTAATTGAGATGGAGAGGACCCAGAATGTAACAGGATTTTTTCCTCCTTATTGGGATTTGGGTGCAGGAATCAAGAAATATGAAGAATTGAAACTGCAGTATAGCTACCCACAGGGAGATGTCAACAAGATGGTTAAGGAGCTCAGGGGAAAAGTTAGGGCCAGAAACAGGTATTTTGAGATTCATGATCATATGGGTAGTGTTTAAATTCATTTAAGGAGGAAAAAGAAAATGTTAAGCTTCAGCCCTAGGCAGCTCACCATTTATAGTTGATTTTCAGGCCTATCAGCAAAGCTAAGAAACAGTGACCAGTAAACTAGGGAGAAAAATCAATGATGTGCTATAAAGCCAGTAATTTATTTTAAAATGCCTCAGTGTAGACATTGATATGACATTATGTGTCATCCACTGCTTTACTCAGGAGTTCACAGAGAATAGAATAGTAGACTCAACATTTAGCCAGAAAGGTTGCACTCCAGGATCTTTATCTTATGCTGACACGAGAGGGATTAGAAGTGATGTTTCATTGATGAATTAGTAGTTTTTTAATTAGCATAAGGGATGTTTATAAATGGATTTTCATTATTGAAATTGGTTTTATTTAAGATATGTGAGACACTTCTTAGATTTGTAAGAAACATATAATTTGTAACTGGTACATAGAAAGTACTCAATAATTGTGTGTATGTGTGTGTGTGTGTGTTTTATTCATTACTTTGAATCCAAGATTTCTCCAAAATTCCCAATTTGCCTATAATGTTTAAAACTGTTCTTTAATTACTCTATTACTCTGGTATATAAAAAAGTTTATATACATATACATACATATATACATACACACATATGATGTATATATGTGATGTATATGTTATATATGATACAATATATGATGCATGTGTGTGTGTGTGTATGATATGATATATATGATGTTATTTCCTCCCATGGGCCTATTATTGAATATTTAAAATGTTGAAGGAAAGTTTACTGTTGATTATGGGGGGAAAAAACTTAAAAAGAATTTAAAAGAGTAAAAAAGAAGAAAGAAAAAAAAGAGAAAAAAGCAAAGAAGAAAATGGTTTGCGAAGAGAGTAGACTTGAGGGCATAGCTCCTGTGCATGCAGAACATGAAGTATTTCTGTCAGTGGTCATTTCTGGTACAGGACCACAGAAATGGACCACATAGCCTAATTCCCTGGCGATCTTTAGCTGGAGTAAGGAAGACGGTTTGCTGGCACTTAACGATGCTAAAATATTGTCCCAGGAGAGCTTGTGTTAGAAATTTGTGAGAGATCCAATCACACTGTGGTTTGCGATTTGAACAAGCTGCCCTAGAATGAGCTCTGAAACAGCCCAAATATTGCAGTCTAACTCACGTTCCGGCTAAAGTACTAACAGTCCAAGACCAGCAAAGTACCCCAAATACCACAGAGTGGGCCTTTTAGATAACACTATTTTACTGGTGGAAAATATAAACACGTTTTTGCCCAAATTTCCACTGTGATCAAGGAAATTTGCTGAGGAAACAGAACCCATCTACAGAGAATTGTGAAACTGATGAGAGATTCAGATTACCCACAATTTGCCTTTGAGCCAAAACAAATGCAGTATTTAGAAGCTTCCCATAGGTACCTAAGGGAAAGGGGGAATTTTCACTGTGATACAAATATTTCCTTTAGGAAAAGAGTATCATGATCCTGATAAGAGAACACATGTGCCTGGTCTGTGTCTCTGGAGTACTTACATGGGATGAGCACACTAAGGAGGTACTTTTTATTTTATTTTATTTTATTTTATTATTTTTTTTTTAAGGAGGTACTTTTTAAACCTAGAATAACTCTTCATTCCATACCAACTATCTGTAGGTTTTCTAATTAAATAAAGTAAGGCGGCTACTTAGCCGTACTCTGTACCCAAGTATTTTCACTGTATCTATTAACAAGAATTTCTGTGCAACAGCTCTGTTTAAAGAATCATGTTAAACGTTTAGGCCATGAAAGTAAAGCTATTGAAAGTATATGGATGGGGAGCCTGGGTGCCCCAGTGGGTTAAAGCCTCTGCCTTCGGCTCAGGTCATGATCTCAGGGTCCTGGGATCGAGCTCTGCATCAGGCTCTCTGCTTGGCGGGGAGCCTGCTTACTCCTGTCTCCCTGACTGCCTCTCTGCCTTCTTGTGATCTCTCTCTCTGTCAAATAAATAAATAAAATCTTAAAAAAAAAAAAAGAAAGAAAGTATATGAACATCCTACGTACCAATATAAACCTGTGTGCTTCCCTTTGAAATAATCTCTTGCTGCTTTATAGAAATGGTTTAATGGTATACGTATGCAAAGTCACAGGTTCAAAAAAGAAAAAACACAATTTTGTTTGTTGACACTAGACAAATATTATAGGTTCAGATTAATATAGACAAACCCAAAAGGAAAATGCTCTTTTGAAATACAAACTTCCAGGAAGAAGATTTAGTATAAATACCTTTAAACAATTTTAAGATTTATAAGATATTGTAATTCACACATATATATGCTTTATAACACAGTGAATATTAAGGTTAGTTTTTATGGTATTCTTCCCAGAGATAGTGAGATGGTCACATTTCTAAAGAGAAATGCAGCCTGTGTGTAGTTTTTTAAGTTCGTGTGGAACCTTTCTCAAAACTCTTTTTTTGGAGGGTCCTTTTGGAAAGCAGCACAAAGTAGGTGTCAGAAGCGCAGACCTTGAAATCATGCTGTCTTCCTATCCTAGGTCTATAACCTGCTCACTGTGTGATATTGGTCATTACTTAATCCCTCTGTGCCTCTATGTCTTATCTATACAACAGGAGTTATAATAATATCTAGCTCTAAGAGCTGTTTTGGGATTAAATGAAATCCATCCCCTTAGGAAATCCTATTTTTAGAGCAGATTTAGGTTCACAGCAAAATCAAGAGGAGGAAGGTACAGAGATTCCCTATGCAGCTTTTGACCCCACACATGCATGGAGCTGCTCCTCTTTGTAACAGTTGATTAGCCTACATGGACACATCATAGTCACTCAAAGTCCATAATTTATATTGGCATGTACTCCTGATATTGTACCTTCTATGAGTTTGGATGCACATAATGTACAATGGCATGTGCCCACCTTTACAGTGTCATGCAGTCATTTCATTGCCCTAAATACTCCATGTGCTCCATCTAGTCAAACTTCCCTCCCAATTCCTGGGAAACACTGATATTTTTACTGTGCCACAGTTTTGCCTTTTCCAGGATGTCATACAGTTGGAATCATATAGCATGTAGCCTTTTCAGATTAGCTTTTTTCACTTAGTAATATGTATTTAAAATTCTCTCATGTCTTGGTAGCTAATTTTTTCAGCTCTCTTGAGGTATAATTGACAAATAAAATTGCAATATATTTGAAGTGTACAACGAGATGATTTGAAGGATGTACACATTGTGAAAGGCTTCCCACAGTTCATTAATACATCCATCATCTCACACACTTTTTTTTTTTGGTGAGTACACTTAAGTTCTACTTTCTTAGCATAGATTATACAATACAGTATTTTCAACTATAGTTATCATGTTATACATTAGATCCTCAGATCTTATTCATCTTATATAAGTTTATACTATTCTATTCACTGTTTCTATGAATTTAGTTTTTTTTTTTTTTAAAGATTCCACATATAAGCGATACCATGCTCTATTTGTCTTTGTCTGGCTTATTTTACTTAGCATAATGTCTTCCAGATTGACCCAAGTTGTCACAAATGACAGGATTTCCTTCTTTCTCATGGCTGAAAAGTATTTCATTGTATATATGCCATATTTTCTTGATTCATTTATCTGTTGACAGACATTTAGGTTGTTTCTATACCTTGGCAACTGTGAATAATGATGCAAAGAACATGGGATACAGATATCTTTTCCAGTTAGTGTCTTCATTTCCTTCAGCTAAGTACCCAGAAGTGGAACTGCTGGATCATATCTATTTTTAAATTTTTGAGCAAACTTCATACTATTTTGGACAGTAGCTGCACTAGTTTACATTCCACCAATGGTGTACAAGGGTTTCCTTTTGTCCACATCCTTGCCAACATTTGTGAGTTCCTCTTTTTTTTTTTTTTTTTGATAATACACATCCTAACAGTGTGAGGTAATATCTCTCTGTGGTTTTGATTTGCATAGCTTTGATGATTAGTGATGTTAAGCACCTTTTTATTTTTCTGTTGGTCATCTGTATGTCTTCTTTGGAAAAATATCTATTTAGATTCTCTGCCCATTTTTTTATTAACATATAATGTATTATTTGCCCCAGGGTACATGTCTGTGAATCATCAAACTTACACATTTCACAGCACTTACCATAGCACATACTGTTCGCAATGTCCATAACCCTATCCCTACCCCCTCTTCTCCCCAGCAACCCTAAATTTGTTTCATGAGTTTAGGAGTCTCTTATGGTTTGTCTCCTTCCTGATCCCATCTAGTTTCATTTCTCCCCCACACCCCCCACGACCCCCGACCCTGCCTCTCAAATTCTTCATATCAGAGAGATCATATGATAATTGTCTTTCTCTGGTTGACTTATTTCTATCTGCCCATTTTTTTTTTACATTTTTTCCTCTGCCCATTTTTAAATTGAATATTTTTTGCTATTGATTTGTATGCGTTCTTCATATATTTTGGATATTAGGTACTTATCAGATATACTATTTACAAATATTTTCTCATTCAGTAGGTTGCCTTTTCATTTCGTTGATAATTTCCTTTGCCATGCAGAAGCTTTTTGGTTTGATATAGTGCTACTTATTTATTTTTGCTTTGGATGCCTTTGCTTATAAGTCAAATCCAAAAAATCACTGCCAAGACTTATGTCAAGGAAATTACTACCTATGTTTTCCTCCAGGAGTTTTATGGTTTCTGGTTTTACACTCAAGTCTTTAATTCATTTTTAGTTACTTTTTTACATAGTGTAATATATTAGAACAGTTTCATTCTGTCACATGTGACTGTCCAGTTTTCCCAACACCATTTACTGAAGAGACTGTTCTTTCCCCATTGTATATTCTTGGTTCCTTTGTCATAAATTAATTGACCATATATGCATGGGTTTGTTTCTGAACTCTCCATTCTGTTCCATTGATCTATATGTCTGTCTTATGTCAATACAATACTATTTTGATTATTACAGCTTTGTAAAATAGTTTGAGATCAGGGAGCATAATGCCTCTAGCTTTGTTATTTATCAAGATTGCTTTAGCTATTCAGGGTCTTTTGTGGTTCCATACTAATTTTAGGATTATTTGTTCTAGTTCAGTGAAAAATGTCATTGGAATTTTGATAGAGACTGCATTAAATCGGTAGATTGCTTTGGGTAGTATGAACATTCTAACAGTATTAATTCTTCCAGACTCTGGGAAACAAACTGAGAGTGTTAGAGGGGAGGGGTGTGGGGGGACAGGTTAGCCCAGTGATGGGTATTAAGGAGGACACGTATTGCATGGAGCACTGGGTGTTATATGCAAACAATGTATCATGGAACACTACATCAAAAACTAATGATGTTATAGCCAAACTATGGAAAGAACCTAGATGTCCATCAATAGATGAATGGATAAAGAAGATGTGGTGTGTGTGTGTGTGTGTGTGTGTGTGTGTATAACGGAATACTATGCAGCCATCAAGAGAAACAAAATCTTATCATTTGCAATGACATGGAGAGAACTAGAGGGTATTATGCTAAGTGAAATAAGTCAGTCAGAGAAAGACAATTATCACATGATCTCTCTGATATGAAGAATTTGAGAGGCAGGGTCGGGGGTCGTGGGGGGTGTGGGGGAGAAATGAAACAAGATGGAATCAGGAAGGAGACAAACCATAAGAGACTCCTAAACTCATGAAACAAATTTAGAGTTGCAAAAAAAAAAAAAAAAAAATTTAGAGTTGCTGGGGAGAAGAGGGGGTAAGGATAGGGTTATGGACATTGGGGACAGTATGCGCTATGGTAAGTGCTGTGAAATGTGTAAGTTTGATGATTTACAGACATGTACCCTGAGGTAAATAATACATTATATGTTAATAAAAATAAATAAATAAATAAATAATAAGTAAATAAATAAATGAAAACCTGAATGTGCAAATTAAAAAAACAAAAACAAAAACAAGACAAAAAAACTAATGATGTATCATATGGTGGCTAACATAATAAAACAAACAAGAAATATTAATTCTTCCCATCTGTGAGCACAGATTCTCTCCCCATTTATATGTGTATATCTCCATTTCTTTCATCAATGTTTTTATAGTTTCTAACGTCTTTTACCAAGTTGGTTAATTTATTCTTAGGTATTTTATTCTTTTTGATGCAACTGTAGATGGGGATTATTTTCTTAATTTCTCCTTCTATAGGTCATTATTAATGTATAAAATGCAACTGATTTTTATATCGATTTTCTATCTTGCAACTTTAATGAATTCATTTATTAGTTCTAACAGTTTTCTGATGGTGTCTTTAGGGTTTTCTTTATAAAATACATCATCTGCAAATGGTGACAGTTTTACTTCCTCCTTTCTGATTTGAATGCCTTTCATTTCTTTCTCTTACCTAATTTCTTTGGCTTGGACTTCCAGTTCTATGATGAATAAAGTTCTATGATGAATAAAGACTTCCAGTTCTATGATGAATAAAAATAAAGAGTGGACAGTCTTGTCTTGTTCGACATATTAGATGGAAAGTTTTCACCTTTTCACCATTGAGTATCATGTTAGCTATGGGCTTGTCACATACAATGTTTATTACGCTGGAGTCCATCCCTTCTATACTCACTTTGTTGAGAGCTTTTACCTTCTCCTTGTGTATAGCTGGGGAGAATGACCCCATGCCTATTTGGAAAAACTGATTCTTTGTTTTCTATAGTATTTGAAGACCCAGGAGTGCAAGCCCTATGGACTCTAAGAGCCATGAGGTTTAAGGTCCCTCAGGTGGCAGTCATAAAATGTAGGACATTATGTATGGACAAGCTCCTTCTAAATGAAGCTGGCAAATTTTGTTGTTGTTATTGTTGTTGGAGCAAACCGGAAGGAGAATTTGAGGGAAATGCCCACCATCTCTTTTAGGCTCTGGGGAGGATCCCAGTCAGCAAATAGATATGCGCTAATTAGAAGCCTGACTGTCAGCAGCAGCTGAGAAAGTATGGTCAACCACCTTCCAGGGTTGACTAGTGTGAAATAAAGAATGTATTAAACTGTATCTGGCTAAACAGTGCCAGGTTACTGTGACAGAGGCAACAGTAGCTATAGAATAATGGAGGTCTGCATTTCTTGCTGATTTTACTGAAAGTTCTGTATTTAACTCTTATTGATGCAAATCAACATTAATCCAATGTCACAGTCTTTCTCTCTGCATAATAATATGAAATCACAGTACCTGTACCCAAGTTTTCAAAATACCAATACATTCACTGAATAGAAATAGAAGAAACCAGAACTTCCAGTTTCTGCCCGTTTCTTGTCAATCCAAGGAAACTGAGAACATTGGTATTTGCTTATCTCATTCAACATGCACTAAAACATCTGACTATATAGAGAAGAGAATTGGGGTTGGATTAATTCTTTGTCTAAATATGGACCCAAATTAAGTTTTTGGAGAAAGACGGTTGCTTAGTTTTCTTTGGAATTACAAAATAAAAAGTTTGAGGCATTATATTCATAGATTGTTAACCCATCAATAACACTGGTATTCATATGAACATACCAATATATGCATTCATATAGCATCTTTATTCTACAATAATTTCTAAGGGGCCAGATACCACATATTTTTTCAAATGTTAGAATTACAGTTAACATATATTTTAAACACACTTACTGATTTCCAAAAATTATGGGAAAGCTATAATAATTTTAAAATCTCCTTTCAATTGGGTTGATGCAAATTTGTTTCAAAAGTTCATTTGGAAATGTATATAAATGAGAATATCAAATCATTTTTATAAAGAATGTGGGCCATCTGGATATCTAAATGTATCACAGAATTATAGTAGTTCACAAAGGATAACGCTGGCATAGAAATAGACTGATGACTGATAAAATAGAATAGAAAAACCGACGAACAGATCCATACATATTCAGGAATTTGAATATACTAAGAGTTGCATTTCAAATCAGTAAGGTGTAGATGTATTATTAAATAAACGGCATTGGGAAAATTGAATATTTTTTAAAAGATTGTAATGTTTGACCCTTACCCTATACCTTATGCAAATACATTGCAGATGGATTAAAGAGCTAAACAATTTTTTAGGATTTATTTGCTTATTGTAGAGAGTGAGAGAGACAGAGAGAGTGAGCAGGAGTTGGGGGAGTGGCAGAGGGAAAGAATCTTCAAGCAGACTCCCCACTGAGCATGGAGCTTGATGTAGGGCTCCATCCCACAACCCGTGAGATCATGACCTGTGCCAAAACACTTAACTGACTGAGCCACCAGGCACCCCAAGAGCTAAACAATTTTTAAATTGAACAAATACATTAAAAGATATATAGAAATCTAATGTTATAATCTCTAAAGATGAAAACGGTCTCCTAGGCAAGACACAAAACCCAGAAGTTAAAAGGAAAATACTGGCATTTTTGCCTAAATATAATTAGCTCCTTATTTAAATAAAGTAACCATATATAAAGGCACCATAAAGTTACACAATAAGCAGCAGTCTAGAAAAAAATATTTGCCAAACTATAACTGAAAATACTTAATATCCTGCATATGTAAAGATTTCCTACAAATCAAAAAGAAAAAGATAAACCTTTTGTGTAAAGTTTGGCAAGTGACAGAATAAAACAGAAAAAAAAAGGAGAAAAAATAAAGTATTGTCAGTATTACTTATAATCAGTGATAGGTATATCAATATATCTATTCAATTAGAATAAACAAAATTGGTGAAAACTGGTATTTATAAGGATATAAGTAAGTAATTCTTGTCATGTATTCTTGTGGAACAGTAAGCTGATTAAGTCTTCTTGCAGAACAATTAGGAAGTATCTTTCAAAATCAAAATAACATATATCACTTGCCCAAGAATTCTATTTCTAGGAATATAACCTAAAAAATAATGCTAATAACATGCACACAAACACATTTCTATGAGTACATAATTATTTCCTTAAATCTTTTTTGTAAATCTAAAAATTTAGAAAACACCTTTATTAACACAGGATTAGTTTCATCTGTGATTGACAGAAAAACCCAAAATGACAGTATAACAGTGGCTTAAACATAATAATTTATTTGTTCTTCATGTAAATGCCTAGCATGAAAACATCATTATCAGAGATTTTTCTATCTTGTTTCTGTGCTATCCTCAATATGTGCCTTTCACCCGTGGTCCAATGGAACTGCTCCAGCTTGTCATCTGATGTGTATTTGAGTAAGCAGGTAGGAAAAAAAGGAGAGAAGAGCATGTTTCCTCCTTTAAGAACATTTACTGACTGTTGCTTACATCACTTTCACTTACATCACTGATGTAAGTGAACCTATGCACACTGGCCAGAACCTATGCACAGCCATTTGGCCACACCTAAATTCAAGGGTAATTATTGGATGTAGTTATTATTGGAGTCTATGTTCCCAAGTAATATTTGAAGATCTCTTCCTAAGCAAGAAGGAAAAATTGATTTTGCAGGATAACTTGTAGTTTCTCCCATAGTCTGGCCATTTGTCCACTTAAATACTCACCCATAGCTTTCTTTCAACACATAGAGCCATTTCCAAGAAAGATAGTTTCACATAGTGATGACTGCATGACTGCAGAATCTCTGGATTATGTGTAATCTCATGGTCTGTCAACGGCTAAAATAAGAGGCAAGCTATCTGCTACCAAATACCCCCAATGTATCACGGTGCAGTTGGAAAAGGATAAATACAGTAAAAGCTCCACTTAGAAAAAGAGGAAAATAAGAATCACACAGTCATTGGCCCTTAGGAGTGATAAAATTCTCTGGGATGGCAAACTCTTGGGCTCCCACTATAGCTGTTGTCACTTTTATCTCTTGCTATGGCTATTACTTTAGATTCCCACTAACTGCTTCCATCTTTAGGTTAAAATAGTCAGCCTTCTTGGGGCGCCTGGGTGGCTTAGTGGGTTAAAGGCTCTGGCCTTCAGCTCAGGTTATCGTCTCAGGATCCTGGGATCAAGCCCTGCATCGGGCTCTCTGCTCAGCGGGGAGCCTGCTTACCTCTCTCTGCCTGCCTCTCTGCCTGCTTGTGATCTCTCTCTCTCTCTGTCAAATCAATAAAAATAAAATCTTAAAAAAAAATAGCCTTCTTAACACTCCAAGGAACAACATTACTGCACCCTCAGTAAACCTGGGGTAGATCCAGGCAGAGAGAGCCTCCTGAAAGGGACTATATTTTCTCCCATGTCTGCTTGTACACTGGCTGGCTTTAGACTGCGTACATGACTTTCCTGTAGAACTTTGTTTAGAGGTGAGAGAAGCAATCAGTATTGCTAATATTAATTGCCTCTACCGTTTTCCTATTTGCTATAGTCATGGTCAGCCAATTGTACCACAGGAAATAATTTTATTACTTTTTATTATCAAATAACAAACTTTATCATCCTTTTTAGAATGCAACATCAGAGTCCTTCCTATCTTCCACTTGATTGCTAAATCGATGCCAAATATATGGCTTCTGTCACACAAAGCATTCAATTTCAGTTTCTAAATTCCTTTGTACTTAATGTTTAGTTACAGATAACAGAAACAATGCCAGCTAGTTTGAACCAAAAGGATTTAGAACAGAGAATTAGGCATTTCAAAATCACTGGAAAGACTAAAAAAGCAATCTTTATGCTGAGTCTCTAGAAATGACCGCCAGAGCACCCCTACAGAGTTGTGCTAACAAACAAGCAAGCTTCTATCTCCACAATGATCAGGAAAATCAGGAAACGGTGTTATTTCAAAAGTGTTCTAAGACCCAACTTCCAATGTATGGTGGGAAGGAGCTCCCCAAACTTCCCATCAACAAACAATTCTCAGGACACCAGCTGGGTATCCTATAATTCAACTCAATTCTGACACTGTCTGCCTGAAGATAGCATCAGACTCCACAGGTTAAGGACTCAGTCTACAAGGGTGCTTACATTTCAGATGCCAATTACAATTCCAGGTTGTTACCTATGCTTCTGATCTACCAGCTATAGATTAAGGGTTCCAGCGACCCCCTCCTTGGACTTCAGACATCAGTCACAAGTCCAGCATGTACCTGTACTTATGACTGCCTGGTAACTAATCAGAGGTTCCTATGACCTCCTTCTTGAGTTCAATTAATTTGCTAGAGCAGTTCATAGAACTCAGAGAAACATTTTGCTTACTACATCACTGGCTCATTTTAAAAGAGTATACTTTAGGGGCTCCTGGGTGGCTCAGTCAGTTGAGTGTCTGCCTTCAGCTCAGGTCATGATCCTAGGGTTCTGGAATTGAGTCCCTGCATCGGGCTCCTTGCTTGGCAGGGAGCCTGCTTCTCCTGCTGCTTGCCACTCCTCCTGCTTGTGTGCTCTCTCTTCTCTCTGACAAATAAATAAATAAAATCTTTTAAAAAATGAAAATAAAACAGTATACTTCAGAAACAGCAAGATGGAAGAGATAAATAGGGCAAGGGAAGGGGTGCAGAGCTTCTATGCCCTTTGGGAGAGTGCCATTCCTCTCAGGTCTCCACGTGTTCATCAACCCAGAAGCTCTCTAAACCCTCTCCTTTTTGTTTTTTATGGAGACTTCATTATGTGGGCATAATTGATTAAATCGTTGGCTGTCGGCAACAGATTCAATCTCCAGGGGTCTGGAGGTGGGACCGAAAGTTCTAACCCTCTAGTCACATGATCTATTCCCTGGCAACCAACCTCGGTCCTTAGGTGCGGCCCAAATGTCACCTTATTAACATAACAAGAGACCTTTTTGCTTTCATCACAGGAGTGATTCATCCAAGAATTTCGGAGCTATAAGCCAGGAATTGTGGATGAGACCAAATGAGTGTAAGAAATATATTTTGATCATCTAAATGACCAAATATATGTTTCTTATAAATCACAATATTGCACAAGTCCCATGTCCATACTTCATCCACACCATGTCCAGTTCTACAACTGCTCTCACGGAGACAACATTCAGGCCAGCAGAGTGATGCCAAGCACCCTGCTTTCCAACACCTATGAAGCTAGGTACCATGCACAGGCCAGTAACTGTTGTTTCATGAAACCAAATACCACTATGACTGAGTTCACCAGCAGAAATAGCAGAAGTACCAGACTACCTTTCCAATATATGAATATGTCTGGTCATTGAAAGCTAAGCCCATTTGGAACCTGAGTTTTTTGTTAAGGGAGTCTGAGAAATGTAATCTGTAACAGTTCAGACTCCATCATTCAGTCAAGCATGTTCTGAGGTATTCGAAATGGACTGAAGTGAGTCAGCGTGTAATATCTGTCACAGGACCTAAAAGTCCATCAAGGGAAAAGGAGCTAAATGAACTATGGAACATTTATGCTAGGAATATTAGCATGCTACGAAAAAGAACAGAAACAATAAAATGGAAAAATTTATAGTTTTTCTTTTAAGGTTTATTATAAAATCAAGTGCCAGAAAAGCTATGTATATGTATACCTAAATATACATATTATGGTGTTATATATAGGGTATATAGTTATGTATGAATAAATTTAATTATTTAGAAACAGATGAAAGTTTGAGTAACAGCTGTTTACAGTGCTGCTTTGGAAAAGATGGCAGATGGGGGAAAGAGGTAGCCAAAGTGACAAATGCACATTTTTCTATCAATATTTCTCTATTACTTAATTGTGGATATAAAATAATATTTTTTAAATTATAATTTTACTAGGTATGTCTATATACTGATATGAAGAGATGTCTATAACATGTTGTTAAACCAAGAAAAGCATATTGCAAGTTATTATATTCAATAAAATCTCATTTGAGGGAAAATTATATCTACTTCCAGTTACATATGTGTGCTATATTTCCAGTTATATATATTGTATCTGCACTCATTTGTATGTACATATGTAATATATATAAATATATATATTTAAATATATATATTTATATATATTACATATGCATACATTTGTACATACATATATGCATGTATGTGCAAACACACATATATATTTATATACTTAAAGGCTTGTATATACACTGAAAAAGAATGGAAGTTTATACATCATTTAACTGTGGATACTTCTGGGAATTGGGTTGTATTGAATGAAGATAATTTCCACATTTTTTTATCCACACCTTCACATTACTTGACTTTTTATAGTAAGCATGCAACATTTTTATATTAAAGACCATTATTTTCATAAAATAATATAAGCTTGCTATTTAAAAAAATTAAAGCAATGAATAAAGGAACAAAAGGAAAAGTAAAAATTAGTTCCAAAATCTATTGCAACTCTTACTCCCCAGAAATAAATAACAAAATTTGGTAAATATCCATTCCAAACATCTTTATATGCCTTTGTCCATATAGGATAACTATACAAGTGGATAAGTAGATAGGAAAAATGGAATTTATTTTTGCTAATAGTTGGATAATATATTAAATTTCACTTTACTTGATTTAGAAATGAAAATTAAGACTTAAGGTAAAAACCAAACTAATTTTTATACTTCTCAGGTAATTTTATCCATAAGCATCCATCCCTGAATAAACCAATATTGTATTAGAGGTTGTAGCCAGTCCATAAAGACAAGAAAAAGTAATAACTGGCTTAAGGATTAGAAAAGAAAAAATGAAAGTCATTATTTCTAATGTATCATATGATTATCCATATGGATAACCCACATATTCTCATCTAAGTAACTAAAAATAATCAAGTTGGGCAAATTGGCTAGATGTAATATCAACATATAAAAGTCAATTAATTGGAAATTTGTTTCTGGCTATAATAAAGAAACATGGACCATAAATACTCTTTTGCCATAAATAATTAGAAAAGTGGGCACATGGAAAAAAAGTTGGTTTTAGATATTGAACAACAGGCAGCACTGAACTGTTATCTATAAAAGAAAGGAAGCAAAGAAGATAAGCAACAGTCGCCCTGGCTTTCTGGTTGGAGGAGATATTCAGACCTTGGGTGCAGGGAAGGAAAAAACAAAAAAGCTTGGCAGTCTCGCTTAGTTTAGCAGATGGAGAAGGAAATTCAAGAAAGTTGAGACAGTTGGAAACTGTGTGGCAGAATTTTATAGAAGAAGGAGCTATTGAGAAAAAGAGTTTCCAAAACTATCATTGAGGCCCCTTAGTTCTCGCTATGTACTAGGCTTTGCAAGTGTAATGTAAAACTCAATGAAAGCCAGGCAAAGGATTGTAAGATGAAAAATTCTCAGATCTTATACAAGGCAGCAAAGTATTTGAGCTTTGACCAGCAGTGTAGAGATTCTTCAGTCATCACCGGGGCCTACAAGAGATCCCAGAGGGGGTCATACATTGGTAACAGGATGGAAGTATGCCTAAAATTAAAATTACTTTAGATATGCCACAGAAATGCTTAAAAATAGTAATTGAGTGGGTCAAACTAATCTTTAAGTAAGTTAATTGCCTATCAGAACAAAGCACAAGACTCCTTAAAACAAGATACCAAATTATAAATACTCAACAATTTAACTTCATAATGTCTACCATATGGTAAAAAAACTACTATCCATACAAAGAAGCAGGAAATTATAGCACATAATCAGTAGAAAAATGAGTCAATAGAAGCAGACCAAGAAATGACAGAGAGGACAGATTAGAAAACAAGGATATTAGAACAGCTATAATAAATACACTTAATATGTTCAGAGATTTAAAAACAAAGTAGGAAATGATGAAGGGAGAAATAAAAGATACAGAAAATTAATGAAATGATTAAAGATGAAAAGCAAATTATATGAAATTAAAAATTTAGAGGATGAGATAAAGAGCAAATTAGACTGTGCAGACCTAGGAATAGTATCAATTCAAATTGAAGCACACAGAGAAAGAGTGGGAAAAAAAGACAAAACCAATAAAGAGAGCTTCAGTGACCTCTGGGACAATAGCAAGCAGTCTGTCTAGCCTGGATTTGGAGTCTCAGAAGAGAAGCAGTAAGTGAATTAAGCAAGATCACAAGATATAAAGTTAGGACAAAGTTGATTTCATTTCTTTATACTAACAATATATAGGTGTTAAAGTTTAAAAAATTATTTACAAAGCCATAAAAATATGGACTACTTCAAAATATATTTAGCAAAAGATGTGCTCATCTTGCACATTGAAAATTATAAAATATTGCTAACAGATATTTAAGAGATCTAAATAAATGGAGAAGTATGCCATATTCATGAACTGAAAGATTTAACATGGTTAAGATACTGATTCTCCTGCAATTGGTCTACAGATCAACTCCATTTATGTGCAAGTGGAGGAAAGACAAATTTTACTCAAAATAAAGAAAGCAGATCTGGCAGGATGATTGACTGCTAAAGGTCATAGGGATCTATAAAACAAAATTTATGATGAATAATCTTTTTTAATGTGCTGTTGGATCCTATCACCTAGGATCTTGTTGAGAATCTTGGCATCCATATTCATCAGGGATATTGGTCTGAAATTCTCCTTTTTGATGGGGTCTTTACCTGGTTTGGGGATCAGGGTAATGTTGGCTTCATAGAAAGAGTCTGGAAGTTTTCCTTCTGTTTCTATTTTTTGAAACAGTTTCAGGAGAATAGATATTATTTCTTCCTTGAATGTTTGGTAGAATTCCCCAGGGAATCTGTCAGGCCCTGGACTCTTGTTTTTTGGGAGGTTTTTGATCACTGCTTCAATCTCGTTACTAGATACTGGTCTATTCAGGTTGTCAATGTCTTCCTGTTTCAGTCTTGGAAGATTATGGGTTTCCAGGAATGCAATCATTTCTTCTAGGTTGTTTAGCTTATTGGCATTTAGCTGTTGATAATAATTTTTGATGATTGTTTCTATTTCCTTTAGATTAGTCATGATCTCTCCCCTTTCATTCATAATTTTTTCAATGTTCATAGCCGCAATGGCCACAATAGCCAAACTGTGGAAAGAACCAAAATGCCCTTCAACAGATGAGTGGATAAGGAAGATGCGGTACATCTATACAATAGAATATTATGCCTCCATCAGAAAGAATGAATATCCAACTTTTGTATCAACATGGACAGGACTAGAAGAGATTATGCGGAAATAAGTCAAGCGGAGAGAGTCAATTATCTTATGGTCTCACTTACGTGTGGAGTATAAAGAAAATCATGGAGGGCATTGTGAGAAGGAAGGGAAGAGTGAATGGGGGGGAAATTGGAGGGGGTGATGAACCAGGAGAGACTGTGGACTCTGAGCAACAAACTGAGGGTTTTGGAGGGGAGGAGGTGGGGGGGGCGAGCCTGGTGGTGGGTATTGAGAAGGGCACGTATTGCATGGAGCACTGGGTGTGGTGCATGAATCAATCTTATAACACTGAAAAATTAAAATAAACATATTTGGGGAGAAAAAAAACTATATCATCCCTAAAGAGAAAAAAAAAATAAAAATAAAATAAAATTTATAGAACTGAACACTTGAAATGGATACATTTTCTTATACAGGTAAATTATACTTCAATAAAGATTTACAAATAAGTCAACTGCATTTCAATACTCCAGCAAAAATTGGAAACTTAAAAAAATAGCAACTAAAACAAAAATTATCTAAGAATAATAATAATAAGTATAAACCTCTGTGAGTCTACACGTGTCTGCATGTATCTGTGTGCACACATGTGTGTGAGTGTTTTCCTCCAGTATATTAACCTATGCTTAATTGCATTTTCAGTTATTAGTATTAGTAATAGTTATTAGTATTCTGGTTTTTTATGGTCTTTGTACCATAAGAAGGGTTTTTATTTCTATGATTAATTTTTTCTCTTTAATCTTTTTCTACAATCATGAAAATCCTTTCAAATATTCTCATTATTTTATCACATTTGGCTACTTTATTCTTTGAGATTCCTTTTACTCAGGTTAATATGTTATTTTAATGTCTTTGAAATTATGGAGAACAATGGAACTGAACTGTTTTTGTCTCTATTGCTCTGGGTAAATCTTTACATGATATAGATCTTTCATTGTCTTTTATCATGTATACATTTCCTGCATTTATTTATAGCATTTATGTTTAGATTCCGTGTTTCGTTTTGGATTATTGCTCATTTTAAGATATATATTATATTATATTATGTATTTATAACATATTTTATTTATATAATTATAATATATTATGGCATAATAATTATATTTAGCAGGGTAGGTGGTATAGGGCGAACAAAAAGGGGGTTCATGGTTCTACTTCTGATTTATCATTTTTGAAACCATCCCACCAAATGTTTTATCTCCTTTGCCCTGATAGCTCATTTTTCTTTAGTGTTTGATGTTTAAAAGATTTAAATAGCTTAAAACAAAGCCCTTAAGTGACAGGATTTTGATGCTAAATTATAGCAATTACTGCCCAACCTCCATAATTTACCCCACCTCTTGTCAGGAAATTTCCCTTGTCTAGGGTTATAATTTATAGAAAATGTAAATGAAGAGTAAACATAGTTTCTCTTTCAGCTCTACCTTCTTTGCCATTATGCTGTGTGTAACTGAGTTTATATGATACTCTTACTTCTGTCATGATCTAACCACACCTCGAAATCTAATAGATTAAATCATATTTAGATAGGACTGTACTTTTAGGGAAACTGGTTTCCTGCTCAAAGTCTGAAGAAATATATTCTACCTCTCAGTTTTGTCTGGTTCAATCCAACTTCAATGTGGTTGTTGTATTTTATTCATTTTAGTATATAGCTAAATCCGTACTCAAATGCATCAAATCACATATATATATATATATATATATATATATATATATATATATATATAGTACCTGGGTGCCTCAGTGGGTTGAAGCCTCCACCTTCAGCTCAGGTCATGATCTCAAGGTCCTGGGATCAAGCCATGCATCTGGCTCTCTGCTCAGCAGGGAGCCTGCTTCCCCACCCCCCCTACCCCCCGCCTGCATCCCTGCCTACTTGTGATCTCTCTCTCTCTCTGTCAAGTAAATAAATAAATAAAATCTTTAAAAATGTATAAAAAATATATATACACACATATATATATTTAAGTGTATAAATGCCTCATTCATTGGTGACAGCATAAATTTTCCTTCTACCTTTCATTCATTTTTTTGTGTGCTTTCTGAGAAAAGTAACTGAAATAAAAATGTCTCTGCTGATTTTCATATTGTGATTAAAAAATTAACCAAATTCATAAAAAGAAAAAAAGTACACCAGAAATGAATTTACACGTTAAGTGTACAGAAAGGGAGCAATCCCTCCAAATAGATTAGTTTCGCCTAGTTGTATCTAACACTGGATTACGCCACTTAGAAATAAAGTGCTTATGTATATGTACTTTAATCAAAAGTTTCCACAGGGCACCTGGATGCTCAGTCTGTTGATTGGACTTGATTTGGACTCAGGTCATAATCTCAGGGTTGTGAGTTTGAACCCCACTTTGGAAGTCTGCTTTTTTCTCTCCCTCTCCCTAATTGCTCTCTCTCTCTCTCTTTCAAGTAAATAAATAAAATTTTTAAAAAATAATTTCCACAAACAAGATATCCCTTAACAATTGGCAAGAGCAGTGACTAGGAGATCTCCAGAAGGTAACTAGCAGAGACCTAACTGTTCACATGATGGTAAAACCAAATTGAGAATAAATGTTAAAACTTTCATTTTTATTTGAATACACACCCACTCCACTTTTATTTCTTCACATGTTATTAGCTTCAGTGGTCCTCAAGAAATGTTCTTCATCAATATGTGCCAAAATAAGTGAACATACCCTTAAAATGGTCTAGCTAATTTTTAAAGAAAATATTTGCAAATGATCCAATAAGGAGTTAATGTCCAAAATGTATAAAGAACTCATATAACTCAACACACACACACACACACACACACACACACACACACACACACACACACCAGTCCAATTCAAAAATGGGCAGAGGATAAGAATAGATATTTTTCCAAAGAAAACATACAGACAGCTAACGGATACCTGAAAATGATGCTCAATGTCACTAACTTTCAGAGCTATGTAAATCACAACTACAATAAAATATCACCTCATACCTGTCAGAATGGCTAATATCAAAAAAGCAAGAAATGGCAAATATTGGTAAAGATGTGAAGAAAAGGGAACCCTTGTGAACTGGTGGTTGAAGGCAGCTACTATGGAAAACAATATGAAGGTGGCTGAAAAAATTAAATATAGGAACACCATACAATCCAGTAATTCCATTTCTGAATATTCACCCCCCAAAACAAATGCTAATTCAAAAATATATGCACTCCTATATTCACTGCAGCATTATTTGCAATAACCAAGATATAGAAGCAACCTAATGTCCATCAATAGATGAATAGGTAAAAGAATGAAATCTTGCTATTTGCAGCAACACAGGTGGACCTAGAGGGCATTATGCTAAGTGAAATAAGTCAGACAGAAAAAGACAAATACCATATGATTTTACTTATATATGGAATCTGAAACACAAAACGAAAACAGAAACCAACTCATAAATAACAGAGTACAAACTGGTGGTTGCCAGAGGAGAGGTGAGTGGGGGGGACAGGAAAAACAGGTGAAGGGGGTTAGGAGATACAAATGTCCAGTTATAAAGTAAGTACGTCATGGTGATGTATAGTACAGCATAGGAAACATAGTCAATAATGTTTTAATAACTTAGCATGGAGACATGGTAGGTACATTTATTGTGGTGAATATTGTATAATGTATAGACTTACTGAATCATGTCATACACTTGAAAATAATATAACATTGTATGTCAACAACACGTTGATTAAAAATAAATTGTAAAATAAATAAATAAAAATAAATAAATACATTCACGCAATGGAAAATTATATAGATGGTAAAGAAGAATGAAGCAGCTCCCTAAGAGTGTCTATGGCATAATCTCCAAGGTAAAAATAAATGGAGCAACTCTATATGAATGGATGTGGTGCAACCTCCAAAGTATAATCTTAAAAGGAATATACAAAATTATGTGTAAATATAGTACTATAGTATTGCAAAATTGGTTCAATGAGAAAAAAAGAAGCTGAGAAAATAATCAGGTGCAGTTATTTCCAA
The DNA here is from genome assembly GCA_028533885.1 of Nasua narica. Taxonomy (NCBI): domain Eukaryota; kingdom Metazoa; phylum Chordata; class Mammalia; order Carnivora; family Procyonidae; genus Nasua; species Nasua narica. Next base: position 92,737,302 of record CM052807.1, on the reverse strand, counting down.
ATCTGGAAAATTCATATCAATTCAACATAATTCATTTTTATAAAAATAACTGATGTTACCATCTCTAGCATCTATGTCCTTGTGGATTCCCCTACTCACCATTACAGGCATTCAGGAACCCAGGCTGAAAGAGTAGCCAGCATTTGAAATGTCAATGAAAGAAGAGTTCCAGAGAGTTCCAAATTAGCTCTTAAATGTTTGGTCCAGAAATTACACACATCACTTTTGCCCAAAAATCCCTGACTGGTCACACAGTTTCATACTACCATAAGGGGGTCAAGAGTATATTTATACTATTGCCTAGAACATTGAGAAATAGTCTTAAAGGCTACCACAGAGCAAATCCCCCAGGAAAAATATTAATATGAGATTATCCAAATATGATGAGATAATCAACAAAAACAATCTATTATGTAAACTTCCTGAGGAGACTAGTTATCATATTGTCAATATTACAAAAAAATACAAAAAATAGGAAATAGTAACATAGGACAGTTACATGAGTAAGTAAAGCTATAGATTTCCTATGAGGACAAGCCAAGAACTTAATTATTTTGGATTATATTATGTATTTTATGAAAAAAAATTCACTGGCAGAGATAAACATTGTTCACTGACATGTTCTGCCAAAGTTATGATCAAGGTTAAAGAAGTAGGGACAGGGACTCTTGATTCTTTCTTATTTGTGATGACAGTCGTTCTGGAAGGGTTTTTCCACACTGAAGTCAATAAAGATTTATTTTTATTGTTACTTTAAGGGTTTATGGCTTTAAGTGATCTTTAGGTGTTTGGCTAGTCAACTGCTGCTTCACAAATGTTTTTCACAAGAAACTATTGCTGGAGAGTTTAGAAGATATCACATTATTGAAGTTTAAAAAAATGTTTGCTATGTCATAGTGCTTTAAAAATTAATTTATTTGAAGTTTCTGTTAATAAATAGTTTTATACAGACAAACATAGTCCTGATGACTTTGAACACCAGAAGCATTTCTTCATTTTCTGGGTGTTGACTTGCTTCTTTCTTATTTTATCATGAATCGGAGTTCTCTGGAGTGATAAAAGCAGCTAACTGTGTTACTATTCATTGCTGACAGTAAATGACAAAATTTCACTTGTACTGAAATCCTCTGTCTTTTTCATCATTAATACTTCCAATTATAAAAACAAAAATAATATAAAAAATATAAGTGGAAAAATTTTCAATAGTTAAGAATTTCTGATTCTTTAGGACAATTTCTCCAGTTTTCTTAGGAGATCCCCAAAATTGAAATACTCATGATATTCATGTATATTCTAACAAAGCACTAGTGTTTTTATGATGTGAACAATCTCAGAGAAGACTTTTTAGGCTGTTCTTTCAAAATTCCTGCATTCTCTCTAGAAGAGACAAATATGGAGAGATTTGGGTGTTTTAATATCTCAAGTTTATTTATTGTCCATTAATCATTAGACTGGCCAAAGGAAAAATAAACCCTATTTCGACATTATATGTAATATAGCTGTTTAATGCTTTTTATGTCCCAGAGTAAAACTCCTCTTAAGATCAATAATTATTGGACTTCTGGTATTTGCATTTTGGCATAGTGAATGTTTAGTGAGATTTTAAGTTTGTCTAATTATTATCTAATTCTTTGTTATTTCTAAAATTTTTAGTCATGAGACTACAAAAGAGCATCTTCTAGAATATGTCTTAAAATGTGAAAATGCAAAATTAAGAATTTGAATGAGATTTCTGAAGTTGATCTAGCTCTGAAAGTCTGTTACTATCTTACTTCACACATACACATGAACCAATCTTCATCTACTTTATTCTTTTGAAGATTGCTCAAAATAAGCATGAACCAAATGTCTTTACTACAGTCCCTGCACTCAAGTCATCCTCTAGTGTGCCTTTAGGAGCCTTTCCAATACTCACAGAATATCCAATGAGAAGAATTTGAAGGCAATCCTTGAACCCTGAACCTTCATAAGTGTTAGAAAACACATCACCACTTTTAGGACTTGTTTAAAAACAATCCAAATGTGTAAAAAGATAGTCACCATAAATATTAGCAAAGTAATATAAAGATGAAATTCTCAAGGGCAAAGCTTATGTCTGTTTTATAATTACTCTATGCATAAACTTGATGCATAGCAGGCATACGATAAATATTTTTTTTATTAAATGAATAGTTGAAAAGTCTAACTATAGCATAGTAGTTAAATAAATTACTGAATAATCCACTCAGCTGATTATCATAAAATGTTTTTCAGGAAAGAGATTCTTATATTTTGATGAGATAGAAACTGATTTGTTATTTCTGAGAGGGCACTTTGCCTTTGTATATAATTTTTTTTTTTTAATGGGCATACTGTCTTGTTGATTTTAACCATTTTAACTGGTGTGAGGTGGTATCTCAATGTGGTTTTGATTTGAATCTCCCTGATGCCTAATGATGATGAACATTTTTTCATGTGTCTGGTAGCCATTTGTATGTCTTCTTTGGAGAAGTGTCTGTTCATGTCTTCTGCCCATTTTTGGACATGATTATCTGTGTTGGAGAGGATCTGGAGAAAAGGGAACCCTCTTACACTGTTGGTGGGAATGCAAGTTGGTGCAGCCACTTTGGAAAACAGTGCGGAGATTCCTGGAGAAATTAAAAATAGAGCTACCCAAGACCCCGCAATTCCACTACTGGGTATTTACCCAAAGATACTGATGTAGTGCAAAGAAGGGCCACATGTACCCCAATGTTCATAGCAGCAATGGCCACAATAGCCAAACTGGATAAAGACAAGGTCCATATATACAATGGAATATTATGCCTCCATCAGAAAGGATGAATACCCAACTTTTCTATCAACATGGATGGGATTGGAAGAGATTATGCTGAGTGAAATAAGTCAAGCAGAGAAAGTCAGTTATCATATGGTTTCACTTACACGTGGAGGACAGGGAAAAACATGGAGGGCATTGTGAGAAGGAAGGGAGGGGTGAACTGGGGGAAATCAGAGGGGGAGATGAACCATGAGAGACTGTGGACTCTGAGCAACAAACTGAGGGTTTTGGAGGGGAGGGAGGTGAGGGGTTGGCTGAGCCTTGTGTTGGGTATTAAGGAGGGCACATATTGCATGGAGCACTGGGTGTGGTGCATGAACAATGAATCAACAAAACGGTATGCTATTAATCTTATTGAGGATCCTCATATTTGTACTTGAATTTCTTTCAGGTAGTTCTCTATGTCACATAGGTTTGTGAATGTGGATCTCTGAGTTCCTCCTACTTGTAGTTCATTGAGTTCATTGAGCTTGTTAGATGAGTAGATTAATGTTTTCCATCAATTTTGGAAGTTCTTGGACATTATGTCTTCAAATTTTTTTCTGTCCCTTTTACCAATCCTCTTCTTCTGGGACTCCCACTATGCATAAGTTTGTAAATTCATTTGTGCTCCATTGGTCTCTGAGGTTGCGTTCATTTTCTTCATTTTTCTTTCTGTTCCTTATACTGGATAATCTATTAATTTATCTTCAAGTTCACTAATCCTTTCTTCTAACTTCAAGCTCACTGGTTCTTTCTTTTGCAAGCTTAAATCTGTTGCTAATCCCTTTTTTCCACTTTAGTTATTGTATTTTTTAACTTCAGAATATTTGCCTTTTCTTCCATAATTTCTCTCTATTGATTTTCTTGATTAGGTTATATATAGTTGTTTTACTTTTCCTTAGCTCTAGAAACATGATTTCCTTTAGTGCAACATTTGGATTCCCTCAAAGATAGCTCTTATTGATGGTTTTTATTTTTCTATGCATGGGCTATCCTCTCCTATTTATTTGCATGCCTTATAATTTTTTGTTGAAAACTGAACATTTAGATAATCATTGATTTTCCTTATTCATGGTAGTTATGCTCTATAGAGTCATTATAAATACTGAATTAGTGAATACTGAACCACTGTTCCTAGAGGATATATGTACATATACATATCTCACATAGATTTTAATTTTCAATCCTCAAAAAATATATCTTGGTAAACTCTCTCTTTTTTATTTTACAAAAGAGAAAATGAGGTTTAGAAATGTTAAGTAATTTGTGTGAGGCTACCCCACTATTATCTCCATTCTTTTTTTTTTTAATATTTACTTATTTATTTTAGGGAGAGAGAAAGAGATCATGAGCGGGAGGGGAAGAGGGTGTGGGATAGAATTCAAAACAGACTCCATGCTGAGAACGGAGCCCTAAGGGGGACTTAATCTCACAACCCTGAGATCATTACCTGAGTCAAAACCAAGAGCCAGACACTTAACCACCTGGACCACCCAGGTGCCCCTGTCTCCATCCTCTGATCATCTCTGTATGAAAGCTAAAACAATAAGGAAGTGTATCACCTTGTCTGACCTCATCTGGGAAAACATGCATTGGATGACTTAAACTTTTTGCCATTCCACACATTCACAATCATATGAATGACTGAGAAAACACCATGAGTATTGATTCTGATGTTACAAGTAAGTTTTCACACATAGGTGAATTTAAAAATACGAAATCTGTGAATAACAAGAATCAACTGCATATTGGAGCAACTCTACAATCAGATCCCCTCCCAATTTTGTTGTTACTATTTTGTTGTTGTTGCTGCTGCTGCTGCTGCTGCTATTTGTTTAGTGACTTTCCAGGACTAATTCCAAACAGTATTCTATTTCCAGAAGTCTGTGGCCCCTGAAATCCTTGCTTCTTATCTATCTATCTACCATCTATCTATCATCTATTTTGTTGTTTGTATTTCTAAGCCTGGATTTGTAGGGTTCACCCATGCGTAAGTCAGTAGTTGGTCAGATTTCCTCGAGCCAATAAACCTTCCACTCTTTCCAAATGTAGCCACGCTGAGGCACACACTAAAGTTCAGGCAGTTTTCATGTCTGCATTAGCCTTCCTTGCTGCTTTTACAGGGACCCAAGGTCAGCCAGATATTGATAAAGAGTTATTTATTTGTTTTCCTGGGCATGTGCCCAACTCACATATATCTGTGAATTTCTAGACCCCTAGGAATATGTTGAGACTTTTCAAGACCCTTTAAGGTTGTGTCATTCGCTAGATTTTCCTCTCATAGCTTTTGGCCAGTCTCATTTGTCTCAACTGGTACTGCAACCTTAGGGAGCTGCGATATTAACTATTACAGCTAATTGCACTTGGGTTTTGTTTTTTTTTTTTCAAATTCTTAAGATTTCTATTTAGAGAACACGCTGCCATCTTCAAACCTTAAATAATATCTATTGTGACAAAACAAATCAAGTTTTAGGTAAGTTTAAAAATTTTTTTTGAATTTTTTTAATGAAGAAATATTTTGAATAAATTATAATGAAGAAAAAAAATCCAGAGGTGGGCTTAATCATCAGGTTTCAATTGCATATATCATAGATAAATATTTTCAGCCAAAGATCACCTATAATCTCCACTATGCTGATACTTTTTGAAATTGTACTAGATTTGATAATATTGGGTCTAACAGAAGAAATCTACTCATTTTTGAGAAACCCCTCAAGCTTCTGGTTACATGACAACTTTTATCTGTCTGTCTATCTATCTTTCTACCATTTATCTTAAAATTTTAATTCTAGTAGAGTTAACATAGTGTTATAAGAGTTTCCTGTGTACAATATACTGATTCAATAATTCTATACATTACTCAGTGCTCATAATGATAAATGTACTTTTTTTTAAGTTTCTATTTAAATTCCAGTTAGTAAACATAGAGTGGAATGTTAGTTTCAGATACACGATACAGTGATTCAACACTTTCATACAACACCCGGTACTCATCACAATAATTGCACTTGTTTTTGACAATGACCTAAAATAGGGCTTTCCTACCAGGCTGAACTCCAAGTCAGGATAAATTGTAACAATGTTCTAGAAATGGGACTTCTCCAGAGAGCTGCAAGTTTTGTCAAATGATGACAATACTCCGGGGAATGGGGCTATTTGCAGAGCTCCCAGACAAATTTGTGCCTCTCATGGCTGTGGGGTGGTGGCTGTCAATAAGTAATGTGCCATGGAAGGTGGGCAGGCATGGGAGTATCCTCAAGATAAACTCCATAGACTCTACTTCTGTTACTAAAGTTCAATATCTTTTTAAAAACATTTTCTATTTTGTAGTATGCCTATAGTGGATTTCTAGAATTCTGAAACGGTTTTTATTTTTTAAGATTTTATTTATTTATTTGACAGAGAGAGAAGGAACACAAGCAGGGGGAGCAGCAGAGGGAGAGAGAGAAGCAGGCTCCCCTCTGAGTAGGGAGCCAGATGTGGAGGTTGATCCCAGGACCCCGGGATCATGACCTGAGCTGAAGGCAGACTGTTAACTGACTGAGCCACCCAGACATCCCTGAAATGATTGATTCTGATAATTTTTTCTAGTATTTTTTTTTGTTGTTGTTGTTCTAATGGAGGAGATTTACCACGGTTCTCACTCTGCCATTCTGAAAGCTCCACTTCGGGCAATTACTATTTTTTTTTAAGATTTATTTATTTATTTATTTGAGAGAGAGAGAGAGAGAGAGAGAGAAAGTGGGAGGAGGGGCAGAGGGAGAGAATCATCAAGAAGACTCTGCTGGGAGCAAAGCCAGACAAAGGGCTTGATCTCACAACCCATGAGATCACGACCTGAGCCAAACCAAGTCCAATGCTTGATGGAAAGAGCTGTCCAGGTGTCCCCAGGCAATTATTTTTATCATTTTGCTTGGAAACTAACTTTTGTAGTAGCAGCCTGTATCTTTCTCCACCATCATATTATCATATTATGCTTAACTTATATATCTTTCTTAGTTAAACTGATAAGCTAATCAATTTTAATACAGTCATTTAGTTTTTCATTTCTTTAACAGTTTTTTGAGCATGCACAACACACACAATTCTTTTCTATTCACTGTGGGGGATATTAAAGAAAACTTCAGACACCTACTTCACCCCCAAGGACCTTACAGTTAAATTGATTAAGATAGGCACAATACGGATGAATATGAAAACTTGAATTATGTAGTAAGTTCCATAAAATAATAAAATACTCATCTCAAACAGTTCTAAGGAGTGATAATATACCTAAAGGCATTGTGAATGCTTCATGAAGTCACAGCATGAATGTTAATATATTCATGGATGATAATATCCCATTCTAGTTTCTAAATGTTTATTTTTAATAGGTCAACTTATCCAAAATGTTATATGAATGTAGATATTTTAGTAACTGACACAAATCAAAAAAAGAGACATTTTGAGCAAGCAGGTTTTCAATGTCCCTCAAATCTTCCTATACCAGTGACATCCTATTCCAACTGTTCTATGGCATAATCATCCTTAGTTATTTTCACTTTTCTTTCAAGTTTACACCATTTAGTATTTGCCCGTGTCTATTATTATTACCCATTTGAAAGTAATAATGAGAAACACATTTTTGTTGGAGGACAAGGCTAGTATTCTGCATAACTGGAGAAAACTAAAAGCATAAAGTCCTAAGTTAACAGCCCAACATTGCGGGTATTTACATGATAAGAAAGTTCTAGCTTTTATTTCATCTGAGAGCACGTTAGTTGTGTCCATATTTGGTACAATAAAAGATGCTGAATGAACGCATGGGGCATCTGTGGAAGCCCAAAGAGAACTAACATCTTCCAAATAAATGTCTGGGTAAAAATAAACAATCGAAGAACAGGTCTGTTCAATTCCACTGTGGGCTCTATAAATAGTTATACATGAAAATAGAATCAAGTGTTTTACAAAGGACCCTGGCATTAAGAAGTGCTATCCCAGTGAGGTGTAAGTCCTAGGAATTCAAAGAGTTGGGCACAGCAACTAAATGGCTAAGTTATAAACACAGAGAGAAACATTAGTAATAATGACATGCATGGTGGGAACCCCTGTACAGAGCACCATAAATCTGACTGACTAACGTCAGCAAGACACAAAACAGCAGCCGAAACAAAAGATCTAAAAAACTTGCTGAAAAAAGGTCAGTGGGGAACTGTGAATAACTTAGCAGGAAAAATAATGGACAATACCAGTCAGTCTTTCTACATGATCAGAGCATTACAGTTCGAAAGTACTCAAATAAAGATGAAATACTAGATGTTAAAATACATTCTGTGTGTTTACTGGAAGGTGGTTCATGTTAATCCTTTTAAATCTCTGCTCAGTATTAAAGCTTAGAGAATCCTTCATATGGCAGCAAGGAGTCATTTTTCAAAAGAAGTGTAATGGAAGGATAATCCTAATATTTGTTGCTTGATTTTTAGTCTTCATTCAGCTCATGTGAAATTGGGACTTGTTTTGCAGGTTGATTATAAATCTCAAAATTTAGCCAAAGCATACATGAGTGAGTTCCAAATTATCCATCATGTGAAGTAGAGGAGTGGAGATGTTGAAGCTTCAGCTCTAATAATGATGTTGTCATTTTCTATAAATGTGCTACTTTCTGGATGCCTTAAGCTATCAAGAATTTTTTACAATAACATACTTATTAGGCAGAATAAATCTGAATACCACAACAAAGACTACTGCTTGAGACTTTGACTTCTGCATTGTTCCCATGGGAATACTTTGTGTGGAATAAAATAGCTCAGCAGCCCCCTCATCACTTAATGTGGCACAACAGCACTTGAATTAAAAGCCAGGTCTATTGATGCTAATCTGTAATTCTAAGCATGCCAGAAGTAGTGGCTAATTTTATGTGTTGTCTTAGCTAGGCCAGTAAAGAGGTTTTTGTCAAACATTGGTCTAGATGGTGCTAGGAAGATATTTCTTCAGGTGACTAATATTTAAATCAGTAGACTTTGACCAAGGCAGTTTATGCTCCATAATGTGGGTGGGCCTCATTTAATCAGTTGAAGGTCTGCAGCAACTTCTTCCTAGAAACATCGCCAAAGGCAAGGGAAGCAAGGGCAAAAATGAACCACTGGGACTTCATCAAGATCAAAAGCTTTTGCACAGCAAAGGAAACTGTCAACAAAACCAAAAGACAACTGACAGAATCGGAGAAGATATTC
>CM052807.1:92718130-92728190 GCA_028533885.1 Nasua narica | reverse complement strand
CACAAATGACATATCAGATAAAGGGTTAGTATCCAAAATCTATAAAGAACTTCTCAAACTCAACACTCAAAGAACAAATAATCCAATCAAGAAAGGGCAGAAGATATGAACAGACGTTTCAGGAAAGAGGACATCCAAATGGCCAACAGACACATGAAAAAATGCTCAACATCACTCAGCATCAGAGAAATACAAATCAAAACCACAGTGAGATACCACTTCACACCAGTCAGAATGGCTAAAATTAGCAAGTCAGGGAACGACAGATGTTGGCGAGGATGCGGAGAAAGGGAAACCCTCCTACACTGTTGGTGGGAATGCAAGCTGGTACAACGACTCTGGAAAACTGTATGGAGGTTCCTCAAAATGTTGAAAATAGAGCTACCCCACGACCCAGCAATCGCACTACTGGGTATTTACCCTCAAGATACAAATGTAGTGATCTGAAGGGTCACATGCACCCGAAAGTTTATAGCAGCAATGTCCACAATAGCCAAACTCTGGAAAGAACCTAGATGTCCATCAACAGATGAATGGATAAAGAGGATGTTGTATATATATTCAATGGAATACTATGCAGCCATCAAGAGAAACGAAATCTTCCATTTGCAACGACGTGGATGGAACTAGAGTGTACTATGCTAAGCGAAATAAGTCAGTCAGAGAAAGACAATTATCACATGATCTCTCTAATATGAAGAATTTGAGAGGCAGGGCAGGGGGTTATGGGGGGGATGGGGAAGATAAATGAAACAAGATGGGATGGGGATGGAGACAAACCGTAAGAGACTCCTAAACTCATGAAACAAACTGAGGGTTGCTGTGAGGTGGGAGGCGGTAGGGTTAGGGACATTGGGGAGGGTATGTGCTATGGCAAATGCTGTGAAATGTGTAAGCCTGATGATTCACAGACATGTACCCTGGGGCAAATAATACACTATATGTTAATAAAAAATTAGAAAAAAAAAAAAAGAATGTCCCCTAGTACTAGAGCACTGTTTCCTAAAGTGGTTTGATTGGAAGAACAGCCTGGAGTCTCAGGTCCTGCCTCAATCAGTCAAACCACAATCTCCGGGAAGTTAGCTTGGGAACCTACATTTTTGGCAAGAACTTCAGATGATTCTGATGGGCAGGCAGATCTGGGAAACATGGGGAAAGAGGCCACCTCTCTGCTCCAGAAAACAGAGTAGATCATTCCTGCCAAGGGATGTTTTGTCTTCACTGGCCTTGAGGTAGATAGAAAAGTATAAGAGAGTTGTTTTGCACATAGTAAGTATTCAGTAAATCTCTGCTGGTTAATGAATGTGGTGGTCTTGGGACAAGACACATTCCCACTATGAAACATACTATATAGCCATGCCATAAGCACACATATGGAGCCTCTGATATTGTAGAACTGGGGGGTCCAGCCACCCTCTAAGGAGGGACTGCTAGGGTCATTGCAAAGTAGCTCCAAAGGCGACCCAGGGCTCTGCCTCCTGGTTATGATTCTCCAAGTTTGTGTTCTATGAGTTCCCTTTGAATGCTTGGGTTTGAATGCTTGGTCTCAGTCTTTCAAAATCCCTATAAGTAAAAAGTTCTTGTAACTCCCTTTGATATTTTCCTCTCTTCTTTTTAAGGCGGCTCAATTGTTCTCCATCTTTGACATCAATCCTTGACTCCAACCACAGACTTCTTCAAACTCCTGTCTTTCTTTTTTGATTTTAACTTTTACTAAAATCTAATATAAATTTGGTAAAACTCATGAATAAGCACACAACTAAAGGAAGTTTTCACAAGGTGCAGATGCATGCATTAGCAGCCCAGAATCAATCATAACTAGAAACCAGAAAATATTCATGTCTCTCCTCTTGAGTCATTAGTGCTCCCTCCAGGGGCACCCCCATCCTGATTTCTAACATCATCCATTAGATTGCCTTTCTTATACTTTATATAAATGAAAACATAGAGTGTGCTTCCTTTAGTTTCCTTTCACTTGACTTTCTGCTTGTGGAACTCATCCACATTGAGGGTAGTCAATTTGTTCATTCCATTTGCTATATAGAATCCCACTGTATGAATATCCCAGTTTATTCACCAGTCCTACTGTTAATGGACATTTAGGTTTCTTCTAGTTTTTTATTATTACTAATTATATTCCTGCACTTGGCTTTTGGTGAATATACTGACAGGAATCAGAACATACCACCCCAAAGTATGCCCCTTTGTCATTTTGATTATTTTGAGCCAAAGGCACTTAAGAAATAGCAGATACAGGAAAGCTCTCTGAATTCCCACCTGTACCTAAAAACAAGTCATAAAATTTCCCATGAGACAGAAGACCTTCCTTTACCAGGAAAAGAACATTCTTACCAGAGATTGGGAGTACATGTCAAAAGGGGCCTATGCAAACAAACCTACATAAATGATCCTTATCTTCCATTCACTCTGACACATATTTTCATCTTCCAGTACCTAAAAAACAGGGTAAAAGAAGATATGGAAAGGACCAGTCACCATCTCACAACTTACCATTACTAGAAGCTTAACCCTTTCCCTTTGTCTTGTTGCTTCTCCAGAAATATATTGTTCATCATTGAAAATGGTATAAAATCTGTCAGGCATATCTGCTGTTTGGGGTCTCATTTCTCCTATGAAGACTCCCATGTGACCACAACAATACTAAATAAAATTTGAAGGCTTTTCTTCAGTTAATCTGTCTTATGTCAGCTTAATTCTTGGGCCCACACAGACCCTAAGAAGGTAGAAAAATAAAAGGTTTTTCTCCCTTACAATACCTACGCTTTTAGAAGTGGAATGGCAGGGTCATAGTATATGAGCATGTTCAGACTGAATAGGTACTGTCAACAGGTTTCTCCGAGTGATTTTACCAAGCTATACTCCCAACAGCAAGGTGTGAAAATTTCACTTTGAAAGAAAGAAAAGAAAAGGAAAGGAAAGAAAAGAAAAGGGAGAGAGAGAGAGAGAGAAGAAAGAAAGAAAGAAAGAAAGAAAGAAAGAAAGAAAGAAAGAAAGAAAGAAAAGAAGATTTCACTTTTTCAATATGCTTACCAACTCCAGGTGTTGTCTTTTTCATTTTTAGCCACCCAGATGGGTGTGTCATCCTACTTTTCTTTCAAATACAATTTTTTGTTTAAAAAAGTAACCATTTAAAACAGAAACATGCAGAGTGGAAGAGGAAAGGTTTGAAAAGCAGACGAGATTTATGTGGCTGAAAAAGTCAGTACAAGGAAAGTGGTGATGCCTGGCTGTAGGAAACTGACTGAAGTCCAGGTGACAGAAGGTGATAACAATGAGGATGATAAATGGTTGATGGGTATTTCCACACACTGCTCTACATGTTCTATGTGTATGAATACATGTAATTCTAAGATGACCATAAGATATAATTACTATTTTTACCATTACTCTACAGGTAAGGCACAGAGAAGTTAAGCAGCTTTCCCCTAGGTCACCCGAATTTAAGTGGAACTGCCCACTGGCCTTCTACAAGTTATTCCTGGAGGTCCCATTTAATCTTGTCTCATCTACTCACAAGTAGTAGGGTGGGTGGAAGAAGAGTCTGTGATTTGCCTCTTGCCCTGGAATCAGACAAAATGCTTCCAAGGCTGATCTTTCTAACTGGAAATCTCTCTACTGCAGATTCTCAAACATGAATTGTGAGCACTGTAAAGCTATATACAATACACATTTACATTTCTAAGCTCCTGCATATCTTACCCAGATTCTGTTTCATTCCATCAGGGATGGGATTAGGGACTATGAACACACAATTTTAACAAGGTCTTCTAAAATTTTTTTATATAAGTAGGGTTTGTCTGATTGAAATAGTGTGCAGTTGTTAGATTTAGAAATTTCTACTCTAAAAAGTTTTGAAAACAAGTAACCAGAAGATTGTTCCAATCAGCTAAAGGAGGTAGCATTTATGATGGGTGCCTTTAGGGTCATACCTTCTCCTTGCGGAGTGCTGGGTATAAGTTTTAGTTTTTAAATGCATACATTCATATGCATATGGGTGTCGTGTGTTTGCATATTCCTATGTATGTGCACATGTGTATATATGTTCAACTTCAAAAGACATAAATAACACCATTTACCTATGTACATATATATAGTTGGTCCTCATTATTCACAAATTCTGTATTTGTGAATTCACCCACTCTCTCATACTATTTGTAACCCAAACTAACACTTAGAGTGCTTTTGTGGCCATTGTAGACATGTACAGAGTGAAGAAAAATTTCAAAATCTGAAAAACCAGAAAAATCTGGCCAGTTCCCTGCTGAGGCCAAACAACTGAGGCTCTACTGCTTGTTTCCGCTTGTCATACTGGAACAAGTACCTTTTTTGTGGTCTTTTTAGTGCCAGAATTTTTACATTGTGTGCTTTTCACAGGTGATTTCGCAGTTGAAATGGCCCCCAAGCATCACACTGGAGTGCTGCCTGGTGTTCCTGAGCACGGGAAGGCTGTGATGTGCTAGAGGGAGAAAATGTGGGTTTGATGAGCTTCATTTGGATCTGAGTAAGAGTGCTATTGGCAAGAGTTCAGTATTAATATTTATATTACATATATTATGAAATAAGTTGTCTTTAAACAGAAATGTGCATAAAACAGATTTATATATTGATCTGTTGTTGAAAGTGCTGTACTTATGGGACCTATCCCAATATAATCCTTAAGGGCAACAAGTATTCTTCACCTGACTTTACAGAACATAACTACTGGGGAGCCCTGAGGCCAGGCCCGAGGGTGTTCTCAGGCCTGGTTCCCAGCCAGACAGAGCTCTGAATGTAGGGAGTACCTCTCTACTTTAGAGCTTGTGTATCAGCACAGGGCAGGCTCTTAACAAGTATTTGTTGAATCCTGAGTGATGGAATGATTCTGGATTGATTCTGGGTTGAATCATTGATTGTGTCCCTACTGTGCCTAGTCTTACCTGGAGATCACCATTCCCAGCAAGCTGCTGGCTTCACAGCTACAAGGCAGTGGGGCCTCACCTGAACCCACACCGACTGAACGAGGGCCCTCTTCTAGCCCTGCTATGCAGCCTGGATCCAGATTCCTGCACCTCACCAGCTTCCCTTCAGGAAAAGTAATAACAAAGCAAGAGAAGGAAAAACAGTCACAAAGTGTATGTTGTGTATGATCTGGCACAGAGGGAAATCTGGTCCATTATTTATGATTATTTGACTCATATGCAATCTTTTCAATGCAAATGTTTCAAGGAACTTAAGTTCATACCAAGGTTTTCTACATTTCAAATGGACAATAAATCTGAATGTTCTTTTTCCTGAGCTAAGCGAGTCAGAGAAACATCAACTATATCCAGAAGGCATTTCTGTCCTTGGAGATTAGCTGACTCTGGTCCAGGCCATACCACGTGAGTGACTTCTACATCTGAGCTTGCAGGAGGGTCTTGGTTGCACTCCAGGCCCCCAGCATTACTGGCCACAGCTAACAGAATTTGTCTTTTCAGGGAACAGAAGACAGGTTGCGGGTTCTCGGAAACCCTCCCAATATCCCTCTGACTCAGTTAACTTTCTGATGAGACAGATGCTTGAGTGTGAATATTTCACATTTTTTGCCCTTGTGATTCTTGAAAAAATTATGTATTTTGTGCTTAGTCAAAAGGAAAAATATTACCTATTTTTTAAGTGAGATAGATCAAAAAACCTAGTCTTGCTATAAAAATCATCTGGTTCTGGACATTCTGAGTGACAGGAGAGGGAGGAAATGTTGCTAAGCAACACTGCAAGCCTCTCTACAGAGCCCCATCATCACCTAGCAACAGGCTGCCTGGCTTGACCCTCACATTCCTGCTAGGTAGAACCACCACAGGCATGGTGCCTGACAAGTCCTTGGGTCGGTCGCTGGATGTACTGAGTGAGTCCTTTTGCTAGGGAATGAGGATATATAGGTCAAAAGAGAAGCTTTTGGTGGCTTCTGCCTTCAGTCAGTTGTTCAGACTGGTTTCAGTGGGAGGTACAGAAATAGATGATTATACTACAGTGTGGTGGTTGCTATTTTAGGAAATAAAAACACTGCTTTATCTAAACAGTTGACAACAGAGTTCTTCACTAGGAGGGAACTGGCTTTATTGGAAGGATAATCTTATGAACTTCTGGGTCAGGATTTGGCATAGATGTTGTCAGAAACAGATTTAGGGAAGTTTCTGAAAAAAGGGGAAGAAGGGCAAGAAGGTACCCCAACTAGAGAAATCCTAGCTGGAGGACCAGTTTAAAAAGCAATGTCAATTTTAAGTACTTTGCTTTTAGAAGCACTTCCTGTGACCCATAAACCTCCAATAAACATTTTGCTGCTTATAACAGAATCCAATTCACTGTTATCGTGAAGGGAATGATCAAAGAGAAAAGCTCTCAACACATACTGAGTTGACGTCAGGGCAGAGGGACCAAAATAGCTGCTGCTTATGGAGAAAAGTTTGGCCGAGTTTGGCCAAGGCTGGAAATTGCCACAGTTGTGACTTTGAGAACACACATTCAGAGAAATCTTGGGCAGGGCACAGACTTCCAGTCTGACAAGCTGGGCAAGAGGACCTGAGTCAGTCCTATCCAGATTTGAAGGGGTGGGGTGAACCTGGCCTAGACAGGGCTGTCCTGTATCACAGGAGAGGGGAGGAGCTTCTGATGGGCTGGGAGAGTCAGAAGAAAGTGTCCAGAGGAGAAGACTCCCAAGAGAACTGAAGGAGGAGAAGGTGAGGAGGTGCTGAGAAGAAGCAGCAGGAGCAAAGGCAGAGGGATCTAAGGGCTACTTGCAAACTGGGGTATCAAACCTCAGAAAATGGAGAACTTGTCATAAAGCAACGGCACCTCATGTAGTAAGGAGCAGAACAGAGATGGAAAACCTGAGATGATATACCAGCGTCTGAAACTTTTTTTGCTCAGATCTACATATCACAACATGTATGGTCCTGTCCAATTTCAAGAGTGTCTTGGTGTCTAAAGATGGGTAGATAGATGGCGATAGATGATAGATAGATAGATAGATAGATAGATAGATAGATAGATAGATGATAGATAGATAGATAGATAGATAGATAGATAGATAGATAGAACAAAGAAAAACCCACTGCTATCTCTCTCCATATGTATCTGCAGATCCCCACCCCACCCTACCCCCAAAAGAGATCAGCTTCTGACTGTGGATGTGCCCTTTGCTCAGGGAAGAATTTAACTACTGTGTGAAACAAACACACTGTGCTATCTTGCCTTCCAAACACAGAGTCTACATTGTTAATATCTTGCTTGGCTTTTATACTGAAGACCCCCCCCAAAAAAAGCTTTCTTTTCTTTCCATGGATAGGCTTAAAACCCCCTACTTTCGCTGGAATTTCCTGAGCCTGTCCTGTCCTGTCAGCTCTATGGCTTCTGCTCTGATGAAGGTAATCCCAGTGCTTAGGGCAAAACCAATGTTTTCTACCCGACAATGCTGAATAGATAGAAAATTTTCTTGACAATATTGTATGACCTAGACTCGGCAATGGGTGTGTTCAATGTGTCTGCACATGTTTGCTGTGGGATTCCCTGATTCTCTTTAAGAGCAACAATTAAATTGCATTCAGTAAAGTTACTTATTTAGTCAGTGGAAAAGAAAGGCAAGATGGAGCATGTCCAGTATGGTGGTGGAGGACAATGCTGGCAAAGGCTGCCTTATAAAGATGCTGAGGAAGAGTCTGGCCCCATTTTTACCCATGCCTTCCAGGGCCGTGTAGGTGGAAGTAGGAAAGCATAGAGTGCAAAGCTCAGGGGGATGAGGGCCAGGCAGAGTGACATCATGCTAGTTGGCACTTATCTCTCCACCTTAGTGGAAAAGACTTCTATTGAGTACCTCACATGAGTACGAAGCAAGATTGTACTGGATGTTACCTGGAGGGACCTCCTTGTATGTAAATGTTTGTGGGAGGAATAAATGCATGGATAACTTAGATAAATACATTCAGTCTTCCTCAATGGGCATTTTAATCTCGCTGGTCCACACATGTGCCTGTGTTCCCATAGGAACCAAACAGTTCACTTCGCAGTGAAACATTAACCACTCTGCAGAATGCTCACAAATCATAGGGTTTGAAAGCCGAGCATGCCATAGGACCAGCAGGGATTGTCTGGTTGCACACTTTCAAGCAGATCCCATCTAGGGAAAGGGAGGCAGCTAGGACAGGCAAGGGGTCAGGGGCTAATAGAGCCATTTAGGTGGCTGAGGTTCCTTTCTTCATTCAGGATCTGGCTTTTGCTGACTGATTCAGGAACTTGGGAGCTTGTTTTCAGTGCACCAAGGAAGGAAAGTGGGAAATTGGTTTACATTTCCTGCACTTACAAAGCAGAGTGCTGTGGGAGGTTTATGGATGATCTTATCCAGGGGCCCGCCTCACCATTTTCCACTTTGCCAAGTTTTCCTTCAAGTTTGAAGGTAACAGACACTCTCCAGTATCAGAGGAAATCAGCACCTGAGGGCCTTTATGGATGTAGTTGAAAATGAAGTCCAACCAATCAAGAGATGAATCAAAATTAAAAATTAAGGGAGAGAGAGTCATAATAAAAAGACTGGTAAAGAGGGATGACCCCACAGAGTTAAGATTCTGCTATTGTAGAAACTCTGGTTTCGGGTTAAAATATAAAATCTCAACAGTATAAAGCTGGCAAACTCAGGAGGATAAGAGAGAAGGGAAAAGAAAATCTACAATGTTAATTTCCTTACTCATAACAAGGAGTTAGCAGATACTGCATAAAGCTAAAACACATTTAAAATAACTGCTCTTTAAAAAAGCCTTTTTATAAACTCTTTCCTTAATTCTAACAAGTTTATTTTAGAAACTAGTGTTTTGTTTTTTGTTTGTTTGTTTGTTTTACTTTTCTATTTCTTTTTTTTATTAACATGTAATGTATTGGGGCACCTGGGTGGCTCAGTCAGTTAAGTGTCTGCCTTCGACTCAGGTCATGATCCCAGGGTCCTGAGTTCATGATCCCAGGGTCCATGATCCCAGGTCCAACATTAGGCTCCCCGTTCAGCTGGAAGCTTGCTTCTCCCTCTCCCGCTCTTCCTGCTTGTGTTCTCTCTTTTGCTGTCTCTCTCTCTGTCAAATAAAAAAATAAAATCCTAAAAAAATATATAATGTATTATTTTTTTCAAGAGTACAGGTCTGTGAATCATCAGTCTTACACAATTCACAGCACTCACCATAGCACATACCCTCCCCAGTGTCCATCAACCAGCTATCCCATTCCTCTTCCCCCTCCCCTCCAGCAACCCTCAGTTTATTTCCTGAGATTAAGTGTCTTTTATGGTTTGTCTTTCTCTCTGATTTTGTCTTGAAACTAGTATTTTTTATGGTAAGAAAACATTTATCTGAAATTTAGCCATTCCTTCAATTTTATTTTTATTTTTTTATTTATATTTTTCTCCCCAAATATGTTTATTTTAATTTTCAGTGTTACAAGATTGATTGTTCATGCACCACACCCAGTGCTCCATGCAATACGTGCCCTTCTCAATATCCACCACCAGGCTCACCCTCCCCCCCACCCCCTCCCCTCCAAAACCCTCATTTTGTTGCTTAGAGTCCACAGTCTCTCCTGGTTCATCACCCCCTCCGATTTCCCCCATTCACCCTTCCCTTCCTTCTCACGATGCCCTCCATGATTTTCTTTATACTCCATATGTAAGTGAGACCATAAGATAATTGACTCTCTCCGCTTGACTTATTTCACTACGCATAATCTCTTCTAGTCCCGTCCATGTTGATACAAAAGTCGGATATTCATCCTTTCTGATGGAGGCATAATATTCCATTGTATAGATGTACCACATCTTCCTTATCCACTCATCTGTTGAAGGGCATTTTGGTTCTTTCCACAGTTTGGTGATTGTGGCCATTGCTGCTATGAACATTGGGGTACATGTGGCCCTTCTTTGTACTGCATCTGCTTCTTTGAGGTAAATACCGAGTAGTGCAATTGCAGGGTCATAGGGTAGCTCTAGTTTTAATTTCTTGAGGAATCTCCACACTGTTTTCCAAAGTGGCTGCACCAACTTGCATTCCCA
>CM052807.1:92656738-92717630 GCA_028533885.1 Nasua narica | reverse complement strand
TTTATAGCAGCAATGTCCACAATAGCCAAACTATGGGAAGAACCTAGATGTCCATCAACAGATGAATGGATAAAGAAGAGGTGGTATATATATACAATGGAATACTATGCAGCCATCAAGAAAAATGAAATCTTGCCATTTGCAACAATGTGGATGGAACCAGAGGGTATTATGCTAAGCGAAATAAGTCAGTCAGAGAAAGACAATTATCACATGATCTCTCTGATATGAAGAATTTGAGATGCAGGGTCAGGGATCGTGGGGGGTGGGGAAGAGAAATGAAACAAGATGGGATGGGGAAGGAGACAATGTCCTAAACTCATGAAACAAACTAAGGGTGGCTGGGAGGTAGGGGGAGTAGGGTTATGGACATTGGGGAGGGTATGTGCTATGGCAAATGCTGTGAAATGTGTAAGCCTGATGATTCACAGACATGTACCCTGGGGCAAATAATATACTACATGTTAATAAAAAAAAAAAGAGAGAAAAGACTGAGGTAGTCTGAGGAAAGAGAATTCTGCCTACAAACTGCCTTTGGATTGGAGACTACAACATAAACTCTTCTCTTATTCTCTAGCTTGCTGGTCTGTATGTAGATTTTGGATTTGCCAACCCCCACAATCACATAAGCCAAGTCCTCAAAATAAGTCTTTCTCTCCATCTCTCTGTCTGTCTATATACACACACATCTAATTGATTCTGTTTCTCTGCAGGACATATAGATTAATACACTAGGCAAAAGAGGAATCCTCTGACCTCTTCCATGTTTGTCCATCAGTGTGTCTGAATCACCTGCAAAGCCAAACGGGTTGACCATCCTGAGAAAAGCTGAACTGTGGTATAGATATAGATGCTGAATAGAATTCCTGTAGCTATTAACTGGTAGTACTAGGCTTTCCTTTTTCCTAGGTTTTCCTAAAAAACACTAACATTGGGGTGAATAATATACCTCTGAATGCTTCTGTTTTTCAGTTGCCTAGTAGAAGTGAAAGAAACTTATTATTAACACTGAAAATTGAATTGTAACATAAACCTGCTGGCTTTCTGCATTAAAAAAAAAAAATGATCCTATTCCAAAACCAGTGCAATGTGTTTTGCTGTTTTTCTAGTAGTGGTAATGTCTTGAGATATGCTGTATGTCCACATTTTCTTAGTTCCCATTTTTTTAAAAGATTTTATTTATTTTTGTGAGAGAGAGAGAGAGAGAGAGCAAGTGAGCTGGAGCAGGAGTGGGGGGGTGGAGGGTTTGGCAAGCGGGGCAGAGGGAGAAGCACACTCCCTGCTGAGCAGGGAGTCCAACGAGGAACTCGATCCCAGGACCCTAGGATCCTAACCTGAGCCAAAGGCAGACACTTAACCAACTGAGCCACCCAGGTGCCCATTAATTCCCATTTTTGACCATCAGTAGACAATAAGATACTTACAAATTCAACCTACTTCACATCAATTCAAAAAACATTTGGTGAGGGCCCGCCATGTTCAGTGGTAAAGATAAAAAGATGAGTAATAACTTTGCCTTGAAAGAGGTCACTACTCAATGAGAAGACAACATGTAAACAGGTTTGTTTTTTTTAAAGAATGAAAATGTCTAATTACAGCAATGGATTAAAGGCCTTTTTATTCCACCTTTCTATTCAAACCCAACAAAAAAAGAAAATAAGTAAAAAGAAAATCTTCATTAAGGCAAAGAAATTGCCTGAACTCCTAACCTTACATTATGACACACACCTGGCCTAAGAGAAGAAAACATGCGTAGTACCAACATGTATTATTTTAAAAATATTGAACCAGAAACAAATCTCGCTCCCCCAATTGTCACATTCTAAAGGACACATACTATAATGTATGTTTTTATTACAATGCTCTGTTAGACTGACTGAAACACATATGTTAAAGGAAAAACTGTAGTGTAGATGTCATTTCTATTGTCCATGACCTAGCTTCTCTGCCAAGGAGAAAGGAGAATTGAAGAACTTAAAAAAACATTATTGAGGCCAGGTTGCTATACTTAGCAATCTAAGAAGACATTTGTTCCTCGAGCAAAGGAAATAACTTGATGAATGCAGTGTTTGTAATAAATTTCAAAACCATCCTTTGGCAGGTCCCACCATGATTCAATGCCCAGTAATATTCAGAAAAGATATTATCAAGGGATTACACCTGAAAAGCATAAAGAGAAAGGAAAGAATAGACTGGAAGCAAGAAAGAAAAAGGGACCATGAACAAAAGCAGCTAAAAAACACTAGAATAGTTAAAAAACACTAAATAGTTAAATTCTACATAGTAGAATTATAGAGAATAATTTATCATTTCTAAAACAAAGACATTTAGAAAGTTCAAAATAATCATATAAGTGTGCAAAACATGATCACAAGACCATAGAAAGAAATGAAAAACATTTTTTATAAGACTTGGGAATTAAAGACAAAAACATTCTAGAAATAACCCCCCAAATGGGATAAATGCAACTGAAAAAGTCAGAAATATGGAGAGTAAGTTACAGAAAATATCACTGAAAGAAATGAAAAACTCTATATGGGGAATTTCAGAGAAAATAATTTGCAGAGATCTAACCTACGCAAGATGGTTGTTTCTGAAGAGAAAAGAAATGGTTTGGGAGTCATAAGGACTGTTCACATAGATTTCTGATTCTCTGCTCATTCTAGGCACGTGGCATGATTGCAATTCCTCATTCCTTTGATAGGCATGTAGCTAGACTGGACCAAAGAAATGTGAATAAAAAACGCTTTAAGAGTTAGAGCGTAATTTACTACATTCCCTTTTCTCCCCATTTGGTTCAACAATAGAAGCATGTATCAAAAAGGAGGCTTCAATAATGCCTGGTATCACTTAAGTATGATATCTTTTTTTTTTTAAAGATTTTATTTATTTATTTGACAGAAAGAGACACAGTGAGAGAGGGAACACAAGCAGGGGGAGTGGGAGAGGGAGAAGCAGGCTTCCTGCTGAGCAGGGAGCCTTATGTGGTGGGGCTCCATCCCAGGACCCTGGGATCATGACCTGAGCCAAAGGCAGATGCTTAACCAACTGAGCCACCCAGATGCCCCAAGTGTGATATCTTAGAAAAAAGAAAAAGCCTTAACTCTTAAAAAGTAGAAAAGTGGTTGCCAGGGACGAGGGGATTGGGGGAAATAAAGAGAGGTTAATGTAAGGGTACCAACTTTCAACCATAAGATGAGTAAGGTTTGAAGATCTAACATATAAAAAGGTGATTATAGTTGGTAACAGTGTACTATATGATTGAAATTTGCTAAGAGAGTAGAACTTAAATGATGAATAGAACTCATCAAAAAAAAAGTATGTGAGATGATGATATGTTAACTAGATGGTGAGAATCCTTCCACAATGTATACATGTATCAAATTACCACGACACACACTTTAAATACATCTTACAATTTTATATGTCAATTATACCTCAATAAACCTGAAAAAATAAAAGTGAAAAAGAAGGAGCCTTCATTACCTTGGTTTCTTAAGTGACAATAATCATCAGAGTCCTGATGACCCATGCTGTTCTTATAGTATTAGCAAGAAATAAACTTTGATGTGTCAAGCTACAAGATTTTAATTTGCAGTATAACTTATACAAACCTGTATGGAAAAATCTTTCAAGAAAAACAGGATATTTGAAAAGTCTTAGAACAGTTTCAAGCTTTAGTAAGTTCAGAAGTATAAATGACACCAACAACTTATAAAAAATAACATCTGAAAGTTTATCTACATTTCCTCTATACCTATTTTTGTTAACCCCACTAATGCAGTTAATTTTTTTATTCTTTCAATGTGTGCCATCTTAAATCAGAAGTAATCAAAGACTTAAAGCTACAAATTTTTTTTTTTTTTGGAAATTCACAATCCTAAGTATGAAGACATATACACGACTTTGAAGTGATGAATTGGCAAGGAGTTATTTGCTTCCCTCACTAGTGAGGTACTTGAAGCCAGACTGTTTTTTCTTCTTCCTCTCTTTGTCTCTGTCTCTCTCTTTCTTCCTTTCTTCTTTTTTTTCTTTCTACCAAATATGTTCCCTGGCATTGTATAGATGTTAAAGTTTTCTTGGACAGAATTACATTATTACTTCTTTTTTTTTTTTTAAAGATTTTATTCATTTGACAGAGAGAGAGATTACAAGCAGGCAGAGAGGCAGGCAGAGAGAGAGGGGGAAGCAGGATCCCTGCTGAGCAGAGAGTCCGATGCCTGCTCGATCCCAGGACCCTGAGATCATGACCTGAGCTGAAGGCAGAGGCTTAACCCACTGAGCCACCTAGGCGTCCCTAGATTTTTACTTCTTTCAATATTGGCACATAGATCATTCAGACTGATTTGTTTGACTAAGAATTATGATTGGAACGATTTGGAATCTACATACCTATGCATGGTTAAAAAGATTTCTAGAGTTTCCTTACTTTTGATAGCATGGCTTTTATTTAAATCAACTTAGCTGAATGTATTGTAAGTTAAGTTTGGGACTGAACAATTGTAAAAGAGATGATTGATGGAGCCATTATATAAGTATGCCAAAGTAATCCTTCATAAACTGGTTTAGAAATGACATAACAGCATTTTACAATTAAAATGAAGTTCAAATTAAGACATCTGAAAATGTAACTGACATGGTTTTTACTCTTTCTGTCTTTGAAAGCAAAGTGATCAGTCATGTTCTGGCAAATGAATTACATGCATGAGACTTACCTTTAAATATTTAAAATACCTCAGTTTAAATCTCTTTTTAAAAATATCATCATTCTCCTCCATTACACACCCAATTCTATCTAGATAATATATGTGGTCCTGAGAAACCTCCAAAGATCTTTCCCCTTTATCTTTAATATAGAAGAGAGTTGGTTAGAGGAATTGTTTTCCGGTAAATCATGTAAGTACAATAAACTCTGATCCTTTTTGGGATCACACTTTAGTTCCAGTTCTTAACCTTATAACACTGTCCTTGATCTCCCCTGTGTCTCATCACTATTATTCACTATCGTTTGCTTTTTTTTTTTCTCCTCTTGTCCTTTGATCGCAGATAATTTATTGAATTCAATTCTGAGCTCTACTGTTTTGATAATTTCTTCAACTTCAATGACTTAAAATATCATCCCCACACTGAAGATTTCCAATTTAATCTTATAAGCCCGAACAAATTTCCTGAACTCCGTATCTTCATTTTCAATTTCCTGCCAGACCTGCCACCTGGAATTCTCTGCAAACTCAGCATATCTAAAAACTGATCTCACTATCTTCCCCAGGGCATTTATTAGATTGTAGACCAATGTTCTCAATTCAAGTTTTGGAGAGGGATTTGGGGGTGTTAGGAGGTTAAGATTGAATCAGAATCATGCATGGAGGTTTTCAAAGCAAGCTCTCTCCATAAAACGTGTCAGTTTCCTGGGGCAGGGAATTGAGGAAGTGGATATAAAGTGAGGAAAGGCTTATGGATGATTTTGCCCAACCTCAAAATGACAACGGCTATATTAGGTTCATGGATATCCAAACTCCTTCTTCCTTGTCCATTACTTGCAACTGCGACCACCATATGTGACCAAAGGTGAGGAATTTCTTATTTACACCAGAAGAAGAGAAGAGAAAGAACAGGGGCTGGCAAATTCTGCGAAAAGGTCCTAATTCTGAAATATCTCCAACATCTGTTTCATGTTCTTTACTCCCATTCTTTCTATAACTGACTTTCTTCAGGATTACCAGGATTATCTTGACTTCTGCAATGACCTAATAAATGACTTTTCTACTTTAGTCTTTTTTTCTAATCTCATCCAGTCTACATACTGCTACCAGATGTATAAACATAAGTTATGTCTGTGTGTTTACATATGTAATTGAAGTATTATATATACTATATTAGATACATATATATTTACACTATTACATATTACATATATATTGCATATATACATTTATGCTATATATTACATATATATGTATGCTATATATTATACTATATATTATATATGTATATGTATAGTATTTGTATATGTTATAACATGTATGTATGTACTATATAATATACATATTATATATGTAATTTAAGTATAATTTTAATGCAGTAATATTAATCAGTATTTGGTGTACACTTGGATGAATTTTAAAACTTCATAGAGTCACATAACCACTGTGACCATCATAGTACAGAACATTTCCATTACCTGAAAAAGTTTCTCATGCTATCTCCCAACCTCCAACCCCTACACACCACTGATCTAATGGAGTTTTATTTTTTTGTAGTTTCATATAACTGGAAACATATATTACGTAGTTCTTACATCTGTCTTCTTTTATTGAGTATAGTGCTTTTGAGATTCATCCAAGTTATTGCATGCATCAGTATATTGTTTCTACTTATTGCTTAATAGTTATTTCAAAGTATTCCTATATCACAATTTGTTTATCTATTCAACTAGTTGTTGGGCATTTGAATTGTTTCCAATTTTTAGTTAATATGAATCCAAGTATTAATGTGAGCTTATGCTTTCACTCTCTTAAATAAATATTTAGGAGTAAGACTGCTCTCTCCAAAGTGACTAAATCATTTTGCCTTTCTACCACCAATGAATGAGCATTCCAGTTGTTTCACACCTTTGCCAACATTTGGTACTGTGAGCTTTCTTTACTTAGCCATTCTAGTTGAGGTGCAGTGGCATTTCACTGGGGTTTTAATTTCCATTTTCCTGATGACTAATGATGTAGAACATTTTTTTCTCTGCTTATTTGACATTTATGTGTCTTTCTTTCTGAAATGTTTGTTGAAATCTTTATATTTTTCAAAATTCTATCTTCTAATTACTAAGTTATAATAGTTTCTTTTATAACATGGATACAAATGTATTTCAGTTATATGTTTTGTATATATTTTCTCCTACCCTCTGACTTACCTTTTCATATTTTAAACAGTGTCTTCTGAAAAGCTACAGTTTTGATTTTGATAAAGTCCAATATAACCACGTTTTTCTCCCATGGTTCATTCATTTTGTGGCATATCTAAAAAAAAAAAAAAAATCTTTGCTTAACCTAAGTCACAAATATTTTCTCCTTTTCTTCTAGAAATTTTATGGTTTTAATTCCTACAATTCTTTTGAGATAATTTGTGTATATCAAATAAGATAAGAGTCAAAGCTCCTGTTATTTGCATAGAACTCTCCAATTATTGCAGCACCATTTGTTAAAGACTATTCTCCCACTAACTGAATTACTCTGGCTCCTTTGCTGAAAGTGTTGCTGTTCATTCTATTTCAGTGATTTATATGTTGACCCTAAGGCAAGTAACACATTGTCTTGTTTACCAAAGTTTTATGATAAGCCATAACTTTTTTCTTTTCATTAAAAAACTTATTTTCATCAAGAATCATCTTGGCGATTCTAGATAGTATTTCTATATGAATTTAAGAATAACCTTATTGAATTCTATAAAAAAAAAGCCTTATGGGTTTTTGATTGGAGTTACAATTCTATAGACCATATTGGGGAAAATTTGAAGTCTTCATACTGTTAATCCTTCCAAAAATCTGAATATCTCTCATTTATTTAGAAGTTTTTTAATTATTTTCAAAAATGTTTTCTAGTTTATAGGATTTGAACATATTTTGTTAAGTGTTCCTATGTATTTCATATGTTATACTATTTTAACTAGCATTATTTTTTATTTTTAAATTTTTAAAGATTTATTTGTTTATTTGGGGGGTGGTTCCTAGGTGGCTCAGTGAGTTAAGCATCTGCCTTCTGCTCAGGTCATGATTCCAAGGTCCTGGGATTGAGCTCTAAGTCAGGCTCCCTGCTCCACAGGGAGTCTGCTTCTCCCTTTGCCCCTCCTCCCACTCATTCTCTAATCTCTCTCTCTAACTCACTCTCTCAAATAAATAAATAAAATCTTTACAGAAAGAGAGTGTGAGTGGAGGGAGGGGCAGAAGGAGAGAAAATCCTCAAGCAGACTCCTCACTGAACTCTGAGCCCAATGCAGGGCTCAGTCCCAGGACCCGGAGTCATGACCTTAGCCAAAATCAAGAGTTGGATGCTCAACCAACTGAACAACCCAGGTACCCCAAGGTATTGTTTTTTAAATTTCATTTTCTAGTTATGCCTTGTTTATATAAATAGAAATACAATTGATTTTGTATGTTGACTTTGAATGTGCAATCGTGTTAATTCATTTATAAATTTTTGTTGCTTTTTTATAGAATCCTTAGGATTTTCTGTGCTTTCAACAAATACAGTTTTAGTCCTCTATTTCTATTTATGTTTTTATTTGTTTTATTTTGTTTTTGCCTTATTCACCTGGCAAGATCTCCAGTACAATGTGCAAAAGAAGTGGAAACAGGGGACATATTCAGCTCTTTCAAAATCTAGGGGGAAAATATTCAGTGCTTCAATATTAAATATCACGCTAGTTGTAGGTTTCCCATAGGTGTCCTTTGTCATAATTGAGGAATTTCTATTCTATTCTTAGTTTATTGAGAGTTTTCAATTGGCAAATGATATTAATTTTGTCAAACGCTTTTTCTGTATCTATAGGGATGAGTATACCATTTTTCTTCATAGTCTGTTAGTAGGTGAACTCCACTGAATAGTCTTCAAATGTTTGAACCAACATTGCATTCCTCAGATAAATCCCACTTGGTCATGTTGTACGTTTTCTTTATATATTGCTGGATTGTGTTATTTTTCCTAAATGTTAAGAGTTATAGTTCAACTCGTTTGATCTACTTCTTCTCGCTCAATTGCTTGCTTTGTTTCTGACAATGCTATGTCTAATTTTTGTTCCTCTGTATGTAACTTCCTTTTTTTGGCTACTTTTAAGATTTGATCATTGGTATTATTATGCACTTTGATGTAGTTTTCTTCATGTTTCTTTCGTTTGTGATTTGTTGAATTTTTTTTGAACTGTGGGTTAATAGTTTTCATCAAATTTAGAAAATTTGGGCCATTATTTTTTCAAATCTTTTTCTCTCCTGCCTTCTCTCTTCTATCCTTCAGGGATTCAAAATACAAGTAGATTAGGTTACCTGAAGTTATCTCATGATTCCCTGATGCTTTGTTCATATTTTATATATAAAAATATTTATTGTCTTTTCACCCCGTCACAATGACAAATACTACATTGTTCATTTTGGAGAAAAAAAAAAAACAAGATTGAAAAGATTGACTTTCTTAAAGTTCATTATTCATCAAATAATTTTAATCATCTACTTGCTGGACACTGGAGATATATAAGTAAATATGACATACTCCCTGATTTTTAAAAACTTTTTATTATAAAGAATTCCAAATATATACAAAATCAGATAAGAGTATAATAAACTCCCTCATATCCATCACTTTGCCTTAATGATTATTAACTCATAACCAGTATTCCTTTATCTGTGTCTTCACATAGTCCCCTCTCTATTATATATTGTTACATTTTATTATGAAATTATAAATCCATAGGAAAAGATAGTACAGAGAATCCATGTACCCTTCATCTGGTTTTCCATAATGGTTACCTCTCTTATAACTATAGTACAATATTAAAATCATTGACATTGATACAATGTGTGTATGGAGTTTTGTTTGTTAGTTAGATATTAGATTCATTTAACCACCACTTCAGTCAAAATACAGTACTGTTTCATTGCAAAGATCTCACTTGTGGTACTCCTTTATTATCACACTCATCCCCTTTCTCCCCACCATCCTAACTCCTGGAAATCACTGGTTTAAATATCATCTCTATTATTTTGTCATTTCAATAATGTTATATGAGTAGAATCATAAAGTATGTTATTTTTGAAATTAGATTTCATCATTTAGTATAATGTCCTTAAGATCCTCCAAAGTGTTGCATGTATCAAGAATTTGTTCCTTGTAATAAATAGTATTCCACAGTATGAATATACTGCAGTTTATTTAGTCATTTGTTAATTTTAAGATGTTTTGACTATTTCCAGTTTTTGGCTATTGTGAATAAAGCTGCTATTAACAATTGTGTATGTGTTTTTGTATGAACAAGTTTTAGTCTCTAGGATTAAATGCTCAGCAATGTGATTGCTGAGCCATATCATTAGCTTATGTTTATTTATTTGTTAATTTTTTTAAGGATTTATTTATTTATTTTAGAGAGAGAGAGCATGAGCAGGAGGGGCAGAGGGAGAGGGAGAAAGAAACTCAAGCAGACTCCATGAGCCCAACATGGAGCTCAGTCTCATGAACCTGAGATCATGACCTGAGTCAAAACCAAGAGTCAGATACTCAATGGACTGTGCCATCCAGGCACCCCCATATTTAGTTTGTTTTTTTTTTTTAAACAGAAGCTAATTTAAATAGACTAATTTCCAAGTGACTGTACCATTTTGTTTTATCATTATCAATGCATAAAAGATTCAGTTTCTCTTTGCCCTCACCAGAATTTGGTATTGTCCCTATTTTTTAGTTGTTTTGATAAATATATAGTGTTATATCTTTTTGTCTTAATTTGTATTTCTATTATGGCTAGTGATGTTGAAAATTTTTTGTGTGATTACTTGCCAACTATATATCCTTTTTGGCAAAATGTCTCTATGTATTTTTTTGCCCATTTTCTAATTGGACTGCTTGATTTTTAATTACAGAGTTTTAGAGTTCTTTATACATTCTAGATATGAGTTCTTTGTCAGATATGCTGTTTGCAAATATATTCCCCCAATCTGTAGCTTGTTTTCTTATCTTATTCACATGGTCCTTCACAATATAAAAGTCTAATTTTTTACAAAGTTCAATTTGTTTATTTTTTCTTTTATATATATCATGATTTTTGGCATCATATGTAACAACACTTTACCAAGCCTTAGGTTCTACAGATTTTCTGCTATGTTTTCTATTTTTTAAAAGTCTTACAGTTTTATATTTTGTGAACTAATGACTTATTTTGAGTTCATTTTTTATATACAGTGTAAGGTTTAGTCTAAGGCTCCCTTTTGCTTGTGGATATCCAATTGCTCCTGTACCATTTGTTGAAAAAGCTATCCTTCCCTCATTGTATTGTCTTTGCACCTTTGTCAAAAATAAGTCAGCTGTTCCTGTGTTATCTATTTCTGGGTTTGTGTTGTCTATTTCTGTTCTATTGATCTGTTTCCATCCATAATGCAGTACCACACAGCTTTGATTACTGTAGTTGTATAAATCTGAAATCAGAAAAAGTGAATCTTCCCATTTTTTTTTCTTTTTTTTAAATTTTATGTATTTATTTGACAGAGAGAGAGAAATCACAAGTAGGCAGAGAGGCAGGCAGAGGAAGAAGGGGAAGCAGGCTCCCCACTAAGCAGAGAGCCTGACGCGGGGCTTGATCCCAGGACCCCAAGATCATGACCTGAGCTGAAGGCAGAGGCCTTAAACCACTGAGCCACCCAGGCACCCCTTCTTTTCCTTTTTCAAAATTGACTTAAGTACTCCAGTTCCTTTTTCTTTCCATATTAATTTTAGAATAATCTTGTCTAGATTTATTTAAAAAACATCTCACTGAGATTTTGATAAGAATTGCATTAAGTTGCATTTGGAGAGATTTGACATCTTTATTACATTGATTCTTCCAATCCATGAACATGGTATGTCTCTCTGTTTCATTTGACTTCTTTGATTTCTATCATTAACACTTTTTATTTTGTACTTTTATTTAGCATACAAGTCCTATATATGCCATGCCAAGTTTACATTCAGGTATTTCTTTCTTTCTTTTTTCTTTAATTTTTTTTGAGAAACAGCAAATGGTATTGTATTTTTATTCTCATTTTCTTCATGTTCCCTGCTAGTATTCAGAAATACAACTGATTTCCATATGTTGATATTGCATCCTGCAGTCTTAATGAACTCATTCATTAATTTTGGGAGGTTTTAATTTTTCATGTGGAAATATACCCATTCTTTTTATACTGGATTATGGCACTGGATAGAATTTCTAGTACAGGTTCTTTAAAAATTTAAGGAAGTTTCCCCTCTGTTATGGGTTGAATAGTGTTTTCCCAATTGTTGAAGTCCTAGCCCTCATACTTCAGAATGGGATTTTATTGTACATAAGCTAATTGTAGCAGTAACTAGCTAAGTTAAGTGAGATTGTACCAGTAGGGTGGGCCCTTAATCCAATATGATCAATGTTCTTATCAAAAGGTGAAATTTGGAGCAGACACATAGGGAGAATTCTACGTAAAGATGAGGGCAGATATCAGGTGATACTTCTACATGCCAAGGAATGTCAAAGACAGCTAGAAAACCACTAGAAAGTAGAGAAGTATGGAATGCATTATTCCTCAGAGCCCTCAGAAGGAACCAACCCAGCATACCTTGATCTTGAATGTCTAATATCCATAACTGTTAGACAATGTTTCTGTTGTTTAAATGTT
Source organism: Nasua narica (assembly GCA_028533885.1). Taxonomy (NCBI): domain Eukaryota; kingdom Metazoa; phylum Chordata; class Mammalia; order Carnivora; family Procyonidae; genus Nasua; species Nasua narica. Next base: position 92,705,251 of record CM052807.1, on the reverse strand, counting down.
TCAGGTTTCAGAATTTTGTTACGGTAATTAGCAAACTAATATACCTTCTATTCCTGATCTTCTGAGAAGTTTTTATTTTGTTTTGTTTTGTTTTGCCATGAATGTGTGTTGAATTTCATCAAATGCTTTTTCTGCATCAATTCATATGGCCATGTGATTTTCTTTCTCTAGCCTGTTGATATAGCAGATTACAGTGATTTGTTTTTCAATGTTGAAGTAGTCTTGGATGCTGAAATAAATCCTACTTGTATGTTGTATATTTTTTAATGTATATTGTTAGATTCAGTTTATTAACATTTTGTTGGGGATTATTTTTTAGTCTATATTCATAAGGAATATCAGTTCTGGTTTTGTTTGTTTGTTTTGGACTCTTGTTTTGTTATCAAAATAATATTGGAAACAACTATGTGATTGAACTTCATTGTCTTTTTGGAATCAGGGTATTGCAAATGGAGTTCAGTATTTCAAGTATACCCAGTCAAGTTACAAAATTTTGATTAAATATGGTGGAATAACCATACTTCTGTATTTTTTCTTAAAATCATACTGAAATGATCATAAATGGGTTTCAAAAATGGTACAAGTCAACAAGGACAATGTACACAGGAAAAAGGTAGTAACTAAATTTTAGAAGCTGAAAATGAATAAGTTATGATTAATCTAATACACCAGAGAAAGCTGAAGCTTATCCAGCAGGGTGTGAACCTCTGAGGCAAGCTAATCACAATGCAGAAATCCATTAAATCTTGGGAGCTGGAAACACCAGTTATACTGAATTGGGTTAGCGCACAAGTGTGTCTGAAAACTAGAAGATTACTCAAAAAGCTATATAAATAGTAGCTCAAAAAAAAATAGTAGCTCAAATCCCAGATCCATTCCCATGCTATTCTTAATTAGGAATTACTCTCAGCAGAGGATTACAGTTTATTTTCTAGAGAAGTTGAAAATGGGGACACCATATACAGATGGAAGCAAGGAAATCACTATAAATATAAGGAAGCAAAATAAAAGTCTACATATAAATAGTGGGCTCACTTGACTCATTTAGTTATAAATGAGTCTTTTATTCCCTCTGGGCCTTTGTAGGATTCCTCTCTGGAAAACTGACCAACTTAGGAAAGGAATCTGCAGATATTGATAGTCTTCAAAATATTTCTCCAAAGAAACAATTCAGCCAGATCACTCTACAGTTAAACACAGAAGTGAAGAAGCCTACTTTAATACATTAAATATCGAATCAACTTTTTGGTCTCTCTTAAACATGAGGAAGAAGCCAATAATCACCAAATATGAGAGGAAATCCTTTAATCTGAAAGGCAGAGAGCAAAATAAATAATAAAATAATTGAAACAGATGATTAAAGGAACAGGAGAAAACTTCCTATAGAAATTATAAAGAGAAATGAAATTGCATTATGTAAGAATAAGAGGCAATAAGATTCATAGAACAAAGTTAGTCTTGGAAATTAAAAAGATAAAGGAGTAAAAATAAATTTAGGGGAGAATTTGGGAGATAAATTTAAAGATAAAAAATTTTTAGATAAAATAAAGAGCTAGACTATAGGAAGTAACAGATAAATCTGATTTTCTTTATAAACTTTATATAACTATTCCACTTTTAAAAGTATGTAACAAGTTTTTAAAAATTAAAAGTGTAAGAACCAGACTGGAAATTGGGCATTAACAACAAGCAGATTTGCAACTTCTTAAAAAATTCGACTCCTTCCTGGAAGATAAGAGGGTGTGCAGTGGGCAGAGGTAACTGACTAAAGGTTATTACCTTGATCCACCTGCAGAGAGAGGAGTCTATCTAGACTGCACTGATGAGACTGGTTTTCAAGTGTGCATTTACTATTTTATTTGAGGCTATATGCTATTAGGAGCTAAAGATATTGCAGAAAACAATAGGGCAGAAAATAGGCAGGAAGATTTCAAATTGTAGTTATAAAATGCCAATAAAATATAAGAGGACTGGCATACTGCTGTGATGGGCTAATTCACCACAGCTATAGAAGGTTTTCAGCATCTAAGGTTTCAATTTTACATGGCCTCAAAGTTGTCAGTGTATGAATCTTGGTAGCAGAGGATATTTAATAACATGGAGAAAAAGTCAATTAAAGATGTCCATATTTTCATTAAAATTTAAATGACATTTTTAGGGAACTATAAGACATGATGCTATGGACCATAGCCTAAGAAATTAGCCATAATTAGTGCTAGTTACTGCCAAAGCAATTGACAACAAAGGCTTAATAGGTGGTCTCAGGCTTTGTTCTTTTTTTTTTTTTTTTCAAGATTAACTGATGATTAACTTGGCAAATATCTCATATTGTGACTGTCTTTTTTTTTTTTTTTTAAGATTTTATTTATTCATTCGCCAGAGAGAGAGTTCAAGCGGGGGAGCAGTAGGCAGAGAGAGAGGGAGAAGCAGGCTTCCCGCTGACCAGAAAGCCCAATGTGGGACCTGATCCCAGGATCCTGGGATCATGACCTGAGCTGAAAGCAGCCACTTAATTGACTGAGCCACCCAGGTACCCTTTGCTGATACTGAGTTATATACTTGTCTAGTCCCTTTCCCTCTAAAATTACACACTCATTCATTCAACAAATATTTATTAACCACCAGCAGTTTTTAGGTACTGTGCTAGGTACCAGAGCTGCAAAGAAAATGACCAGATATAGTCTTTGCCTTCATGGAATTTATAATTCAATGGGGAAATTTTATAAGGGTGATACGCACTTCCAAGAAAGATCATGGTCATCAGATGGGGGTGGCTAAGGTAAGAGTGACTTAATTCACTTATAACCCAGAAAGACTCCTTTAAAAAAGTGAGAGTTGAACAGAGAACTAATGGGTTGATAGAGGGGTGGCTGTCAAAGTGTTTTAGGCAGAGAAACAGTATGTGCAAAAGTCTTGAGACAGAATAGAGACTGGTGCCTTCAAGGAAGTGGAAGGACTTTATGGCCAGCATGAGGTGAGAAAGAGAGAAAAGGCAATCTGTTGCAGACTGAATGACAGGTAGGAGTTGGGTTGTACAAGACTACGAGGTATATTGTAGATTAGGGGCTTTATCCCACAGGTAATGGGTAGATGTTGAAGAGTTGGAAACAGAATCTGATGAGTTTTGAGTTCTTGAAATATTTCTCTGACTTCTTTGTGATGAACTAATTGGAGGAAAGAAAAAGCAAATTCAAGAAAGCCAGATGGGAACTTTTTCAGTTTGCTAAGTAATTTTTTGTTGAATTTTCTATTCCTTATGTTTGGTTCTTTATTTTCCTTAATAGGAAGTTAGGTATAGAAAATAGAAAATTTCCATGATAGGCTTTTGAGATGTAAATGATTGTTTCTTAGGTGGTCAAGAAACCCAAATCACTAAAATCTGAAATCCTACTCAGTAACCAACAAATAATAGGTTAGGGGTGTGTGTGTGTGTGTGTGTGTGTGTGTGTGTGGTGAGGAGAGGTCAGGAAGGGCAGGAAGCGTGAAACTGGTTCACTCCACATCCTTTATTTTTCTTGCTATTTGTCCTCCTGCCCTCAGGGATTTCTTGTTTAAGGTACTGGGTTTTCAGCTCTGATGTTTTGTATAAAGCTCTTAGTCAGCTATGATAGAACAGTGTAACTTCCTTCATGAACTATCAACCTATCTCTTTATAATTTTATTATTTTAAACTTAAACATGAATATGTAAACTGGGGTCAAAAGGTCCATGTTTTGACAAGAAAATGGATTTGGAAAGTTAAGGGCATGTCCTCATTCTCACTGATATAAACCATTTGCCTAATTTTAAGTGTATATCAATCAAATGAGTCTGAGAAGTGAAAAAGTTGCAAGTAAGATCTGAAATTCCGCTATCAGAAGACTATTTTTTTAACTTTTTTTTAGCCTGATCTGCTCAGAATGTATTAGAGAGAGGTTTATATAGTTATATAAGCAGAAAATTCAATCTATGTCAATTTGGTGTCTATTATATTCAGTCAGTCTCTGATTGATTGTTCAATCACTGCTTCTTCATTCATTTACACAAGTAGTTATGGAGTAGCACTGCTGTTTGCTTTCAAGTGGTTCTTTCAGGCTGAGTGATATAAATTGGCAATGATAACACAAACGGCAATTACAGTGGATAAGTATGACTCAGAAGCTAATGGGACACAAATAAAAGCATTTAACTCCGACTAGGAAGTTGTCTTAGAGGATTGAAAACCTGAGGGAGGTGTTCCTCTGGGTGCATTGAATTCTACCAGTCACTGTGGAGGAGAAGAATATGCTAAAGCAAGGAAAGAGCATAAGCACACCCCAAGAACAGAGAGGGCATGGCCCATTTGAAGGATTAAGAGTAGTTGCAGGTAGGAGACTGTGAGGGCAGAGGGAATAACAGGAGCTGAGGTTAGAGGGGTAAGTAGGGGCCAGATCGTCATGGGAGCCATGGTAAGGAGTTGGGGGGGTCTTATTATTCTGTGGGTAAAGGAGAGCCATACAGTCTTAAACAGATTTGCACTTTGGACACACATCACTCTAGTTACAAGGCAAAGGATGGACTGGAGGCAAGCAAATCAGTTGGGAAATGGTTAAAGTAATCCAAGCAAGAGATAGTGGTGTACCTTACATTAGGGCAGCAAGAATGAGGAGAATCAGATGAAATAAGCAAAAATTTAGGAGTAAATTAATAAGACTAAATGATTTATTTGGATGAAGAGGTGAGCTAAAGGTGAAGAAAGAGTCAACGATCATGCCCAAGTTTCTGGTTAGATGGATTGAATGAATAGAAATGGATTGGATGAATAGAAATGGGAGTGTTGAGTGTGTGGTGCCAGGAGAACATCCAAAATGAGATTTCTAATAGAAAATTACGTTTATTCAGTGGAGATGGGCGAGTAGGTGGGAGGGGAGTATTTTATCATCAAAAACTCTTTCATTTGTGAATGATATAAAACCTCACTCAAGCAATCAAGGAAATGTATTGGCTCACATTATGGAAAAATCCAAATGTATATTTAGGGCTTCAAACCCATCTGGATCCACAGACTTAGCTGACTGTTAGGACTTGGTTTTTATGTGCTTTCCATAGTAAAGGTCTCATTTTCCTGACCCCCAACAATACTGCACTTATATCATTTTTCACTGCCAGCAATCTCAGCAGACAGAACATAATTATTTCTTGATGGCTTCAGCATTAAGTTCTAGCAGAGAATCTCTTTGGTTCTATTTGACCTGATTTGGGTCATGTGGCTATCTCTAATTCAACCTCTGTGGCCAGATGGAAGGGATGAAAATGTCTACTGCAGTGATGTGACACACACATTTATAAGATTAACATAGGAAAACTGAGAAAAATGGCCGGGTAGGTGATAGGAAATTAAAGCACTAGGAAACAAACTTGAGTATATTCAAGAGGGAGGAAATGGTTAGCTGTGGCTAATGATAGTGTTCAGTCAACTGAGAAAAGAATTTGAAATATTTACTTGATTTAGCAACAAAATGATGATTTATAACCTTGGCACAGAAGTTTCAGTGTGTAGTAGGTCAGAAGAGAAAATGGAGTGCCGCAAATGAATAATTGGTAAAGTGGTCCAGGCTAAGAGTACAGACAACTCTTTGACTGTGAAGAAGAGGTAAGGACTAAGATCATAGTTATGTTCACAGCTGCAGCTGCATTATTCTGGGAGCAAGTAAGCGACCACTAACAGAGTTAAAATAAATGGTGGCTGGACTGCCATCACCACTGTCAGCCCCTCCTGGCTCTGCTTCTGCATTCTTGCAATGCAAGCCTGGTGTCTCATTTTGAGGTGGAGGAGAATGACACTCACCATCCTGACAATAACAACGAAAGATAAGAGTTGATGACAGAAACAATGATCACTTTGATTCCTAACGTAGAGGGCAGAAGGAATGTGAGACAGTTTAAGAATGAAAAAGTATACATATGGGTTTTTTTTTTAGATTTATTTATTAATTTATCTATCAAAGAGAGAAAGAGAGAGAGAGAGCATAAGCAGGGGAAGCAACAGGCAGAAGGAGAAGCAGACTCCCCGCTGAGCAGGGAACCCAATGCAGGACTCCATGCCAGGACTCTGAGATCATGACCGGAGCCAAAGGCAGACGGCAGACGCGTAACTGACTGAGCCATGCAGGCGTCCCTTCACAAAGGTTTTTAATGAAGCACAGTCATTTCTAATTTATAAGTATCCATCTTTAAATTTTTATAAACTGTGTTTAGGTCTGAATATAATATTCACAAGTGTGTCAAAATTGTATAGTAGTTATTAAATGGACTTTGGAATTTAGGTTCAGAACTGGCTCTAACATTTTCTATTTGTGCTTCTTGGAAAAATTATCAAAGCTCTCTATATCTTGACTTCCTCGTTGATAAAGGGTGGTGGCTATTAATAATAATACCCACTACATACACATGCTCTGAAGATTAAGTTACATAATGTAAGAAAAGCATTTATCATCATGCTGATCACATATGAAGTATTCGATCATGTTTCCTACTACTGCCATGGTTATTACATCTTTTATTTAACCCGTTTTCACTTTGCATTAACTAATTAGTATATCTAAATGGTAAGTTTCGTTCAATAATATAGCATAATGCTCTAGGTTAAAAAAAAGTATAGTGAAGTTTTTCTCAATTTGTGGCATGTAAACTACACTTTTATATTTATACTCCAATATATTATTTGGGCATCATTAATTAACAATAACAAAATGCAAAAGAGAAAAACCACGATGTCTGTTTACTTTGTGAAATCACATTAACACTATTTTTACTAACTTAAAACTCAATTTCTACAAAGTTATAGCATTTATTAGCATTCACTCATTTTTAGCTCTTTCATTAAATATAAATTCATGGTGTCCTTGATTTGTGTCCCAGTGAATTCCAGATTTGCACTGAAGCTTGGTCTCGATCTAGTAAATCTCTTCAACATCTTACTTTGGGGTTGTAAAATGACAACCAAAATATTGGCACTTTATATAACAATGAGGTTCTTTTTCCCACTCACACTATAATTTTCTTCTAATCTCTATCAAAAAATTGATGATTCTAGGCGCACCTGGGTAGCTCAGCCTGTTAAGCCTCAGACTCTTGATTTCATCTCGTCGTGATCTTGTGAGATCAAGCCTCATGTGGGGCTCTGTGCTCAGAGTGGAATCTGCTTGAGATCCTCTCTATCCCTCTCCCTCTGCCTCTTTCCCCCACTCATGCATGTGCTCTAAAATAAATAAAACCTTTAAAATAAAAATAGTGATGATTCTAAACTGTACAGATTTATAGCATAGTAGCATCTCAAATGGGAATTAGTTTTATGGTCATGACTTAAAGTAAAAATGAAATAAAATAAATAATGCACTTGAAAATGACCTTCAGGCATAACATTCATTAAATCCAATAAAATTTTTCTCCAGTCTCAGAAGAGAGCTATTTCCTTGGTTAAGCAACAGTGGATAGCATTTAGGGACAATGTCACAGAAAAAAGTATTTACTACATGTTTAAAAATAAAGACTATACTTACTGCACACAGCAAGATGCTTACCTTCAGGTAGTTGAGACAGATAATTGAGAACAGCAGAGTTGTATCTTCCATTTCATGCTCACTCAGAGCCATAAACTCATCCTGTGGGCAGTGGATAAAATCAGTCGATCTCTCTTTCTCTGCCCTCTGAACATGTATAATTGAATTTATTTAAAATTACATAAGCACACCATGATATTTCATTATAATATTTATTAGATGACGACAGTATATGAGATCCTTTAACATCTATGAGCACTCTTTTCATAAACATATATGAGAGTTAGACTTAATATTAACTAACACGTTTTTTAGCCCATTAATTGAAACAAGCAAAAAATACCGATTTGGCAGAACTATTGCCCAGAGTATGTTAGGAGTATAATAATAACAAAAAATAAATTATAGACCCAAAATATTCAGGCTAGCTATTTGCTGGGCCCTCCCAGTATAGTGGTGATGCACAACAAGGTCTGGAAACATCTGCATCTTTCTGATATGGGGGTGTAGGTTCTGGGGAAAAGGGGTATTACAAAGCTGTAGGACCATATTGAATGCACTAATTGGTGCTATATATGCTGAAATTAAACTATCTTGGCAATTGTGATAGATATATTTTCTGCAAAAGCAGAATTCCCCTAACAATGGTTTTAAAAGATATCCTAACATATGTTTACATATATTTTTTCTTTTTTGCCAGGATCAATTTTACTTAACCTATATGAATACACTGCAGATGAATAAATGGTGTGTTGGGCTCTATGGACCAATAATTAAAATTGAAAAATGCATGTTTTCCTTCCTGAGGATGGACTTGCTGTATGACCACATATGGACAGACTCACTGGCTTCTATGTAAAAATAATAATAATAATAACAATGGAGTATGTATGTATGTATGTAGGCATATGGAGAAACACATTCTTCTTTTTTCTCCTAGGTCTATACCACCTTGTATTATCTTCATAGATTCACTTTCTTTTTTGCTATTATTTTAAATATTTAACATGCTGTTATTGGAAAAATTTATTTGAGGGAAGTGTGTAGACTAAGATTCAAAAAAAAAGGAGGAAAAGAAGGAAGGGAGAAAGAAGTAATTAAAATATACCACTTTACTTAAGAAAGTTGTAATAAATTGACAGTGGATTAAAGTCATATGGTTAAATTAAAAAAACTACAAAATTTAAAAAACACAACAAATTAAGTCTAAAATAATAACAAGCACCCATTTGTGTGTGTGTGTGTGTATGTGTGTGTTTAGAAACATCAACACTAGTTACTAAACAGTAATATTTTCAGGACCTCAGAGTTGAGTTTATTTCACTTTGTAAAATATATGGCTCCTTTGCAGTGATGTCCTGGGTGTAATAAATCAGTGTTGGATTGTAAAAAGCCTTCAATTCAAAGTGCTATTAGTAATTTAAGTAAGTCTTAAGTGACAAGAACATAGATTACTTCATGCATTTCTAATTCTGATGTTAAGGCTGAATTATGATGGATCAGGTTTTAATTGGGCATTTTGTAATAAAGTACTAAAATATTTTTCATGTAAATAAATGGCACCAAAAAAATCTTACTCTCAAGCGAGTTTTAAAATTATACCCAACACTTAAGACAAAAAGGCATACTATACACTCTGCACTAGTCCCTTCCTGAAAGGAATGAAGGAAAGAAAGAAGGAAGGGATGGAAGGGAGGGAGAGAAGGAGGAAGTCTAGATTGCAGACTAATATATCAGTTTTTCAAGCCATATTTCACGGTTGGTTAGCGGTGAGAAGACGAGAGAAGATGAAGTTCTTAGGTTCTTTTGTGCTCCGCTGCTTCTAGTATTAGCCACACCAGAGAGAAACAATGAAGGTAGCAAATAAGAGAAACTATTTATTTCTGGACCCTGATTTTAAATAGCATACTAAGGGCACCTAGGTAGCTCAGTCAGTTGGGTATCCGTCCGCCTTTGGTTCAGGTCATGATCCCAAGGTCCTGGGACTGATCCCTGCATTGGGCTCCCTGCTCAGCAGGGAGCATGCTTCTCCCTCTACCTCTGTATCTCCCCTTGCTTGTGCTCTCTTACTCTCTCTGTCAAATAAATAAATAAAATCTTTTAAGCAAATAAATAAATAAATAGCATACTAGTTGGAGGGAGCAAGTGTTTCCTCTCTTTTCCCAAGTTATTTCCTTAGTCTTTTCTCTCTTCTTCCACTAGCTTATTCCTACAAGAGGAGGGGGGAGGAGGAGGAATAGGGGAAGAGGAGAAAAGATGCCCATTGATGAGAGTAAAAACAGAGATCACAGGTCTCCCTTACTCAGATTCCACCTGGCTTTTTAGGATCTGCCTATCCTCATTCTGTTCCACTTCTGTTCACCAGGTCAGAGCTTTCTGCCCTACAGAGGCAGGCTGCGATCTTTCTTATGGTCAGGTAGGTTATAGTGATCCTCTGAAAATCTATAGGTGGCTTCTAGATCTAGATTGGAGAGGGGATGTAGCAGAGGCTCATTTTAATGCACCAGCTTGCATTGTGTTTGCCAATCTAACATTATAGGACTGCTCATTTATCTCCAGTTCAAAATTCAGGAGGGTTGACTAGACAGCTCCAGAATCCCCAAATACTCATTTTATTGTCATTGTTGCTACTAAGAAAGCAGAATATTCAGTGTTCCAAAGAGAATATATTAATAAAGTTTGATGCCTTGAAAGACTCTAATATAATTTTAAGAAAGTAAAAACTATATGTTATGTTTTTTATTTTTTCCAGTGACTGCAATAACTAATATGGGAATATTTCCAAACCCACTTTTGGGAACATATAAGTCAAAAGCAGTAATAAAAAATTGTATAATTTTGTAAGTTTCACAGCCTGACAGTATTGCTTTAAAAACTGCAAATCTTTGACACATTATGGTTTAAGAATATGCTTTCACATGTCTAATTGCTAGCTGATAGAAAGACATGAATCTGCATGGAATCCAAAGTTTCCATCTGTCTAACTGATTGCTTCAATGTGAGTTTGCTAATAATGAATTTTATTTTAAAAAATGAACAAATTCATTAACATATGAAAATGTGATTTTCCTTTTTTCTGAAGATTATAGTGTAGTTATACCTGCATATCACCTAATCTCAGATTCCTCAGCCTAGATCACTTTCCCTGGTCACCCACCCTTACAGCATCCTCTGTTTTTATCAAAGAATTGTTAGTGCACAAGCAGGTAGGAGGGTATTGGTATAATCATGGTTGATGGACTGCATCCCTCAGTATATTGTAAGCTCCATGAGTAAAGAGATCACTTTGGTTTTGTTCATCATATTTCTGTCATCCAGTGCAGAGTCCAATATATGAGTAAACTTCAGTCTAAACCAACAGATCACACTTTTAATGCAGATGTAGATATTAGAATAAACTATAGTTAAGTCAAACATTAATTTGAGAAATTTGCAAGATTGGAGAATTTAATCATTTTGTTTAAAGTAATTATTGTTAGGTAAGATCTTAATATTGTCATTTTGTTCATTGTTTTCAGACTGTTGTAGATTCTTTGTTCTTTGCTCTTTTGTTGTCTCTGTGATTTAATAATTTTTTTGTGGAGGTATACTTTGACTCCTCTATCATAACCTTTTGCGAACCTACCATAAGTTTTTCTTTCATGTTTACCATAAGAATTACATGATAAGTGTGGTGTAGCCCTTTTGGGGTTCAACCTATTTGGAAATCCATGAATCTGGGTGCTCGCTTCTCTCCCCAAGTTTGCAAAGTTTCCATCTAGTTCTTTGAATTGATTTTCTGCCCCTTTCTCTTTCTTGTATCCTTCCAAGATTCCCATAATGCATACATTGTTTCTTTTAATGACAGACCATCAAAAGAAGGTAGGATTTCTTTATTTTTCTTCATTCTTTTTTTTTTTTTTCTCATAACTGGGTCATTTCAAATGATCTGTCTTTGAATTCACTGATTTTCTCCTACTTTGTCAAGTCAGTTGTTAAAGCTCTCTATTGAATTCTTCAGTTCAGGCATTGTACTCTTCAGCTTTAGAATTCCTGTCTAGTTTTTATTTATTTTTTTAATGGTTTGTCTTTATTTCTTTGTTGAACTTCTCATTTGCCTCATGCATTGTTTTCCTAATACTGTTTCTCATCTCTGTTGTTCCTGTAGTACACTCAACATCTTTAAGTTTACTCTGAATTCTTTGTCAGACAGTTCATAGATTTCCATTTCTTTAGAGTCAGTTTTAGAGTGGAGCTTTATTAGTTCCCTTTGATAGTGCCGTGTTTACCTGATCCTCTCTGATCCCTGTATGCATTGGTATTTGCACTTTTGAGTATAGGTCTCCTCTACTAGAATTTATGGATTTGTTGACAAGGAAAGACCTTAGCCAGTCAGCTTAGTTTGGAGTAAGCTTGATGAATCAGCTGGTAGTGTCTGTAAACAAGCAGGGTTTGCTATTGGGTTCCCTATAGTTAGGAAAGGCCACTGCCCATGCTCAGGGGTTAGAGGGAGGGTACCATAGCTGGATTCTGCAGTCAGGTGGGATTGCTATTTGGACTCCCTGATTGAACGGGGTCACAGATTATGCTCCATGAGTGCCTGGGGTCACTGGTTGGGTTCCCTGGCTAGATGAGGCTGTAAGTTCTGTTCAGCGATTGAGCAGACCTCTAAGCTAAGCTTCACTGCTGGGTTGGGTGGTAGATTGGACTCCATGGTACTATAGACTGGACTCTAAGGCTACTCAGGATCATTGCTCAGGTTCCCTGATTATCTAGGGCCAGAGGGTATGCTTAACAGTTGGGCACAGTTGCTCGTTTGTCTCCCTAATCATAAAGGCCACAGGATGTGCTCTGCTGCTGCTGGGTATCTGCAACCACACTTCCCAGAAGGGCTATGTTCAGCAGTTGGGCTGGAGTGCAAATTTGCTCCCCAACCTGGGAAGAAACTGTTGGCAGGCATGTAAATTGTTATAGCTACTATGGAAAACAGAATTAATGTTCCTCAAACATTTTACAATAGTACAATCATTTGATCCAGCAATCCCATTTCTAGGTATATATCAACAACAAGCAAAAAATAAATAAAAATAAAATCACTATCTTGAAGAGATACATCTACACCTCCATGTTCACTGAATTATATACAAAAGACAAGACATGGAAACAACCAAAGTGCCTTTTGATAGATGACTGGATATAGAAAATGTGATACACACACACACACACACACACACACACACACACACACAAAATGGAATATTATTTATCCATGAGAAAGAAGGAAATTCTGTCATTTGTGACAAAATGGATGAACCTCAAGGGCATTAGGCTAAGTAAAACAAATCAGAAAAAGATAAATAGTGTATGATCTCACTTATATGTGGAATATAAAAAGAAACTGAAAGCACAGAAATAATAGATTGGTGGCTGCTGGGGGTGGAGGGTATGTGGAGAAAATGGACGATCATAGTTAAAGGGTACAAACTTCCATTTATAAGATGAATAAGTTCTGGGGAGCTAACCTACAATGTGGTAACTATAGTTAACAATACTGCATCATTTACTTGAAAGTTGCTAACAGTTCCTACCACAAAAAAAGGTAACTATGAGGTGATAGATGTGTTAACTAGCCTTATTATGGTAATCATAAATATATATCAAATTATCACATTGTACACCTTAAACTTATACAATATGATATTTCAGTTATATTTCATAAAGCTGGGGAAAATTTGCAAGAATTTAAAACATTGCTACTCATCTCACTAACTTTTACTTTTTTATTTTGGAAACTATGTTTACTTTTCATAGTTGTAGGCCAGTTATGCTAACCAGAGAAAATTGAAGTAAATAGCACATGGCCTGCAACATAGTAAGTTGTCAATAAACTACTTATTAGTATTGTTAATAAAAATATTACTATATGCCCATTCTTGGGACAAATGTGAAAATCTACTATCCAAAGTTACTTCAAAAGTTATGTATTACAGCCCCTCTATCTCATGCTATGCCCAATCCACAGAAAGTTTTTCAAAATTCCTCCAGAACACCAAATCCATATGACTTTCTAACCCTTGCATATAACATTTGCTGTGCCAGAAAGACTCTTCTGTTCCTAGTCATTAGCACACACAGTTCAACTTCAAGGCTTCCATGTAAGAGTCAATCTCTGTCTCACAGAACATTGGCCATAATACTTTTAGCACATTTTACTTCAGTTTCGTCTTATTTATTTTTATCCCTTCCAAGCCTCCAAAGCAGTATCTGGCATATAATAGGCTCCCACAAAATGATTATGGTGAGAATGTGTAAATCCAATGGAGTAGGTTGTTTTCTTTTAGCATAATATGGATTTTTTTCATGTGGTTCTTTAAATTTGTTTCAATTTTATTTTTCAGATGGTGGGGCTTTATTTACTAAAAGTGACCTCAGATATTGTTAAGTATACCTGTCCTATTTCCTGCCAAACTTCATCAGGTGAAGATAAACCACTATCTTTGTGTTTTCCAACATTTGCTGCTGGGACTGGCTTTCTCAAACACACAAGAAATTAATTAGAGATGCTTTTCTCACAGATTATCCAGGGATGAGGCCACTCTCTGGGTCCATTGACAGAAAGTCCAAACTCCTAGTAAAGATCCTTAGTAAATACTGGCTTTTGTATAGTATAGTAGAGAGTATATATATAGTATACATACTATATATATATAGTATATATATAGAGAGAGTATAGTATTTCTACTATACTATATACTTTTATATAGTATAGTAGAAATCTCTGATTTCTGAGAAATCAGAAATATTTAAATGGTACATGTGGTATATTTCTTTCTTAGCGGTGATAAATTCCTTAAAATCAATTCTGTTTTACTGAGTCCTTTCTAAGTATGAACATTTGGCATGTTGAAAGTTACAAAGCTGCTAAGTGTTAAAACAGGAGCTTTAGAATAAAGTTTATTTGCCAACTTAATATGGTGGATATCTTAATTCTCTGCTTGGTAAACTCCAGTTGAAATTGATATTGGAGTGGAGCTGAGCTACTAAGTAAACAATGGTGACAGTCCACACTACTAATACTAACTTAACTGAAAGAACTGAAAGATTTCCTGGGATGCGGGACTGTCTGTAATAAAACTGGGGAGGTACTGGGCAATTTGGGAAGGGTTGTTCTCTCTAGCTGGTCTGTTTATGTCATGCTTAGCTTCAGCAGCCGGGAGTGCACTATTTTATTCTTCCTAATAGCAGCTGTGTTCTATTATTAAAATAAAGTAAATGAGAAGTTGTTGTTATGAGCTGGGTATTTATTAATATCTACATTTATTTATAATTTGCTTCTGGATAGATGGTATAGCACAAGGCTTAGTGAACTTGATTTTGAAGCCAAGTGCCTGGGTCCAAATCCTAGCTCTACCATTTATTTGTTGAGTATCCTTGGGCAATTTTTTTAACCTCTCTGTGCCTTAGTTCTCTCGTGTGTAAAGTTTCTAATTCTAGACCCTATGTAATTGGCTTGTTACTAAGGATTAAGAAATTGAGGATAATTATTAAGGTTACTAACAGATTAAGTAATATGTGCAAATTTTTTAAAATAGTCATTACTATTGTTATTGTTATCATAACTATTGTTACCATTATTAATTTGCTATTAATTAGATGTGTAATTCTTTTTTTTAAACGATTTTATTTATTTATTTGGCAGAGAGAGAGAGAGCACAAGCAGGGGTAAGAGGAGAGGAAGAAGCAAGCTCTGAGCAGGAAGCCTGCATCAGGCTCTGGGATCATAACCCATAACCATCCCAGGACTCTAGGATCATAACCCAAGCTGAAGGCAGACACTTAACTGACTGAGCTACCCAGATGTCCCTAGATGTGTAATTATTTAGTTTCCTTATCTGTAAAATGGAGGTAGTATCTCATATAGCTAATGTGAGGATTAAGAGGGAAGAAGGAATATTGGAAAATAGCACAATGACTAACAAAAAAATCTACTCTTAAAATTTTACTCAGTGTCATTATTACCAATATTATCAAAAGTGTTTTATTATTATTAATTTGTCTTATTCTAGTTCCAAACACTAAAAACAGCACTCATGGTTATAAGCAGATGCTTTGGATTCTTGGAAAGCTTTCAATTATCTAATTTAATGTTTCCTGTGATATTTCTTCACATTATGGTTCCAGCACCCAATAAGCTGTCTCATAGGGACAACTTTTGCAGATGATAATACACCTGGGACAAGTTACTTAGCCTTCTCTAGGATGCTTTGCCATCCACAGGGGATGGGTACATACATCAGTGGCAGAGACAACAGACTGCTGCTTTATCTTCAGTGTGTAGTTGTCAGGGTCCCGAAGAAAATTTTACACAATTGACTTTCTGGGGCAGATGACTCCCCTGCTTTTGCCACCTTTCCCAAAGTTCTTAGTTCTTATAGTTCAGGGACTGCACTTTTCAAAAACTTCAAAGGACAGATGAGATTAGAACTGTACATACAAATAATAATAATAATAAAATAAATGGAAAAAAAAGAAAAAAGAATTGCACATACATAAAATGTTTCCTGAGAAAGAAAATGAAAAACTGGAAGCCAACTTTTAAAGCACACATTTCTGATTAATAACCAGTGCAGGTGCCATGTTTGAGTTGAGGAAGAAAGAAAGGGAAGAAACAGGAGATGGAAATTGTAAACCAACTGGTAGAGCTTAGCTAAACCTTTGAGTCTCCCAGAAATGCATTTTTAAGCGTACATTCCAAGCCTGTAATGTGACTATAGATTCTTTATGCCTCCGTATGGCCAGGTTATAGGCTTTGTAGCTCAGGAAAACAAAAACAAAAACAAAAACAAAAACAGAAGATTGGTTTAGGTATTTAGGTTATAACACCAGGGATTACATAAATACAAATCAACCTTAGAACAACATTTGATATTATCAGACCTATGAACAAGGTAACCATATCCAGCCTTTAAAGTCTCCGAAAAGGTGTGGTATTGAGTAAGAAATGTCTGTCCTCGCATGAACTCATTGTACAGTAGAAGGATTTAAAAGTGGCTCTTTTTGTAAGAAAATATGCAAACTCACCAAAGAGAGATATCAGATACTTTCAGGTGGCCTAAGCCTTGGCTCTTACAAATATATTTGGATGCTCATTCCGTTGACATCCTATGGTTGGATTTGGAAGGCTTTTGCACAAAACCAAAGGAGTGCAGTAAATATGTGCAACAAGATCAGTTTTACTCCATTTCTGTAATTCAGCCCTGTTTAGAGTGACAAAAAAGAACCCTGTAAGGTTTAGGCTTCCAATTAAAGAGAGGGTTTTAAGCCCAACTGTCCCGTAGCTTGTGATGTGATAGGAAAGAGTCACAGCGAGCATAGGCAGTGTGCCAAATGAAAACCAATATGCACAAGTGGAAGGGACACAAAGCAAACAATAATGGCTAGGCATGCTTTCATACAGTGACGGCATTAGTGTTTCTTAACGCTATGGAAGATAAAGAAGATTTTCAAGATTGTAGAAGGCAAGTAGATCCATTGTCTTACTGAGAAGTGAATGTGCTTTAGGAATTCCTGGAAGTGTTTTTATAAACATAGTTTTATGAATAAAAGATGATTTCTGGAATTCATTATGAGTTCAGAGAACCACTAGTTTTCAAGGTGTGTTCAGAAAGTCATAGTGAAATGAGTATACACAGCAACCAGGTAAATAGAAAACATGGATTTCTCTTTCTGGCAAGTAGAGAGTATTTTCCATGAGAAAAGTTACTTTTAGCCTTTTTAGTTTGCATGGGAATGAGGAGGACAGGGAGAGCAGTGGTGTGCAGCACCTCACTCTTTACATCAATTTCCAGCATGCATGCACTTGCTTTTTCTCTTAGATTCTTTCAATCCTTACAAGGTTGATACATTACATAACTTGTGCGATTTTACAATAGCTCAGTCAGGCTTACATAACAGGACCATTTCTGAAGGACTTTCTCTTGCCAATATTCACTCAGTTTTGCTGTTTGTTGCATTTTTATAAGATCCTCAGACTAGCTTTTTTTTTTTTCTTTTAGTAGTATGATAGGCCGTGTTTAATGGGAGTGAACAGGATGTAAAAATCTGGCAAACAGGATCATCATCATCAAATAATACTTATTTATGTACTAAAAAGATTTATTTATTTATTTTAGAAAGAGGGGGAGGGGCAGAGGAAGAGGGAAAGGGAGAGAATCTCAAGCAGAGTCCCTGCTTACTGTGGAGCCTGAGGCAGGGCTCAATCTCAGGATCCTAAGATCATGACCTGAGCCAAAATCAAGAGTCAGATGCTTAACCAACTGAGCATCCCCCCTCTCCCAGTGCCCAAACAAATAATATATATTAATCATTTCACGTGTTTTGGGAATGCATTCAATATCCATTGTTCAATAATTGATTGATATTAATTATGTCCTTACTACATTCTCAGACATTGCTAGTAGCTAATCATATGTCTCTCTTTAAATTACTAAACAATTTATTATAATAACATCTGTAATAGTTATTTGACAAAAACTTGTGCATTTCATAAATTTAAAAAAAAAAAGATTTTTTTCTTCCATGAGCCAGGTATTATGCTAAATGTTTTATGTACATCATTTCTAAACCTCCCCAAAATCTCTTCGGCATAGAATTAAAACCCTCTTTTTAAAGCTAAGACATGGAGACCCATAGACACTGAGTGATATACCTCAAGTCACAGATCTAATAGTGGGGAAGGGGTTTCCCAAACCTTGATTGTTTGAGGCCCAGCTCACCTCCTTTCATTAGACCACATGTTTAAGAGTTATCAAACCTTACTGAAAAGTCTTAATATTCAGGGAAACATAGCTTAAAATTTCACTGACTAATCTGGTGTTTTCCATGATTTATTCATTCAATATAATTTTACTTGGTTTTTGATTAAATTAAGATGTTAGTCATTGATTTTAAGCAATGAATCAGCAAGACTATGGGCTGGACAAGCAATGAAAGTAAAAAAAAAAAAAGCCAAAGGAAGAAAGATGATCTATGTTGAAGTGAAAAGGAAGAACTATAGACAGATGATCATTGTGACTAGAATTTGAAAATTCTCCTTAGGAAATTCTCCAAGGAGAAATCAAATACTCACAAAGTGACCTCAATTTTTTCTTCTTCCTACTCTCTTTCCCTCCATTAGTCTTTCCCTCCCTTCTTTCCTTCTTTCCTTCCTTTCACATTAATTAATTACCGATACACAAGGTTCTATGTTAGACGATAGGACTACAGTGATGAATATTGAAAGACACACATGTAAAGAGATAATTATAAAATATAATTAACTCTTTACCAGGTGCTAAGAAAGCAAAAAGAGCAGTTGAAATTCCCAATGTAGAGAATTAAGTAAAGAGAATTGAACAAATTAAATATATAAATATATATAATTCATATACATACCTATATATCTATATCTGTTTATAGATACCCCAAATTTTTATTATATATGTTGGACATATACAAATATATATAACAAGGATATACATACAGAGTATTTGCCTTAGGGAAGAAAGCTTCTTGAGAGCATGGACCATGTAATATATTTAACTATTTAAAAATCATCCACTGAATTTATCTTATTCTTGATAGCTGATCCTCAATAAATACCTAAATTACTCTCTTTGGTGAATGCTTAAACTGTGACAACTTCTTATTTCCTTCAGTTTCATTTTATCTATGAGTTTTAAATTTTTAATTTATATTGAGATTCTATTCAACACCTTTACTAACAACAGTATTTGTATAATGTCTATTGCTTCACAATTTTCAAAGTATTGCCACATAATCATCTCATTTTTAAATTTCTTAAGCAGTCTGGGTTCTCATTTTTCAGATGAATAGACAGAGGTCATAGAATTCTTTGTGACTTCTTTGTGGTCATTCAGCTGGAAAAGGGCCATCTAAATCCTGGGCTTCTAAGCCTACAGCCTTTGATATTATATTGACTCTATGAGAAAATATTTAAAGTGAGACCTCACATTTCATAAGCCTAAATTAAACAAAACAAAACAAAAACAACTTTCCTTTCACACAACATAGTAAGTAGCTGTGTGGGCTTTGTAGATAGTCACACCTGGAGGCACTATTTACCAACTGTAAGTCTTTGGTGGAGTTAAAATTAAACTTTCTGAATTTTAGAATCTCCATATTTCAAAAAGTAAGTAATAACTGCCTCAGAAGATTTGTTGTACAGATGGTATGAGATTACATGAGGGGCTGGCCCACACTAGGAACCCCAAAATGGAAGGCATTATCATTATCAGAGAAATAATCCACATGCACTAAGGCAAATCAAGGAAGGACAAGTTTTGTACATTTAATTTGCTCAAGGAAACATCAAGGGAAAGATGAAAATTAAATTGGTTTTTACAGGAAGATTATCTTTAGGTTAGCTAAAAAGGGAATTCCAAACAGAATTTTTCCCCAGAGGGACAGAACAAGTAAAGGCAGGAAAAACAATGGTGAAAATGGAGGAAAATAGGGTGGTCATTCTGACCAGAAAATACTTACGTTGGGGAATTAAGGAAATAAGGCAAAATAGAGAAATGAAATCAGTTTAGGGGGCCTGGATTCCATGTTGAGAAAAGCCTTCTACTAACTTCTGAAGCAACGGATAACATATTAGAAGTGATTTTTTTCTTTTTTTTTTTTTTTACAGTGTTACAAGATTAATTGTTCATGCACCACACCCAGTACTCCATGCAATAGTACCCTCCTCAATACCCACCACCAGGCTCGCCCAACCCCCAACCCCCTCCCTTCCAAAACCCTCAGTTAGAAGTAATGTTTTTGGGAAAGAGTTCTAAGTCTTAGCATATGTTGGGTGAAAAGAGCTCAAAACAGAAACCAAGGCATAGGTTACTGCAAATGCTAGAACACATGTAAAATGGTTCCTTTTGGTTACTAGCTTAGCCTAGTAAGAAGCAGACAAAATATTCCCTGGTGTGTCTCCTCAGATAGATATGTTACAGGAACTTCACAATCAACCCTCCCACAACTGCCTCAAATATGGCTTTTATCCTTTGTTATCTCTCCTTTCTGACCAGCTACTTTGTCACCCAAATCTAGGAATTACCCTTAACCTCATATTATCCATCAAGTCAGCCATTTAGTCAGACAATCCTGTCAGTTCTTCTTGGTAAATATCCTTTCTTTCAACTTCATGTCCACTGCAAATATTCACTGAGCATCTAGTAGGTACTGGGATATAGGACATGTGGCCTACGGTCTAGCACAGAAGGCCAACACTCAGTTGATCTCCTGGGTGTGATCATTGATACAGAGAAGTATAATGTCCTAAGGTTGTGTATTATAAGGCTGTGAATCCTACCTGAAGGGTCAATGAGAGCTTATCTGGAGACGTAAAATGAAAACCTAAAGGATGAAAAGGAGCTAAGTAATTAAAGAGAAGCAAAAAGAAGGAAAAATAATTCAGGAAGAAAGGTACATCATTTGCAGTGGTCCTGAGTCAGTAAAAGGTAGGACGTCTGTGGGGAAAATAGAAAATTTCACGGAAATAATAGATTACCTGTTCTGTGTATCTTTCCCTGAACTACCAAAATAATTTTCTTATTTTCTTTCCTTCTTTCTTGGA
Source organism: Nasua narica (assembly GCA_028533885.1). Lineage (NCBI taxonomy): Eukaryota > Metazoa > Chordata > Mammalia > Carnivora > Procyonidae > Nasua > Nasua narica. Next base: position 92,684,125 of record CM052807.1, on the reverse strand, counting down.
CTTCTCTCCTCAGTTTTTCACCTGACTGCTAGAGTGACCTTTCTAAAACGCAAACCTCATTATGCCACAAATTCCACAATGTTTCTCCACTGCCTACTCAATAGGGGTTAAATTCCCATTTTGGTACATGGGATCTTTCAGTTTCCTTCTCTGTATTCTCCACCACCTCCAACCCAAAGGGCCAATAATTCTATTTTTGGCTTTTCAAATGAGTCATGCCTGTTCACATACTTATATCTTTACTAAACATGATTTCTCCAATCTAGATGCCTTTGTCTGTTTGGAAAACTCCTACACATCCTCTGATGGAACTCATAGGCCATGTTCTCTAAACCAGAGGTCAGCAAACTATAGTCCATAAGCCAAATCCAACCCTGGCAGTGTATGACCTATTAGCTAAAAATGGCTTTTACTTTTTTTTAGAAGCTGAAATAAATTTTAAAAAAGAATATTCTGTGATATGTGGAAATTATATTGAATTTCTTTTTTTTTTAAGATTTTATTTATTTATTTGACAGAGAGAGAGAGATAGGCAGAGAGGCAGGCAGAGATAGGCAGAGAGAGGGGGGAAGCAGGCTCCCTGCTGAGCAGAAAGCCTGATGTGGGGCTCGATCCCAAGACCCTGAGATCATGACCTGAGCCAAAGGCAGAGGTTTTAACCCACTGAGCCACCCAGGCACCCCGGAAATTATATTGAATTTCAATGGCCAGACATGCAATTTTATCGGAATGCAACCATGATCATTTGTATTGACTGTGGCTGCTCAATACATATTCATTAAATGAACAAATGAATGAATGTAAATGGAGTCATGGCCACGGAAGATGAGAATGGATGTGGAGTGTGTTGAGTACTAAACTGGCATTTAATACCCACATCACAAATCTGTGCTGCTTTTCCTTTTGATTTTTAGCTGAATTTGTTAAGTGTAATAAAATAAGGAATTATTTGCATTTGAATTGTCAGAAAATATAAGAGATATTTGACTAAATGGGAAAGGCGACATTGCATATTAAGTTCTTACAAGCTCCAGTAACTAACTCTGAACTTTTATTACCTGGAGGACCATTTCCTGATTTTTATGAGAGCCATTCTGGGCAGTATATTCACACACGCTGATGCCTTTTTGTGCTCTTGGGCCAACTTCTCATTTCATCTTTTCTTACAACTGACTTATTTGCCTTTTGTACATGAGGCTGCATTTAATTTGGCTAAAAATCAAGAACAGATATTGCAATGTAAGAAATATAAAACTATCCCTACACTTAAAAGAAACATACACACACACACAAGTCCACAGAATATGTAGGGGAGATTTTTTTTTTGGGGGGGGGGAGATTTTTTTTTTTCTTAGTGTTAGTACAATGGAGACCTCAGCTTTTACCTAGGAAATATCTATTGCTGAGAATAAGACCAGATTAGTTATTTTCATCAAAATGCTGAAATGGGATCTCCAGAAATCTATTTTCATGAAAGATTTGTGAAGCCCCTGAGAATTAATTCATTCTGAGCAAAACGAGAGTTGGGCAAACAAATTTAAGGCAACAGCAGAGCATTGGCAGTCAGAGAGAAGAGATGACTCTGAAAACAACAGGGTATTGGCTCTAACTGTCTGCCACACCAGGCCCATGAACTCTTCTCTAGTCCCCAGATAGAAATGTTAAACCCAAAAGGATAGTTTGTTAGAATCTCAGTATGATGCTGAGTTATAAGCAGCACTGCTTTAGGTTCTTTTCAAAAGTGCATGAAAAAAAAAAAAGTGGGTGTGGGTAAGGAGAACGACCTTCTCGTTCCCCAGGTCTTGAATCTACAATGGATCTGTGCTTCAGTGGCAGTGACAGGGGCACAGGCAGTGGCCCTGGCCACTTATAGAGGCACTTCCAGAGGAATTCTATGGAAATAAAGTTGTACCTAGTATCAGTATCAGCACAAAGTCAGCACCAGGAACTGTGAAAACACAGAAGAGGGCCATCAAAATTTGGAAAAAGTTTCCTACAGGATGGATTAGACAATCTGAGACTGAATGAAGGAGAGGGGAGATGGAAGAACATTTACTACAAAGGCTTGGCCATGATGAAGGTCATGGCCCATTTGGGGGAACTGCAACTCATTTAATTCTGACCACAAACCTTTGAAGTGGGTACAATTATCATCTCATGTACAAATGAGAAACTGAGACATAGAGAAGTATCTTGCCTTAAGTTACATAGCCAAAAAGTGGCAGATCTAGAATCTAACTCAAGCAGTATATCCCCCAGGTCTGTCATCTTAAACTCTACTGTGTAACATTACTCATTTAGTCCAGGGCCTCAATCCATAGTAATTGTACTGAACGGAGGTAGTTTTATTGACTTGTTTTGTTCAATGAGTCTTAAATTTCAAGTAAGCAATTCCCACCCCCCCCCATCCCCCTTTAGGAGAAAAGGCATATTTAAAAGTACACCAAATGTTATTAGGAATTTGGTCAAAAGTTGATGCACATAAGCTGATCCTCTACATCTTTTACATTTACAACTTTAATTATAATTTTTAAGACTCATTACTGGCATCTCTTTAAAAGATAAGGAAGCTAAATATCAGAGAGGTTAACTATTTTTCCACTGGTCCCCTAGTGGCAAAGCTCAGACCACATCCAGGATGCCCAAAATTCTTGTTTGTTCCACTTTTCCCACTTCATTTCCTCAAAGAGAAATAGACATTAATGTGATTATTTAGAAAGAACCCATTAATTAATTAATAGAAAGAGCTTTTTAGTGTGTATTCTGTGTAGGTGCCTTGCTAAGTTCTGGAAGTATAAAATAAATGAGTCACAGTCATGGTCCTCAAAGATAGACATGTGGAAGGAGACAGACGTGAGGACAAATAATCTCCATAGTCCATAAGCAGCCCACCCCTGAACATGATAACTTGTACTGGGAAAAAAGTAAACTCAAATCTTAGGGAGAGATTAGGGTAGTTTCTTGAAAGAGGTAACATTTGATTTGCATCTTGAAATGTTATTCAGTTCACTAGAGAGTAGGATTCCAGGCAACAGAAATAATATAGATCAATCATTGATTGCTCATTTAAAAACCACTGTGGGGCAGGCTATATGCTGTATACTGGATTACAGGAGCAGACAAGATAATAAGGTTGCTGTCTGTGTGCATTTTTATTTTAGTGGGAAATTTGGAGGGTTGACTACAGGCAATTTGTCTTTTAAAAGTAAAATGAAAATGTTTCATAAGGAGACTTAATTTGGGGATAGAGAGAAGAGGGAAGTAGAGATATTTCTGAGGAAGTGACACTGAAGTTAAAGCCTAGAGGATAATAGAATTATCTACTCTTACGTGGAAAACAGAACAGGCAGAACAGTAACTCAGTACTGAGAGACAGTAACAATACCATGTCTAATGGCCCTGATGCAATGATCAGCTATGCATGAAGATGAGCATTATTTACACATAGTGTGGCCTAAGATGGTTCTAGAGAGGTGGGCAGGGACAAGTCAAGGAATACCCACGGGCAACAACAATGAAGTCATTCAAGGATTCAAAGAGAAAGGAGTTGAAATGATCAAATTTGTACTAAGACTTACTTGGATTCCATGGGTAAAGCCACAAGGTGTGAAAGACACTGGATACTCAGGAATTGAAGATAATTTTGTAAGGCTGGAGTTTAGGGCCTGAGGTAGAGAGTCATAGAAAATTCAGCCTGGAGTCAGATCCCGCCTCAGGGTAAGACATGGATTTTTATCCAGCAAAGAATCAAGATATTTTGATGGTTTATATGGAGGAAAATAAAATTTTCCGACCATAAGAATTGCACCCAGAAGATTTGTGTGCATCCAGGATACTGAAATTACTAATATAGATATTGGATTGACAGATTTTATAAGTATTTTGCAAAAAGGTGGAAAGAAAGAAAAACAACCTGTGCATTTCAATTAACCAGAGCTCCCTGGTTATGCTTTCCAGTTATCTGAAGTTTGCTGTAGACCTCAAATGTAAAAAAAGAAACAAACTCAGACATGGCAGAGAAGGGCAACTAAGATCTTGCTACAATGCTTAGTGGGACAGATTTTCTGGCAAACCTATGTGAGCTCCCCAGGGAAATGCCTGGGCATATACCAGAATACTGCCTGTCTATGTGATGCAACCTAATTCTGTCTCTACTTGCCACAATTTACTTTATGCCTCTGGGTGGTAATTACAGATTGTTTGATCTTAGTTGGTAAAATACTATTCAATCTCCCCTGAAGACATCAGATATATATATATATACTATAGTAAAAATATTTTCCCATGCCACCATTTGAATTTCAAGCATAGATTTCTACTCATTTAATTTCTAGCTACTTACACAGGCTTTTTAACATAGAAACTGAGTGCAAATTAAAAATATAAGAACATTACTCATGTTTCTTAAGGTAAAGATGGATGGATGTCCAGTAAATTACACCTACTCTTATGGACTTTGCTGTTGATGTGGTTCATGAAGGTTAACTACTTGATCAATCTATACTGGCTGCCTTTCATTACACAGTCTATATCCTGATGATTAGACAGATGTCTAAACAGATTAAACAGATGTTGCAGAGGCGCCTGGGTGTCTCAGTCATTGGGCATCTGCCTTTGGCACAGGTTGTGATCCAAGGGTCCTGGGATTGAACCCCGCATCAGACTCCCTTCTCATTGGGAAGCCTGTTTCTCCCTTTCCCAATCCCCCTGCTTGTGTTCCCTCTCTCACTGTATCTCTCTCTCTGTCAAATAAATAAGATCTTTAAAAAAATACATTTAAACAGATGTGGCAAGAGACACCTAAGTTCAGAATTTGAGAGGTAACTTTGAAAATTCAGTGGAATCCTATTGCAATAATTTTCTCAATCATATATCTCATATGTTATCATGGTCCAATTTTTGCCCTTCAACTCATTGTAACCACTCATCTTAGAGTTTCTCTATAAAACTAGAAGCAATCCTTTTTGTCAGGTTTGAATCAGTGGTAGAAAAGAGGAGCCAGGCGAGTAGAATGGAGACAAGCTTTAATGGAAGCGCCCTCAGGTGAGGTTCCTTGATCTGGGTTAGGACAGGGCCAAGGAAGTCGCGCCCAGGGGTAGGGCTGAGGCATTTTTGATTAAGGGCCTTAGGGTGTGGAGGGTTTGCTGGGTATCTGATTAGCTTTAGTTTATGTATATGAGGGATACAAAATACACCAATCAATTGTCAGCTCATTATACAGAAAAAGGAATGCAAGTTCAACCAGTCAGATTGTCCATCAGCATTGTGGGATGATCTGGAAAGTCTCTGAGGCAGGAAGTCCCATGGAGGAAAGTCCCAAGCCACCATATTGTGAAACTCCGTGGCCATCTTGTCCGCTCTCGGCATCCCTGGGCCCACCAGCCTAACACTTTTCACATTTCCTTTGTCATAAAGAGGTGCCATTCTGCTTAACAACTTATGAGGCTGCCATAGGTAAAAGCACTTGTGGCAGTGGCAGACTCAGGACAGAATCAAAGATCTTGGAATTGTCCAATGATTAAATAATTAAACTTCATTGATTTATTCACAAGGAATAGGAAAGGAAATCACACCTGAACTCAGTGTCATTGCCATCTTGGAAATGTGAATCAGTTTGTATCCTTGTTAATTTGATGACATGTATAGCTTTAAATTTGAAAATTGCATGCTTTCTGTTTACTTCATTACACTGTATTATGTGGCATTAAATAGCAGATGAAATAAAAATGATTTTTAGATGTACATGAAATTATTATTATACATCCATTAAAAAATGTCTACAAAAAAAGAAAAAAAATTGAGAGAAGATAAAAAAATGTCTACAAGGGAAAGGACTCATGTTTTGTGTAGACTGTCTTCACAATACTAGAACCTCTCCATATTATGAAAGAGATGATATAAGTTTGGGAAGTGATAAAAATTAACATAGTTTGTAGTAAAATTTGAAGTAATATTCTGAAAATGCATTAGTAATAGTGTTAGCATATGAATTTACTCATCAACATAAAAAGCATTAAAATGCTTTGTTTTCCTTTGTTTCTGAGAAATACAGAATAGCACTAAATCAATGGTATGGCAGCCCCACTTTAAAATGGCACATAATCTTGAGAAGAATAGGTATGTATAAATTAAGTAGTAGAGTGGTTAAAAAGTTTTGGAGCATTAAAGATCACGGAAAAATGAATGTCATGATACACATACATGATTGACTAGGAACCAGATTAGCAATAAAGACAGTAAATGCTCTGAGGTCATATGCTCCAGAGTACACTTTGTTGGTGTTGTCAAGAAGATTTCATAGGGAAGTTAGAAATTAAGGGACAACAAAGCACCAGTAGAAACTGGGCAACTTATGTTCCCTCTCTTGCTGTCTCTGTCTGTCAAATAAATAAAATCTTAAAAAAAAAAGAAAATAAATTAAGGGGTAATAAAGCACTAGTAGAAAATGGGCAAATGGAAAAGCTAGGGAAAGGATTTTAGGAAGGGAGCGGCAGAACACATGGGGTAGGTTAACAGACACAAGGAAAAAGAGAAGGGCATCCAGTGTTAACATTAAGCAGTGACCAAATTAGTTGGGATGCAAGGTTCTGGATTCACATATTCACGAAGGGGAAAAGCAGAAAATAGCCTGAAATGTTAGGTAGAGGGAAATGTGGGACTCCTTTAGCTAAACTCTCCTTGAAATTTTCCATTGGTAGTCTTCCACTTCTCCCAATCCTTGATGGTGTCTGGACTTCCAGGAGATTGTGCTGGATGTCGTCAGTTCCCTGGTTCAGGTCATCTCCTCATATTCAGAATCAAAATGTGGAGCTTGGTACAAACTGGCTTTTCCAAAAGAAGAATGTAGATGACTGCAAAACCTGTTTCTGGAATGTGCCTCTCAGTTTGTCTTTTATCTTAACTGTTGGGTAGTTACACTTTGAAATCCTGCCACCACTTCCTCTAGTCTCCCAAAATGAAATTATTTCCTGTTCTGGATGCCCATCTTCCCTATATTTGTCAGAGGCACTGTGAGGCGGTTTCATCATCACAGGTTCCTGGGCTAGGAGCTGTTCTCCAATATATATAAAATGACACTATAATTTATCATACACATGAAAGAAGTGCTATCACTAACTCCATGGGTGTCCAAAATGCAAACTAGATGGTCCTGGGAAACCAGGGTTAACACACCCTATTTAATCTTTCTGTCACTTAGTTCTGTCAATTCCTTATGTTAACTCTCTTAAAGTTTCTGCCTTCCTTTTCATTGCTTCTGCGCCCATCCATACCCTGAATTCTGTAGCACCCTCCTCACTTCCTTGCTAGTCTCAACCCTTCTCCCTTGTGATACGTATACCTGAAAATCTACTTCTGGTGCCACTTCCCTCCTCAAGAATCTATAGCAAATCTTTAGCATCCCTCCCTCCAAAAACTAAGGTCCTCTTTCTGGCTTTTTACGACCATCTTGATCTACATCTAACTACCTGCTATTGTTTTCTACTACTCCTAACCACACACTGGATTCCCCAGAAGTATCCTTTTTTATTTCATTTATTTCATTTTATTATTTTACATTATTTTGGCTTCTGCAAAGGAAACTTGGACAACCTAGAATGTCTATATTAACACCATCATGCCTATGTTTTCCTTCTAATCAAGCTATATAATCCTTAAGAATTGAATCAATCTTGCTTCCTTTCTTAGAGCCTTCTCTGATACTAAACTCTCCTCCAAACTTAATAACCTTGTATCTACTCCTTGATAAACCACAAAACTTTTGTATTCACACTCCCTTTTGGTACCACTATTACGGGTTTATATTTTTAAACAAATTTCTGTAACTAAATTGTTAATTCCTTGAGGATAAATACTAGGGTATCATGTGTCATTGACATAAAGTGTGTTTTCAAATATTTGATAAGCTAACGTCTTTCCCATCAAAATCACTTTCTATTCCCCTCCTGACTGATCTGCTTGGCCACTTCTAGAAACAAAACAAGATTTTTAAAAAGCCACTGTTTTCATTTCATAATTACCTACTTGATAAAATCTAAAGCAATAATAGCCTCTTCTTACTAAGTGTAATAAATAAATTCTAATATGTGGCAGTATTAGTATTCTTCATCTTCAATGTCTATGACTAATTAACCAAATCATTCCCATAAAGACAAACAATTTGCTTTCTTATGCATAACGAATCATATGTACAAATTTCTTACCTGGGATTATTCCTGGTAAATTTTAAATCTGGCATTGTTCCTTGTCCTTTTATATTTTTCTACCTTTCAGTTTGAATGCCTTGTGTAAACCTAAAGCTAGCAGCTGTGATTCTGCTGAGTCCTCCATTTGGCTCAATGGCCTGATTATTTTCCTCCAACCTCCGTTGGCCAGTCACAGTGGTTCTTGAATCAGTATCTATGATAACGTGGAATCAGTGGCTCAGAAACTATCTCAGGAAAGTGGGCGTCACCATTCTAGATTATTATAAGGCAATCACCAACATGGTCGCTACTCAGAGTTGCAAAGGTACAGGGAAGAACATTTTGCTTTGTTCCTTCTCTCAACTTCTAGAACCTGTCTTTTTGAGTCCTATTTAGGAAGAGAGGAAAGCTTAATATCTTACTTCTGATTTCCATTTTATTTTTTCTGTTATCTCTCAGACATGAAAAAGGGGTAAGGTATTTTCTGTAGCTATCCTCCCTCTTCCTGATTTTAACAGTGGACTGGTTATTCTAAGAGCTAGAACCTCCAGAATTGGGCCTGGAGTATGTTAAAAGAGAGAGCATATCCTCCTACCTGTAAAGCCAGCCTTTTATTGCTATGCTCTCACAAAGAGACTAAGTCTCAGCCTTTCCTACTCTAAACTAGACTTTGCAGAGCAAATTAAGACCCATCATTTTAATATTTGAAAACATCTGGATTATATTCATGAATTAGATAGAACACCTCTATTTTTCTTTACTGATAGAAAAAAATCCTTGCAAAATGTACTCCTGAGTGAAGGCACTGGTTTTCATAAACACTAGTAGTACATAGCTTTAAAATCATTTCTTACAATTCTACAATAATATGTAATATCTGTGGTTATAAAAACGTAAAGCTTCAGTTTCAGTGTTCATTGCAGTTACCCCAAATATCTTAAAAGAAGTTAAAAATACGAGCATCCTGTATAGCATCATCTTGAGCAAATAATTACTGTTACTGTTTTGGTACTGAAGTATAATTGACATACAGTATCTTATTAGTTATTGTTGCTGTTAATTATTTATCTATTGTACCCTACAATTATTCACTCAGAATGATGACATTGATAATATACTGCTGGAGTTTTAAGAGATGAAAGTAGCCTGCTAACTCTTTGGTTCTTCTCTCTTTTCCTTTCAATTCAATGCTCATTCATTCAGCATTTATTAAAATTTATTAAAAATTTATTTAAAAATTTATTAAAAACCCTTCATGGGGTGGAGCAGTAGAGATAAAAGATAATAAAAGTGGGTCCTCTACTAGAGGAGCTCACATACTTATTGTGTACCAGATATTTTATTTACACTATTTCTCCTTACTTTCATTTAATTTTGTAATATAATAGCTTCCCAGACATATGGGAGGTATGTCTCTGAATGAGAAGAATAGCAGAGTCTAATAGCAGTCACTCTTTTACCAAAGGGATTAATGCTCCACTCTTCATTCATAAGTTCAGTTGTTCATTTAAACTTTTGTATATTCATTCATTTATTCATTCATTCCATTAACATTTATTAAGTAGTTATGGTGAGTCAACTGCTGTAGCTGGCCTCTGGACATAAGCCATCTATCTTGGCCTTCGAAGTGATCTCAGTCTACTGACTTAGTATACACAACAGTGCTATAATAGAGTAACGTGAATGTGAAACCGGGAGGGACGGATTGCTTTGGTGGGATGGGAACCCTTCACAGAGGAATGGAAACCCTTCACAGAGGAATGGATAACTTGATGTTAAGAAATAGAAATTCGTGAAATAGTTAAGTGGGAAAGGGCAATCTTGTTCAAATAAACTGTATACGCAGAAGTGTGGAGGCTGAGAAAACATAATTTCGTTAAGCCTGCAATATAGAGTATGCCAAAGAGCCTACTTCAATTTTGTTGGATATAAAAGTTACTTTTATATAATAATATATATATTATATTATATATTATATATTGTAATATATTATATTTATATATTATATATAAAACATGGTATTTCCTAGCCTTCCTTGCAAATAAAGGTGAAGACTGGAAATGCAGCCCAGGCCTGCTGGTGAGTTAAAAGTGGTTGTTGTGGAGGAAAGCCTCCAGGTAAATTCCTTAAAAGGAGAGCAGCTCAGCTGCGATGGGCCTTTGCCTTTTTCCCTTCCTGTTCTTCCTGCCTGGAATGTGAAAATGATGCTCAGAGGAAGAACAATGCCCTGTGCCACAAGGCAATAAGCAAGTGCTGAGGATGGCAAAGCAGAAAGATGCAAGGAGCCAGCAACCCTGAGGCTAGATTGAAAAAAATCTGTTGACCCTCTACTGCCTATCACAGACTTATTACCAGAGGATAAAACTCCTTAATTAGTTAAGCCACTGTTTTTCAGGTTTGTGTTACTTGGGCAAACTGGTGGAGTGAACCTTGAACAGACTAGAGGAAGCCACCCAAAATAAGCCCGTGCAATTACTAAGTTTGAACGGTGTCTGCTAGAGGTTCTCAAACTTAAGTATTTTTGAGAATCACAAAAGTACCTGTTAAACATTCACATTTCTGAGCCACGGCCGCACAGATTCTGGTTCTGATCCCAGTCATCTAGGTGGCACATAGGAATTTCAACTTTACTTTACTAGTTCTAAGACCACATTTATTTATTTTTTTAATTAACATATACTGTATTCTTTTTCAGAGGTAGAGTTTAGTGAGTCATCAGTTGTATACAACACCCAGTGCTCATTACTTCAAGTGTGTACCTTTTTTTTAAAAAAAAAAAAAAAGATTATATTTATTTATTTGACAGAGAGAGAAATAGGCAGAGAGGCAGGCAGAGATAGGCCAAGAGAGGGGGGAAGCAGGCTCCCTGCCGAGCAGAGAGCCCGAATGCGGGGCTCGATCCCAGGACCCTGAGATCATGACCTGAGCCGAAGGCAAAGGCTTTAACTCACTGAGCCACCCAGGTACCTATCAAGTGTGTTCATTAATGCCCACCACCAGTTACCTCATTCCCCCACCACCTCCCCTCCAGCAACTCTTCATTGGTTTCCTATAGTTAAGAGTCTTTTATGGTTTGTCTCCCTCTCTGTTTTTATCTTATTTTAAAACAAAGCAAACCCAACAAATAACAAAAATGTAAAAACTCTCAGACTTATGGATGTTGAAGCAATTGATGCATTTGCTGTCGTAAGTGAAGCAGGTATTTTGTTTGTTTCTTTCTTTTTATCTTCCTCCTATTTTCCTACTATACATGGGAAGACACAATTGCTGTCCACAGTTCACAAAATCCAAATCTATGACATCTATGTTCAGTCATAAGGCTGATGAAAAAAATATTTTGTGTTTAATTTAACAGCCCTGGAATAGGGCTTACTATATACTACAGGCACTGTTCTAAGACCTTAACAAGTATTAATTAATTTGGCTTTTATAAGAACTCTATGCAGTAGGAACTACTATTATCCCAACTCATAGATGTGGAAATGGAGGTACAGAGATATTAAATAACTGAGCCACACAACTATTTATGCTGCATCTCTAATCTTTGGCCATCATAGATTTATTATTTATACTTCAAGCTACTTATTAGTGAGCACAAAAAGTCCCATGATTTATTCGACTATAATGAGAATAAAGACATTAGCACCATATGGCTGTTCTGAGACATAAGCATCTGGAGAAATGAAGATCTTGTAATAAAAGCATCTAGCATGAATTCAAATCTCATGGGCTGTGATGTTAGTTTTGACAAGCAAGTTACTTTGCTAGCCTAGCTAATTCCCAAACATCTGTTTCTTAATTTCTTAATTTCTGGGTTTTATGAATTTGAAAATACTCAAGGGTCTGGAGCTGTAACCAATATAAATATTGGGTCTACAGTAGCATTTTCCCAAATATTTTTTTTCCTTAAACAATTGTTCTACGAGATGTCATATTTTAAAAAGGCTTCCTATTTAAACAAATTTGGGAGCTATTAGGTTAGCAAAGTCTTTATACTGCAGGATCAGTATATCAAGGTCAGAACCTTGATATGATAAAGCCCACTATAAATCTCCAAGAGAGAAATATATATAGTATTTTCCAAAAATTTGACCTTGGAATTCTTTGTTTTCTGAGTTTGCAATGGTAGTGTTGTTTCAAAGAATATAATTCCAAAAATGATAGCTAACTGTGTACTCCAATTTAAATTTTTATTTTGTACAACTCAAAATAATATTTTTGGCAGAACTGTTCATAAAAGATTTTCTGCAAGCTGCAGATACTCATTGGTATGTGCAGTCATGTAGATGATAAAACAGAGAAGGAATAAAGAGAATTGAAACACTGCTAAATGTAACTTTATGTCCTTTGCATACATAAAAAGCACTGTCTTAGGAATAATTTTGAAGTATTTACATTAGTTTCTAAATTCCTTTTAATTTATTTTAGCACTTCGTTCTAAATTTTTTCTGTTCCTGCCTTTGAGTTCTGCTACTTTCTCTTTGAGCTCTGCAAGATGCAGAGTTTTGTGTATTTCCCTCTTTCTTTTTCTTTCCCTAATCATAAAACTGTAACTATAAAATGTAAAAATGAAATATTCATCTCCTTCATCCATCCAGTAGAAATCTCTTTTCATCATCTGAAGTAAGTGGGAGAAGGCTAATGTATGCAGGATAAAAATCAAATCATCTTTTTCTTAGTGAGCTAAATAAGCTGAGAAATGTTATGGAGAAACTGTGTGGTAAATAGTAAATAAATATGCTTGAACTTCTCTACTAAGAAAAATGCTCTTGTTAATGTTGGTGTTTTACTGTGCTGATTTCACCAAACATGAAACAAAATTTTAATAAGTTGATTATGTAAACTCAAGTCTCTGAAAGGGTTGTTGGATTTAAGAAAAGAGACAATAAAGCATTCATTTCAGATATTTTTAATTAAATATTTCAACTGATTAAAAAAAGAAAAACTTGTCATATAAGGTGATGAAGGACCAGTTAAGCCAACCAATTTATTCCGGGTCACGTGTAGACTTGTTTATTATCAAAACACTGGCTTCTCCCATAGTCTGATTAAAAATACTTCTCCACTGAATTCAGGTTTTCTCTTCTCCGGGGAATATGCATTGCTAACAGAATGACTATTTTGGAATATCATTCTCATATTGCTTACTCTGTGTGTGACTGACTTACTCTGTGTGACTGACTGTGTGTATGTCTCTCTCTTTCCTTTCTCTTTCTTTCTTTTTTTCCCCCATTTTCATTATTAGAAGTCAGGTCATTTTTTAATATATCAGGTTTGTTTTTATTATTTTTTAGGAAAGGAGATGGCTACATATTAATATTAATTGCTACTGTTATTCACTAATTCCCAAATATATAAAGAGGATACAAACGTAAATTAAAGGCAACTTCATTTTGTGCAAAGAAATGTCCTATCATTTGGGTAGATAAGCAGTAACAGAATTATAAATCCTATCAATGAGATTATAAGATCTCCATATAGCTGAGTGCTCATTTCCACACTCCAACAAAAATTCCCAGTCCTCTGATTTTTTGTGATGAAATAAAAATTAAGTGAAATTTGAATATTGGCATATTCTCCAAGCTTCCTATTCTATTTCTACTTCTTCTCCTTGTACAGATATTACCAACCTATGGTTTCCTAAGAAAATGGTAATCTCATATGAATAATTAATCAGCTGAACAATGTCTTTCCATGTCCTATTGAAAATGTATCTAAGACCAGGTGAGTAACTCAGACCATAATATTAAAAAATCAAAGTTTTATAACCCCAATAAATAAAAGAACAACCACATATGAAATATCTACTATGTACTTGTCACTGGACATAAGCACTAAGTGATGACTGAGGTTAGTTTTTCATTGAGGCTAATTAGTTATCATTTTGCTTGACCTTGGTTTGGATTTCTAGCCATGGCCAATTGGCTCATAAATGTAAACCCATAGAAATACAGGGCAAATCACTGTTTTTACTTGGAATTTTTTTTTTTTTTTTAGTTTAGATTCATGATCTGTGCTTTAGTTTTAAATCTATATGGTTAATTACTATTACCATCATTGTTCATGTCTAGAGCTATGCCTTTCAATATACTAGACGTTACCCATATATAGTTACTGTACACTCAAAATGTGATCAAGTTCAAAGTAAGATGAGCTTAAGTGCAAAATATGCACAGACTTAGAAGACTTAATACAAAAAAGAATGTAAAATATCGCATTAATTTTTTATTTGATTAAATATTGACACAATAATATTTTGGATATTTTGAGTCACAAATAAGATATATTATTATAATTAATTATTTTCACCTTTTTTCTGTTTTAATGGGGGTATTAGAAAATTTAAAGTATATATGTAGCTTGCTCGCATTATACTTTTAAAATAAATTTAACTTTCAAATTAAGAGCTATATATATTTTTAAAAGATTTTTATTTATTTGTTTGTTTGTTTGTTTATTTGAGAGAGAGAGAGTACAAGCAAGAAAACTTCCCCTAATTATGATAGATAAGTAGCAAGGAACACTTTTCTATTCTTGTATACATATCCCAATCTTTCAAATTATTGGAGTATCTGTTGATACAAAAAAATCTTCAAAGAGAAACATCAAAAAATTACAGAACTATTTTGAAAGAAATCAAAGAATTGTATGTACCAATTCCAAGGGAGGCTTTCACTTGCTACATTATATGTTTACTATAATTATTTAATTTTTAAACAATAAGTAAATATTCTATACTCAGAAATAAATACTTTTTAAAAGTAGTGAATTAAGAGACACCTGATATAAAATTCAGTTAATGTTACAGCTTTTAAAAACCCAAATACACATAAATGATGAAGATGCCTACTTACAGAAATGAAAAGATGTTGAAGATAAAATGCAGGATATAAAATGGTATATAATGCCATTTTAATGTGTTCAGAATAAGAGAAACATAAAGTTGTGTCAATATTGCAATTGTTCCCAATGGAACAATTGTTCTCTGGGTACTAGGGCTATAGTTCAAGCAATTTTTGTTGGTTATATTTTGTTTGGGGTATTTTTGTTGTTGTTGTTTATCTGTATTTTCTCACTTTTCAACAGTGGATATAATAATAAATGCATATATTTTTAAATTAATGAATTGTAATAGGCCTTACAAGAAAAAAATAACTAAGACACTGTGGGAGGAGACATGTAGGTGGGCAACAAGAGAAGAGCCAAGCAACAGTGAAAGGAGCCTGGGTGAGAAAATGTCATGGCAGACAGTGTCCATTGGCTCATAAATGTAAACCTATAGAAACCATGGCGGAAAACAGTCGTGTTCAAATATAAGCTCTGTGTTCAAATATAAGCTCTAAACTTTGATCGTGGATAAGGTTCTTAATATCTCCAAGGCTGTCTGATTATAAAACCCACTTTGAAGGCATGCTGTGAAAATTACATGACATGGTGATGAAGAGTAGCATCATGCTCCTCACAGAGTTGATGGCAAACAAATGTTAAGTAGACTAATAAAACTTCTAGTGTGATGGATATTTTACTCTTCATCCACACTAGTGCCTTCCTGCTCTTAGTGTGAAGTTGCTACCACCACTATGTGGGCTGGGGGAAGGAGACATGAAAAACTGAGATTCAGTGCCAAGGAATACATTCTTCTCCCCAAGATGTCCATCCAAATCCACAACTCCACCTAAGAGTCTGACAGCAATCCCTACCTACCGCTGTCTGTTTACATGAATCATTTCTCCATTTAGTTTAAAAAATAATTCCTCTAACCAGTGAATAAATGTAGGTTTTATGTGAGTTATTGTTATAGTGGACCAAAAGTGAACTGACACATTCAATGGGTACATTGACACTCTAAACCCAAAGGGGAATGGGCAGCTTAATTGGCAGAAAGCAAAAACTGAAGGCATTCAAAACTATCTTGGATGTTTCTGAAAAAAGTGGGGAGAAGGTAGGTCAGATGCATCTGAAGTCTTTCTCAAATCTAAACATTTATGATTCTATGCTTTTACTTTGGTATAATTAAGATTCTTAGACTTTATAGTCACCATTTCTATTAGTTAATTATACACAAGATTTTTATTGACATTATTACTTTTTGTTGTTTTTCTCTTTCACAGTGTGATGTGCCTTTGTGAACTTTCTTTTTACACAATTCCACGGCTCTCTCATCTGTCTGGTGGACTTTTCACCAGATTAATATCCTTGGTCTGATGATAGTCAAATTTTCCTGGTCTGGATACCATTTTTCCTCTTTAAAATATCTTTTCATATCCCTCTGATGTGAACCAAACTGCCTGATTCTGAGTAGGCAATCTCATCTCCTTTATTTCCAAGTGCTTAAGGACTAAGCTTATAATACTGAAAACTGGTAACTTATTGAAGAACAAATTATGGCCAGATGTTCATTTATGGTGTTGTTCATTTTTAAGTTCAGATTCAAAGATGATCTATCTTTAATTTAAAATATTCAAATTTATAAACTAAGTTATAATATTCTTTTCCTTAGATATGAGAATTAGGTAAGCAACAGAAATGAAAGGATTTAGTTTGGTACACTATATCACATTTGACATTTGGAGACTTAAAATTTATTTTTGCAGTATAAGTATTAGAGCTAGGAAAGAAAGGAGTTTAATTTAATAGCCAAATGCCAAAACCTTATGTAAAACTCAAATTAGAAGGGTTTTCTTGCCTTTCAACAGCTGATAGAGCCTCACCCTGAAAAAATCTTGGCAGATTTTTATGCCAAGTCTACAATTAAGAAGGAAGAAATAATAAATACAGTCCCAGATCGCACATGCACATCACACACACATACACATATACATCCCCCCATACTTCCTCTGTCTTCTAAGTGATTCAGGTTTTCAAAAAGAAAAAAAATGAATATAAATGACAGAGCGTGTTTTCCTCAAAGGTACGAAGATCTGATAATACATTTAAGTATTTAAACTCTCAAAAGGACATCGTTTTAAATGCAATTAAATTAGTGAGTGCTAGAGTGGCAAGTCTAAAGAGATAGCACTCTAACTTGATTTAAGGAAGGAATTACTATACCTTTTCTCTCTTACCCATCCCCACTGTATCAACACTCTGAAGTCCCTGGTTCATATCATCACTGGTAAACACAAACTTCCTCTCACTTTGTATTATCCTATTTTCCCTGATGTCCCCTAATCTCAGTACTTTTCCCTCCATTCTTATTGTTTTCTACCCTACTGGGTCTAATATATGGCCTTAGAGATATATGAACTATTGAAAAATACATAGGCTATAAAAGTTTTTGTTACAGATCTTCTCTCTTGCTTAATCAACACTGTGAGCTTTAGCTCTACACATATGGGGCAGATTAAATATGACTGAATTCTTGGGCATTCCTTCCATTAAGAGATGAATTCAAATGCCTTACTTTGAATCTGGTGGGATTTGTGACTGTTTTGGCTAATAGAATATAGCAAAATGACAATGTGTGAGTTTCAGAATCTTGACCTTAATAAACTAACAGCTTCTATGTCCTGCCTCTTAGAATTCCTTCACCAGGAGCCCTGAGATGCCATGTAAAATGCCAACCTACCCTGGGTCCACCATGCTGGAGAAGCCACATGTAAACATGGACAGTCCCAGTTGATTCCAGTGTTCCAGCCATCTCTACCAACATATCAGGCAAATGAGTGAAGTCATCTTATGTGCTTCAAAGCATCCCTTCTACTACTAAATACCGGTTGTCACCCCAATTAATGCCATGCAAAGGTGAATTGTCCAGTAGAGTCCTACCTGGACTCCTAACCCACAAAATTATGAAATAATTTTAAGTCATTAAGTGTGGGGTAGTTTGCTACCTTGCAATCGATAATGATAGCAACATGTAAGTATTATTACTTTATGATTTCTGACTGCTTTGCGTTTTTTTAAAGATTCATTTATTTATTTTGTAGGGCGGGGGGGGGGGAAGGAGAGAGAGAGAGCATGAGCGGGAAGGGCAGAGGAAGAGGAAAAGAGAATCCCAAGCAGATCCCAAACTAAGCACAGGGCCCAGTGCTGGGCTTGTTCTCACGACCCTGAGATCATGACCTGAGTCACCCAGGCACCCCTTTGACTGCTTCATAATGCAGTTTTATATGTCTGTGTTTATCCATGAGTTCTTTTTAACTTGCATCAATATAGGATTGTATTTTAAAGATCTAGTTCTTTTTTTTTTTTTTTTTCTTAATTCTACTCTCTTTTAGATCCAACCATGTTGCTCTTTGGAAATCTACTTCTTTGCTTCCCAGTACTAAAGCTGTAACTACCATACATGTTTTCATCTTTTTAGGACCACAAACAATACTGTGATACATATCCTTATATTTGCTTATCTGTCAAACAATGTGCTAATTTCTCTGGACTATATTCCAGGGGGTAGAATTGTGAGATGTCAAGGTGTATGCACATTTAGCTTGACTTAATACTGCTACATAACCCTTCATAGTGATACCATAAGTTTATACTTACATGTATATTATATTGAGTTGTTATATTTCTCTCATCTCAATTTTGTGTTTTCTGCTTCCATTTCTTTTCTCCACTTTTGACTTCTATTGGATAGATAAACTTTACCTCTGCTGATTTTAAAGTTATATATTATCCTGTATTCTACTGGGAATTAACACAATATTAGGATTCAATTACAAAAAACCAAAATCCTCCATAGTTAGTTTTACCAGAGAAGTATTAATTACAGAGTTTTAAATGGCTTATTGACTTATGAGAAGAGCTGAAGAAACACACTTCAGATTAAGTTTTAGAAGCAATCCAGGTTGGGGCGCCTGGGTGGCTCACTCCATTGAATGTCTGATTCTTGGTTTTGACTCAGGTCACCATCTCAGGGTCCTGGAATGGAGCCCTGTGTCTATCTCCCTGCTCAGTGGAGAGTATGCTTGGGAATTCTCTCTTTCTCTCCCTCTGCTCCTCCCCCCTCTAAAATAAATAAATAAATCTTAAAAAAATAAACAATCCAGGTATATTCTTAGTCATCATTTCTTCAAATATTTATGCCCCTCTATCAATACTTTTTTCTTCTCTCTGTGACTCCTGCTATTCAGGTATGGGTTTTTAAAAATCTCTTGAGTTGTATAGTTTCCATTTCTGTCACTTTTGAATGCTATTTGGATAGTTTCTTCCATGACCTCTTGCAGCCTATGTATTTTTGTTCAGCTATACACATTGTGATATACACCCTGCACATTGTTTCAACAATCACATTTTTCAAAACAATAGTTCCCAACTGGTCCTTTTTATCAATTTTTGGTTCCTACTTCATATTATACCAGTACTTCTTGAGAAAATTGATCTTATTTAAAATGCTATTCTCTTTGATTGGTTTTTTTCTATTATAAGCTCTTCAGTTTGCTATTTTTCTTTTCTATTGCAGTCCTCAAATTCTCTTTATCTTTCCCTGTGTGCTTATATTCCATAGGGATAAGGAGTCTCAAGGATGGCTGACAATGACGCCTGTATCGTGTATTCTTACATTTGCTTAATCTCTTTCTTTTGAATGTGGGCTGGACCTAGAAACTTGATTCTAGTAAGAATATACCATAGGATGTCACTTCAAAGATTAATTAGAAAAAGACTCTGGATTCTACTTTCTCTTGCTCTCACTTGCTCACTCTATAGAACTCATCCGTCAAGTGGTGAGCTGCTCTATGGAGAGGTCACATAGCAAGAAAGTGAGGAAGGCCTCTGGCCAATAAGAAACCAAGTCCTGCTAATAAACACATGAAAGAAGTTAGTTGTGAAACAGCTCTTTCCCATTTGAGCCTTCAGATAAGACCATGGCCTTTGCTGCACCTTGACTGCATCCTTTTGACAGGTCTTGAGGTCCAGGCACCCAACTAAACTACACTCAGATTTCTGACCCATAGAAGTTGTGAGATGATGGAAGTTTATTGTTTTAAGTCCTAAGTTTTGGAGTATTTTGTTATGTAGTGATAAATAACTAGGTAAAGTATTGCTCATGAAAGCATAAAAACCTAGATCTTACTTCCTATTGGAATGAGGAGGAACAGGCCTCAGATGAGACAGCCTCTGATATTAAAATATGAGCTCAACTTTCTACTTTGTCATCCTTCTACTGAGTTGCCTTTCCTTTCAGGGAGCCGTCTGGCATTTCTGCCCAGAACTTTTTCCCTACCCCTCTTTCTCAAGTGTAATCATCTAGCTCTTGGAGTATGGGAGGGAAAGTGGGGGAAGGAAACACTCAAGCACTTACTATTAAACATCCCTACCTGTACCTTTTGTGTTTCCTCTACTCACATACAGTAGGCACTGACCCATGCAAGGAAATGGGCAAAAGTACTTTTACTCTTACATTAGAATGAAAGCTTAATTATTTATAGCACCTAAATAATTTTCCCTTAGCACCTTGGAGACATTGTTTGCTAGCAACATACATTACAGCCAAAAAATCTGATGTCATTTTAGTTTTCACTTTTAAGCAATCACTTTTTTTCCTTTGAAATCATTATTATATCTTTTACTATTTGTTCTACTCTATCTTCTATTCTCTCTTTCAAAAACTCTAGTAGGAGAGAAACTGGCTTTTCTGGATCTAATCTTCATGCCTCTTTAAACTATATAGATGGTATTATGTCAGAACTATTACTTACATAAAAAGGTTATAAGAAATTGGTATAATACCTATAGAAATATATAGACAGTAACTAGTAACATTTAAAATAAACTTACAATTAGATCAAGAAATTATCCAAAATAACTTCACCCAAAAGAATGATCATATAAGAATATATGTACAAATATTTAAGCACTATTTTTTCTTTTTTCTTCCTTTCTTTTCAGTTGCAAAACATGAGTGTTCACCAATACAAGGACGGTTGAAAAATATTATGGCATATATATTTTATGGAATACTGTGCCACTATTCATAAAATGAATTAGATGTAGAATGTTAACTACATTACTTTCCTTTTAATACCTATAAAAACATTCAATGATTATGTTACTTCTTCCACTTATTTGTAAGAAAAAAAACATTAAAGGGGTGCCTGCATGGCTCCGTCCATTAAATGGCTGCCTTTGGCTCAGTCTGTGATCTCAGAATCCTGGGATCGGGCCCCACCTCAGACTCCCTGTTCAGTGGGGAGTCTGCTTTCCCCTCTCCTTTTGCCCCCTCCCCTACTTGTGCTCTCTGTCTCTCTCAGATAAATAAATAAAGACTTTTTAAAAATTAAAGAAAGAAAAATGGAAAAAAATAAAGGCAGGAAAGAAGGAAGAATGTGGAAGAGAAAGATTAACACACAAGTTATATCAAACTTGGGACTTTTTCTGATGACAAAGATTTTTGGCTGGTGCTTTTGTGTCCCACCCTTGTGGAACCTAGTGTTTACAGAGTTTCAGACGTTTTCATAGAACTACATAGGTGGGAAAAATAAATCCCTTCAAGATATTTATTAGAAATTTTTATTTCTGTAACCTCACTCAACAAACCCATTCAGTAGGTAATTTCCCTAAATTGGGAAATTTATTTTTCCAACAGCCACATTCTGGAATAACTAAAAAAAAAAAAAAAAAAAAACTATTATATTTAGGTTTTTTAAAGGTGATAGAAGTCTAAAATAATATTTAAATTTATAGACTCTTTTTAAAAAAGATTGTATTTATTTATTTGACAGAGAGAGAAAGCAAGAGAGGGAATACAAGCAGGGGGAGTGGAAGAGGGAGGAAACAGGCTTCCCACCAAGTGGAGAGCCCAATGCAGGGCTCAATTCCAGGACCCTGAGATCATAACCTGAGCCAAAGGCAGATACTTAATGACTAAGCCACCCAGGTGTCCCAAATTTTATTAGACTCTTAAATAGTTTCTTTTTGGTGCCATTTTTTATGACAACTTGCTAAAATAGTCAGGATTTTTTTTAAGATTTTTATTATTATTATTTTATTTTTATTATTATTATTATTATTATTATATTTGAGAGAATGAGTGAAAGGGAGAGAGAGAGCGAGAGAGAATCTGAAGCAGACTCTTCACTGAGCACAGAGCCCAAGATTGGGCTTGATCCCACAGCTGCAAAAGCATGACCTGAGCCAAAACCAAGAAGAGTTGGATACTTAAAACGACTGAGCCACCCAAGTGATCCAATAGTCAGGATTATTATTTTAACATCCTGATAATCCTTATGAACTTGGGGCTTAAAGGAAGTCTACCAAAGGACAAATAAGACTTAATTTCAGAATGCCAATTTGTTGATGGGGTTAAGAAGAGAAATATCTCTCAAAAGGCATTAGAATGGAGTCTCATATCATAAAAGACTATTTTTAAGTTTGTAGAACCTTTTATAATAACTCAGTTCTATTTAACATTTCAATTTAAGAGGATTGGACAAGGAAAAATAATCAAATCCAGGATTGTGTAAATATTGGAGGGAGACTAAGTATTGCAGAAGGGAAGAGGGGCTTAAAATGGCAATGTTAGTAAAGTTATCCCATGAGAAAAATATTAATTTAAAAAGGAAAATTCCATGTAAAAGGATGACCCATGAGGAAACAATCCTCCTATACTTGAAAATGCGTCTAGGCAAGGATCTGGAAGCTCTACCATTTATCATGCATTCAAGTCCACAGCAATATTTATTTCATCTGCCGGATACTTGGACTAAATGGAATTCACAAGATTGTTGAATTGTTGCCATGTATCTAAACAAACAAGTGGTACCTTGGCAAGAGAATATAAACATTACAAAATTTTACATTCCTCTTATTTGGGAGTTCCATCAAGATGAAAAGAAGTTCCATTAACACAATACTAGATGCTCAGTAACAATCTCTTGATAGTAACTGAAATTATAATAGCCAATATGCCCTTATTTCTACCTTTTTTGATTTTCAGCTGTGGAGGGTGGGGGAAATTGAAATTACTTTTCTAGAATCCTATTTTCCTGAAGGCTTAAATTATTAAAACTTAGAAGAAAAAAAAAGAAAAAAAAACTTAGAAGAAAAAACCCAATAAAACTCAACTACTAAAATCATGTCCCTATTCAGTCACATTGCAAGAGAGGAATCTTGGACATTGGAAGCACACCATTAGGGAATCTAATGCAAGCTGAGATGTCTCTGTCTCATGTGGCATAGAATTAAGTAGAGCAAAACTATCAGTTGAATGACTGTCAAAACTGGTTCTATCCTAGATTGTTGAGACCTAAGTACAGCTAATCATGGGGAAAAGTCTGCAGGTTGCTGAACTTGAGCCATCATTAGGGGGCTAATGTTCCAGCAGTGAAATGCATCACAAATACAGTGGGAAATGCTAGTGCTTGATTTTGGGAACAGGTAATCTGAGTATCTAATGCTTGCAGGATGAGGTTTGAAGAGGGAAAACTAGGGAATGGGAGAAGATGATGTGAACAATTAGAGAAGAGGTAAATTGTAGAAGTCCCATCCAAAGAAGTGATGTCTTAATAAGGTTTTTGGAGTGGAGTGGAGAAAGTAACATTAAGTTCTCTTTATCACAGTGACATAATGCAGGTGCCCACAGCAACTCTAGCCTATACTAAGATGCATCACAGACTGATGGGGAAAAAAGGAGATAGATGCCTGATTCTCATGGAACTCTGACATTGTCAACAGACCTTATCTGATGTTTTGAGGAGAGGAATCTAGCCTTCATAAATTTCTACCTGAACCAAATAATAATGAAAAACTCCTTTTACAAGAGGGTTCTTCTATTATTCTGTCTGAAATGTCAGTGACTCGAAGTACCTATAATCATAAATCAATTCAATTTTCATTATAATTACATTTGCCCTTTATTTTTAAATTTTTTATTTAAATTCATGTAGTTAACATATAGTGTATTATTAGTTTCAGAGGTAGAGTTTAGTGATTCATCAGTTACATACAACACACAGTGCTTATTACTTCAAATGCCCTCCTCAAGTGTCCATCAACCAGTTACCTCATCCCCCCACACCTCTTCCCTCCAGCAACTCTCAGTTTGTTTCCTGTGATTGAGTCTCTTGTGATTTGTCTCCCTCTCTGTTTTTACCTTATTTTATTTTTCCTTCCCTTCCCCTATGTTCATCTGTTTTGTTTCTTAAATTCCACATATGAGTGAGATCATATGGTATTTGTCCTCTGACTGATAAATTTTGCTTAGCGTGATACTGTCTAGTTCCATCCATGTCATTGCAAATGGCAAGATTTCATTTTTTGATGACTGAGTAGTATTCCATTGTGTATGTGTATAAATATATATATGTATATATATATATATATATACATATATATATATATCCACCACATTTTCTGTATCCATTCATCTGTTGATGGACATCTGGCTCTTTCCATAGTTTAGCTATTGTGGACATTGATGCTATAAGCATTGGGGTACATGTGCCCCTTCAAATCACTATTTTTTTAAAGATTTTATTTATTTATTTGACAGAGAGAGAGAGATCACAAGTAGGCAGAGAGGCAGGCACAGAGAGAGGGGGAAGTAGGCTCCCTGCTGAGCAGAGAACCCAATGCGGGGCTCGATCCCAGGACCCTGAGATCATGACCTGAGCTGAAGACAGAGGCTGTAACCCACTGAGCCACCCAGGCATGCCTCAAATCACTATTTTTGCATCCTTTGGGTAAATACTTAGTGGTACAATTGCTGGGTTGTAGGGTAGTTCTATTTTTACCTTTTGAGGAACCTCCACACTATTTTCCAGAGTGGCTGCACCAGTTTGCATTCCCATCAACAATGTAAGAGGGTTCCCCTTTCTCTACAACCTCATCAGCATCTGTTGTTTCCTGGGTTGTTAATTTTAGCCATCCTGACAGGTGTGACATGGTGTGTCATTATGATTTTGATTTATATTTCCCTGATGCCAGGTGATGTTGAGCCTTTTTTCGTGTGTCAGTTAGCCATTTTTATGTCTTCTTTGGAGAAATGTCTGTTCATGTCTTCTGCCCATTTCTTGACTGGAATTTTTGTTGCTTGGGTGTTGAGTTGGTAAGTTCTTTATAGGTTTTGGATACTAGCCCTTTAACTGATATGTCATTTGTGAATATCTTTTCCCATTCTGTAGCTTGCCTTTTAGTTGTGCTGACTGTTTCCTTTGCTGTGCAAAAGCTTTTTATCCTGATGAAGTCTCAGTAGTTCATTTTTCCTTTATTTCCCTTGCCTTTGGAAACATGTCTAGCAAGAAGTTGCCATGGCTGAGGTCAAAGAGGTTGCTTCCTGTGTTCTCCTCTAAGATTTTGATGGATTCCTGTCTCAAATTTAGGTCTTTTATCCATTTTGAGTCTATTTTTGTGTATAGTATAAGAAAGTGGTCCAATTTCATTCTTCTGCATGTGGCTGCTCAATGTCCCCAACATGATTTTTTCCATTGGATATTCTTTCCTGCTTTGTTGAAGATTAGTTGGCCATAGAATTGAGGGTCCATTTCTGGGTTCTCTATTTTGTTCCATTGATCTATATATCTGTTTTTATGCCAGTACCATATTGTCTTAATGATTACAGCTATTTGTAATACAGCTTGAAGTCCAGAATTGTGATGCCTCCAGTGTTGGTTTTCTTTTTCAACATAACTTTGGCTATTCACGGTCTTTTCTGGTTCCATACAAATTTTAAGATTGTCTGTTCTAACTCTGTGAAATATGCTGATGGTATTTTGATAGGGATTGCACTGAATGTGTAGATTGCTTTGGGTAGCATAGACATGTTTATAATATTTGTTCTTCTAATCCATGAGCAAGCATTTACCCTTTAAAAATAAATAAATCCATTGGCTGCCATAAGAAAAGCCAATTTTCAAAGAGGAACTGTCCTCTACAATGATCAAACCTTCAATCTTTTGTTAAAGGAATATTTATTAAATGCCTACCATGTGGCAGGCATTATGATTTCAATAAAAACTGTCCGTAAGGGTGCTGTGAATATTGCATTCAGAATCAATTAAAAACTGGATCAGGTTATTAAACTTTTGGGGAAATCACAGATTCCTCTGTGGTATGAGAAAATCTATTGGTCCCCTTTTCAGAACAATGCATATATGCTTAGAGTGGATTGAATTATGCCCCCTAAAAAAAAGTCTTAGGTCTTAACCTCTAGTACCTGTAAATATGACCTTATTTGGAAACTGAGTCTTCGCAGATATAATTAAGTAAAGGATATCAAGAAGTGTTCATTCTGGATTTAGAGACAGAAAAGGAGAATACACAGAAACACAGAGAAGAACGTCATGCTAAGACAAAGGCAGGTATTGGAAGTATGTATGCTGCCACAAAACGAGAAATGTCCAAGATTACTAAAAGCCACCACAGGCTAAGAAAGAGGTAGGAGAACCTCAGAGCCTCTAGAAGGAACCAACTTGCTGACACTTTGATTTCAGACTTCTGGCCTGTGAGAGAACAAATTTCTGTTTTTTTTAGCTATCTAGTTTATAGTAATTTGTTACAGCAGCCCTAGGAATCTAATATAATGTTCCTATAGCAATATTTCTTAGAATATCAAACCCATGCTTGGACACCCAAAGGGTTCATAAAGCCTAAGTTAAGAACATCTAAATTTGAAAAGGTCTAGGAAACTGTGGCCAAAGGGGATTGACAGACTTGCAACTGTGTCATTTTTGATAAAGATCAACCAGGGATATTAACCAGCAGAGGAGATAAGTTGTGAGAGACACTGATTCTCCTTAAATATTTGGAAAACAAATCTTTGTAGTCTCATAAATGAGTGGACATATAATTTATCATCCAAACTGGGGCATTTCTGAGAGTTAAAGGGAGATACTATTAATACTTATGTTGGAACAACAGATTTATATATATTCCGAGACTGCCCTGAGCAAAATAGGACATATGGTCAACCTACATATGAGAGATAACCAAGATCAAAGGATGGGATAGAGATAGAGAAAAAGAGAGAAAGAGACAAAATTTGGCTCAAAATAAGAGTAAATTTCTCAAGAAAATAATCCAACCTTTTACTAGATTTGTCTAGGCATAAATTTTTGAAGGAGCAGCATTTTACATTAAGGAAAACTCTGAAGCCACATCCAAGTCCAAGGTTATATGTTGTATGATTCTAACCCAAAATTGAATTTTATCATTTTCTATGATACTTTATGTGGAAAACCCAAAAGACTCCACTCCAAGACTGCTAGAACTCATACAGGAATTCAGTCAAGTCTCAGGATATAAAATTAATGCACAGAAATCAATT